>JBBBVM010000781.1:0-387129 GCA_037355625.1 Petunia x hybrida
AAGTATCGTCACCCTATTCCACGGCTTGATGATATGTTGGATGAATGAGTGGGTCGCGTGTCTTTTCTAAAATCGACCTTAGGTCCGGCTACCATCAAATCCGGATGAAACCCGGGGATGAATGGAAAACCGCATTCAAGACAAAATTCGGTCTCTATGAATGGTTGGTAATGCCCTTCGGGCTTTCCACGCACCTAGCACCTTCATGCGACTCATGAATCATGTTTTGAAGCCTTTTATCAACAAGTTTGTCGTTGTCTATTTTGATGATATTTTGATCTATAGTAGGACAATTGATGAGCATGTTGACCACCTTAGGTAAGTGCTTGAAACTTGAGAGCCGAAAAGCTCTATGCTAATTTCAAAAAGTGTGCCTTTGGTGTAGAGAAGGTTGTCTTTCTTGGGTTTGTTGTGAGTGCCCAAGGAGTGGAGGTGGATGAGTCTAAGGTAGAGGCCATACGTGATTGGCCTACTCCTACTACCGTGACTCAAGTGAGGAGCTTTCATGGTCTTGCTAGCTTTTATAGACGATTTGTGAAAGACTTTAGCTCCATAGCCGCTCCACTCACCGAATTGGTCAAGAAAGACCAACCCTTTGTTTGGGGAGAGCCGCAAGAGAAGGCTTTCCAAGAGTTGAAAGGTAGGTTGAGTACCGCCCCTTTATTACAATTGCCCGACTTTGGGAAAGCATTTGAGGTTGAGTGTGATGCCTCGGGGGTGGGAATCGGTGGCGTGTTAATGCAAGATAGTAAACCCATTGCCTACTTTAGTGAAAAGTTGAAAGGGGCCTCCTTGAATTATTCCACATATGACAAGGAGTTGTATGCCCTTGTGAGAGCCCTTGCCCATTGGCAACATTACCTTTGGCCTCGTGAGTTTGTAATCAAGAGTGACCATGAGTCACTCAAGCATTTGAGAGGCCAAGAGAAGCTCAATAAGAGACATGCCAAGTGGGTTGAGTTTATTGAGTCCTTTCCCTATGTGATCCAATACAAGAAAGGGAAGGACAATGTTGTGGCGGACGCGCTTTCAAGAAAGTTCGCTCTTGCCACCACTCTCACCTCTAAGCTCATGGGATTCGAAAGCATCAAATTGATGTATGCTCAAGATCCTAAGCTAAAGAGTGTCTATGATGCTCTAGAGAAAGGGGAGAGAGTTGCAAAATACCAATGGTCTAATGGATTCATCTTTAAAAATGGGTAGAGTGTGCATACCCGAGTCCTCATGGAGGGAATTACTTGTGCAAGAGGCACATTGTGGGGGACTCATGGGTCATTTTGGGGTAAGAAAGACTTTGGCCGTTCTTCAAGAACAATTCTATTGGCCGAAGATGAGGGTGCATGTGGAGAAGTTTTGCACTAATTGCCTTGAGTGCAAGCGTGCCAAATCTAAATCCCACCCTCATGGGTTATACACCCCACTCCCCATACCTACTAGTCCGTGGTTGGATATATCAATGGACTTTGTCATGGGATTACCAAGGACTAGAGGGGGGCACGATAGCATCTTTGTTGTCGTGGATAGGTTTTCAAAGATGGCTCATTTCATTCCGTGCAAAAAATGTGATGACGCCCAACATGTAGCTTCCTTGTTTGTTGAAAATGTTTTGAAGCTACATGGTGTGCCTCAAACTATAGTGAGTGATAGGGACACTAAGTTCCTAAGCCATTTTTGGCGAAGTTTATGGGGTGCTTTAGGCACCAAGCTCTTGTTTTCTACGTCCCACCACCCGCAAACCGATGGTCAAACCGAAGTGGTAAACCGGACCTTGGGTGCTCTTCTTAGGGCCATGACCCGAGGTAAGGCCGGGACGTGGATTGATAGATTGCCTATGATGGAGTTTGCCTACAATCGTACATTGCATAGCGCTATAGGTATGACTCCTTTTGAATGTGTTTATGGTTTTAACCCCTTGATTCCCCTTGATCTAACCCCTTTGCCAAGGGAAATGGTTGTTAATTTTGAAGGTAAAGCTCGAGCCAAGGCTTTGATGGAGCTACATGCTAAGGCGAAGAAGAATTTGGAGGAATCTTATGCTAAGGTTGCCTCTAAGAAGAACAAGGGACGAAAGAAGGTGGAA
This sequence comes from Petunia x hybrida, assembly GCA_037355625.1. NCBI lineage: Eukaryota > Viridiplantae > Streptophyta > Magnoliopsida > Solanales > Solanaceae > Petunia > Petunia x hybrida. The sequence continues at coordinate 2,081 of JBBBVM010000781.1, forward strand.
CTCATGAAGGGTGACTATGTGTGGGTGCACTTCCGGAAAGAGAGGTTTCCAAACCTTAGGAAAGGGAAGTTGGCACCCCGGGGAGATGGTCCTTTCCAAGTGATCTCGAAGATTAACAACAATGCCTATGTGGTCGACTTGCCAAGTGAGTATCAAGTTTCTAATACTTTCAATGTTAGTGACTTGGTTCCTTTGAATGTAGGTAATGAAGAGGTCGTGAATGATGACGGAGAGGTCGTGAATGATGATGAAGAGGTCGTGGATGATGCTTCGATTTCGAGGACGAAATCCTCTCAAGAAGGGGAGGATGATAAGACCCAAACCGCCACAAGACCCCTCACGCGGAGCCAAGCTAAGTTGATCCAAGACACTCATCTTCACTTGACATGGAAGAGCATAGAAGAAGACCCCAAGAGCAACTTGAAGACCATGCTTTGGTGTGCCATGGATGGAGGACCCTCGGGGACACTTGGAGAGGCTCAAGAGGCTCAAAATGAGACACCCCAAGGGGCTTCAGGAAGAGGCGGAGCGCCTCCCAGCTGAGGCGGGGCGCCTCCCAAAATCCAGAGAGCTGAAGTTCAGGAGGCGGAGCGCCTCAGACAAGAGGCAGAGCTCCTCAGGAGATCCAGAGAGTTGAAGGCCAGTAGGCGGCCGCCTCCCCACCCTAGGCGGACCGCCTCCCCCTGTTACCCACATGCGGGATTTTTAAGACTTTTGCTTGAACTTCCTATTTTAGCCCTGCGCGGCCTTTATTTGTTTTAGCCCACTTTGGGGGTATTTTAGACCTTTTATTAGTCCTAAGTGAAGCCTATAAATACTTCACTTAGCCTCTTTCAAACATACCTTACACTTTGATTATTATTGAATGAGAATTGAGTTGAACTCTTTGGAAGAATCCTTTGTCTTTGGTTGCTTGAATTCACTAGTGTAACCTAGTTGAGTCTTGAACCGCTAACCCGACCATTCGACTTGCGAGTCCAGTGTTGTCTCGAGGGTCGTTGCATAGTGTAGGTCCTCCTTGACGCCGATTCGAGGGTATCTCGGGACAAGTTCCCCGTGGTTACTTCGAAGGGAGTTCGAGAAGTGTCTCGCTCTTCTATCTTTTTGTTCCGCGTATTTGATTCCTATCAATGAACAAGATAGTGAGCCCGAGGATGGGAGAGTAGAGGGTGATGAGGAAGTTAATGTGGAGGAGGATGCAATTGAGGATGATGGTCCTCATGCCTTCCTTGTTGTGAGGAGGAGTTTAGGTGCCATGTTTGTGGAGGATAGTGAGACTTTGCAAAGGGAAAACGTCTTCCATGCTAGATGCCGAGTCATGGGTATTGTTTGTTCCATGATTATTGACTCGGGAAGTTGTGCCAATGTTATTAGCCAAACACTAGTTTCCCAATCAGAATAAGCATGCTCTAAAGAAGGGAAGTGGATTAATTAATGCTAGTTGTAGGTTGGGCTATTTGACTTACTCCATCCCACATGTTGATCACACTTTAAGGATGATTTGGTGTGTTGATCGAGAGCCTACGGATCAAAGGGATTTTGATAGTTTGATCTTGCATTTTCCATTTTCCAATGATATATTTGCTCATTCTTGTGTTGAGTGCCTATATAAGTTAAGCCAAGTAATTGTTGTTTCCCTTGGGAACATGGCCTTTTTCATTGCTATTGATTCTTGGCTATACCATAAGAGTGTGTTTCCAACACCGTTGACACTAACCTACTTGTGTAGTAGGAGGTTTTGTGTTTTCTTGTCGTTGCTTGTAGGTCTTAAGTTCCATGATAAGGCAAGGGAGAACTTGGAAGAAGCCTATGTAAAAGTGACGCTCAAGAAGTACAAAGGAGTAGAGCGTTGGGCACCCTGAGGCGATGATGATGCTATGGAAGAGAACGCCTTGATTTCGAGGACGAAATCTTCTCAAGAAGGAGAGGATGATGCGGGAAAATCGAGCCAAGACACTTTTCAATGTGTGCCAAGCTTGAAGGATGAAAAGGACGAGAAGTCAAGGGCTTTAGGAGCGATTTGAAGAAGCATCAAGAAGACCTAGGGCAAGGCTATCCGCCCAAGACCCTAGGCGCTCCATCCAAAGTAGCTCCGCCTAGCCCAGGCACAACGCCCAAGTTGGCTACTATGTAGAAAGGGAGGCGCTCCGCCCAAGGCAGCTCCGCCTAGCCCAGGCGCTCCGCCCACTTATGCCTTGGTCCGAGTTTTTAGCTTGGTTATTAACTAAGTTGATCCTGTGTGGTCTTATCTATTTTACCCAACTTGTGGGGTATTTTAGTCATTACTTAGGCTTGAGGGGAACCTTATAAATACCTCAATAGCCTCTTTATTTCATTTACCTAGCTTTTGATTATTGAAGAACAATTTGAGACATGATCTCTTGAATGAATGAAACCCTTTCTTTTGGCTTGAGTCAATTTGTATAGTTAATTGAACCTCAGTCCAAATCCGATCGAACCCTTTCCAAGAGCCAAGTGTCTCTTGAGGACCGTTCGTATAGCATAGGTGATTATTGACATCGATTCGAGGGTGTATCAAGACTAGTTCCTCGATACTATCTTGAAAGATAGTTCAAGCCTCGTCTTGTTTCTATCTTATTTTCTCGCTTCCGTTTTACCCTGCATCAGATAATCTGCTAACCATGAGTATAACTAATAAACTGAAAAAGCATAAGCCTACTTGATAAGAACTATACAATCTGGAAAGCCGAAAAGGCTAATATAAGCTGACATATAAAGACATACTAACTGCACAGGTACTAGACGGGACAGGGCCCCGCCATACCCAAACTTGTTGACTGTACACATACCAAAATATAAGTAACTCTGGGAGTGATGCAGCTTGAACACGTGTTGATCAAGTGTTCATTCCACCGAGGCCGATGACACGAAGCCAAGCCAAGCTGTTGCACGACGTTCACATTAACTTGGCGTGGTCGGGAGAAAGCAGCCGTTCTGAAGCTGAGTGGCCGAGCTAAAGAATTGAAGGCTTCATCTACAAGCTTGAGCTCGAAGAAGGGAGCCATCGAACCCCAACCGAACACTCAACATCGACGCTGAAGAATTGAGAAAACAATTAACCGAAGGGAAAGCATCCGATGTCAAAATGTGCCGAGCTGAACAACTGAGCAACGAAGTCAAGAGCTCGAGCTGAAGTGTTCGAAATTCAAGTGTTCAGTTGAAGGAGTAACCAAACACTCAACTAATTCAGCCCTGTGTGGGTTACTCCTATTGGTCGGCTGTGACCGTTTTACTAATTTGCCCCTAGAGTCGTCTATATAAACTCCTTTACATTTCATTTGTAGGAGTCTAGTTTTTGATGAATGATGAAACATAGCTGTAGCTATTGAGTGTCTCCGATGGAGCCGAACCGTGATGTGGGATTTTAAAGAACTTTGTGTCATTCGGTATGAATCGTTTGAACAATCCTCTTCTTTGGTCATTCAGTTTGCAAGAAGCATGAGACTTCTTGAGGATTGTTGCTTAGCATTAGGTGCGTTTTTTTTTCTGATTGTTTGGGACCGAAACTAGTTCTTCGGTATCATTCAATCGAAGCTAAGACTTGTCTTGCTTCTATCTTTTACTTCTGTTGTTTTTCCGCATTTCTCCGGCTACCTAACTTCACCTCCGATGTAGCCTGCACCAGGGAGTAAGCGGAGTAACTCCAACAACTGATGGATGGCCTACTGATGTTGCCCAAGCGCTGATCTATCCGTACCTACGCGGCATAAAATGAAGCACCCCAGAAAAGGACGTCAGTACGATATGTACAAAGTATGTAAGGCTTGAGCATATAATATATCATAGCTGAATGAAACTGTAAGGCTGAAACATATTTATGTAAATATGTGCTGAAGTATAGCAATGTATCTGGAAATCTGAAAAATGAACTAAACATGATCTGAATATAAACTAAAGTCTAACTGAATCTAAAACTGAAGACTGAACTGAACTATTCCAATAACCAATCAGGTAACTGAACATCTGAACTAGCCTCATGTATAGTCATGCAGTGCATACTGTGGCTACATACACGTATATAACAAACCTGGCGGGTGTATGAGCTATGTCCCCCAGCCAGTATTATCTTGTCTCTCTAGTCAGAGTGTGTGAATGACACCCGGTCACACTAGGTGTTTCAACTCCCGCCTGAACCAGAAGGGCTGTGTCCCCTAGATGGGTAGTATCACACGTGACCGGACTATGTGTCCAATATCCAGCCTCTTTGGGGGACTCCAAATCACACATAATATGATCACAATATAAGCATAAGCATGTATGAGGTACAACACATGTCGCAACAATAGATATGAACTCAAAAGAATGATAACAAAACCCTAGATGGAATCATAGACACAACCTGAAACTCCGAATTTGTCCAACTATTTGAATTTCTATAAAATTTTGGCAGAGTCTCCCCTAAAACTAGATGATACACAAAAAATAAAAACCAGCATTACCATATACACAGGAATGGATACCTAGCCAGAATGATTACATCGAGCAAAAGGATGTTCAGCTATCCAAAAAACAAGGGACAAAACAGAATTATGAACGTAATGTCGGCCAATCATTTTATCAAGGTTCTACTGTTGATATAGGATAAAAATGAGCACCTAAACATGCTATATTATCTTACACATTCATAAGGGATGCTATTTGTTGACACCCAATTTTGTCCCTCCAATTTTTAAAGCAATGGTTTTTTAATTATACGTACGATCATGCATTTATTTTTGCCCTGTCCATTCTTTCAAATCATCCTCCTATACGAGTCTGGGAATCAAAGCCATTTACGAAAGCATCATCGCAAACCATAGCCATTTTTGCAAAATGTGCGTTCTTAACCAAAATTCCGCAATTACTCCTATTTTTGACAAAATTATCCAAGTCATTTTAAATCCCAAGATTATATTTTCATACGCTCCTCTAGTCATTCTAACGCTTTAAAATTAATTCCATAATTTTTCTATAATTTTATACCTATTTTATACTAAAATTATGCCTAATATAAAATATTTATACACTATATACATAAATACAAACATACACGTATACGCACACACACCCCTACATATCAGCTCATTTTTGCCACCTCTGCGCCTACGTGTCTAAATCCTGGCCGTCCACCTAATGGATCCAACAGCCCGGATAAAAGTTTCCTATTTTAACTACACCTCACCCCCCAAAACCCTATCTCTCTATCCCATTTCCCCTAAGACCTCGCCACCATCACTCTCCTCTCTCTCTCGTCTCAAACCTTACCCCCACTGCCGATGTCTCTTTCCAGCCATTTTCACCGGCCAAATTTGAAAAAAATTACATCAACATGCTCCTCTCACTCTCCGCTACAAAACCCTATGGTTTGTTGCCGTTTGACGAGGGCCAAAATTGACTCCTCATCGGGGAAAGGTTCCAGTCACCGAAAAATGTTCTTGATCTTGTCTGAACGAAACCTAAGGTGTCACTACCACCAAAGAAGGAAGAAAATCCTTCATGCGAACACATTTGAGACGGGTCAAGATCGACCCGACTCCGGTATACGGTAACCCTGATTTCTTTTGTTTTCTTTCTCCTAAATTGCCTATATGACCATTTTAGAACTTAAAATCTGCCTAGTTCATGTGTGCTAATGTGTATGCTCAATTAATCAATTTTCACGATTTGTGACCTGTGCGGATTGTTTGATCTGCTCAACACTACATTGAATCTGATTATGTGGTTGACATTGTTTAGAGTTCATGATAAGACCCAAACCCCCACAAGACCCTTCACACGGAGCCAAGCCAAGTTGATCCAAGACACCCATCTTTACTTGGTATGGAAGGGCATGGAAGAAGGCCCCAAGAGCAGCTTGAAGACTATACTTTGGTGTGCCATGGATGGAGGACCCTTCTGTACACTTGGCGAGGCATCCGGAGCGCGTTTGGAGGCAATCCAAGGTGCCACAGAAGGAGGCGGACCGCCCACTCTACTAGGCGGACCGCCCCCTCAACTCTCTGAAGTTTGAGGCAACACAGTAGGCGGACCGCCCCTGCACAACTAGGCGGACCGCCCACTTCCCTGAATAGGCTGAACAGGCGCCGCCTCCTGGAGTAGGCTGGGCGCCTACTCCACTGAAGAATGAAACGGGACACCTCATTAAAACGCTATGTTTTGACTATTATAGCCCTACGTGGCCTTTGTTTATTAAACCCATTTTTGGGGTAATTTAGTAGTTTCATTATGTGTAAGTGAAGTCTATAAATACTTCACATAACTTCTTCAAACCTTTAGTTTACACTTTGATGAATATTGAATGAATGGAAATAGAGTTTGACTCTTGGAAGAACCCTTTTGTCCTTGGTTGCTTGAATCACTAGTGGAACCTAGTTGAATCTTGAACCGATACTCCGACCATTCGACTTGCGAGTCCGTTGTTGTCTCGAGGGTCGTTGCATAGTGTAGGTCCTCCTTGACACCGATTCGAGGGTATCTCGGGACAAGTTCCCCGTGGTTACCTCGAAGGGAGTTCGAGAAGTGTCTCGCTCTTCTATCCTTTTGTTCCGCGTATTTGATTCCTATCATCTTGGTATCAGAGCAAGGCTCGAGTTTTGTTTCTACAAACCCCCGACCCTTGATTCTTCGTGCCTAGGTTAGTTTGATTAGTTTCCTTGTTGTTCAAGTTATTGAAAGTAGAAAAAACACAAAAAAAATTGAAAAATTGAAAATACAAAATTTGGCGTGGTTTGTTGATTTGGATGATTGGTGATATGGGTGTTATTGATTCTTGTTCGTGATTGAATTCCCGTTACTTGGGTACTAAAATTGATTGGATCGGTGAAGTTTGGAAAATTGAAACCCCAAACCCCCTTAAACCCTTGATGAACATGTTCTTGATGATTTTGCCTTGATTCTTGGGTTGGGTTGATGTTATAGTGGGAACTAGTTCTTGGGGATTGATCTTCTTTGAAAAACAAACGATTTGGTACCAAATTTGTGGGGATTGAACTTGTATAACACCTACTTTGAAGAATCATCACCCTTGTTGAACCCCTTTTGATAAACCCTAGTTATGAACATGATGAACATGGTAGATTATTGATTGTTGAGTGGGTTTTGTTAAAAGTGATTGGGGATTGATCTCTGTGGTTGGAACAACGTTTGGGTACCCTCGGATTGCCAAAACATCGCGTGATTAGTTGGATTTTTGGGTACAAAGACTAAGAAAAACGTTGTTGAACATTGCTGGAATTTGCAGTAGGCGGACCGCCCGAAAAAGAGGCGGGGCGCCTACCAAACTCTCTGAAGTTCAGAGGCGGGGCGCCTACTGAACAGGCGGACCGCCCACTTTTCCCTACTGCAGACCAGGCGGACCGCCCAGTTAAAAGGGGTGGGGCGCCTACTTTCCTGGAGGTTGGGAATTGGGTAGATTTTCTAGGTTTTCGTATTTTGTTGTTTGCATCGCATCTAGTTAGCACTTCATTGAGTAATCTTGCCTACTTGAGTTGTGCTAACCCTTCTAAGCTATTAGGAAACTCAAGCCTAGACCGGAGATTAGAACTCAAAGAAGACTCGTAGTCTCTTTTGGCTCAAGTCCGCACCTAAAGAGCTATCGTTCCGATAGAGTCCTATTAACTCCACTCACCCCGGAGCTCATTGGACTTTTGGATTGAGTGGTTAGGTTGAGGTTTACTATTCAACTCCGTGAAGCTTTTGGTTCAAGCAAGAGTGAAAAATCCACCACCTTATACGAGTGACCCGAGTGAACTCAAGTGAGGGAGCGAGTGAGGTGTTTTAACTAACTCTTGTTTCTTTCTTTGTAGGTACCATGGCTAATGACGGACAAGAGTTCATTAAGGAGGCCTTGGCTAATCTTCTTGCCAAGATGGACCTCATGAACGAAAGAATCGAGTCTCTTGAAAAGGGAGCCTCGAGTACACAAGGAGAACATGGAACCCCGAGCGTCCACAATGAAAGGGGGACCCCGAGTGTCCCAATTGAAAAGGGGACCCCGAGAGTCCCAATGGAAGCCGGGGAAGGATCAAATAGTCCTACCTTCACCCCGGAGCAAGTTGTTGAATTACTCAAGCATCAACGGGTAAAGGAAGATAAAGAGCAGATGGAACAAATGTTGGGCAATCCCCAACGAACGGGCATTCCCCGTATCTTAGACAACCCTCCAAAGAACACTCCATTACCACAACCCATCCGAAATGTGCAACCTCTTGAGCATGTTGATGAAGCTCAAGAAAGGGAGGAAGCCAATTATGGAGATGACATGTATGGGTTTGATGATCACTTTCAACCAAGGAGAGGTATGAATTGGGGTCGGAATGTGGATCGGGGTAGAGGCCGAGGTCGAGGGCCACCCTTAGGACATGATGGAGGGAATGTTAGGAGAGATTATGGAGGTTATGGTGGTTATGGGGATCACTATGGAGGCCAACCGGAGCCGTTCCAAGGGGGTCGTGATAACAACAACAACCTCAACAATGTGAAGCTCACTATTCCTTCTTTCAAAGGAAGTAGTGACCCGGTGGAGTACAAGAATTGGAAATTGGCTATGGAACGAATATTTGAAACCAATGATATGCCCGAGGTGAAGAAAACCAAGTATGCAATATCTTCCTTCGAATCTTTTGCTTCCACTTGGTGGGAGTCGGTGAAGAGGAATAGAAGGAGGACGGGGATGGCTATTAACCTTACTTGGGAAGAGTTGATCCGGGTGATGGATGAGAAGTATTTGACTAGCCAATACCGGGTTGAGCAACAAAAGCGTCTCTATGAGTTGAAACAAGGTTCCAATTCGGTTGGGGAATACTTCAATGAATTTGAGCAAGTTCGAATGAACCTTGACCTAGATGATGAAGATCATGAGATGGCTATAATCCGTTTCAAAGGGGGCTTAAACCGAGACATAGCTTCACAATTGAAATTCCATAAATATGATGATCTCTACAAGCTATGTGATGATGCGGTTGAAGCCGAGAAGTGGATCAAAGATGAGAAATCCTTCCGCTACAAGAGTAGCACTACTACTCCAACAAGCAATGCAAAGGGATGGAAGCCTCCTACCACAAATGCAAGGTTCCCGAGTGCTAGTGGGACGAGTGGAGCCAATGCAAGCAAGGATGTGAAGAAGCCATTTGAGAAGTACACACCCAATGTGGGAGGTAACTCTAAAACCCAATTGAATACTCCTACTTCTTCTTCCATTCAATGTCACAAATGCAAGGGGTATGGGCACTTTGCCAAGGAGTGTCCTACGAAAAGAAACATGGTTGTTGTGGGTGATAATGCATATGAGCAAGAGAGTGAGTCGGGAGATGAGGGAGTAGAGGGAGAAGAGGGAGTAGAGGAAGATGGTGAAGATGACACGGTGGAGGATGAGGAACCTCATACTTTCTTGGTAGTGAGGAGAAGTCTAGGAGCTATGATTGCGGAGGATGGTGAAACCTTGCAAAGGGAGAACCTCTTCCATGCTAGGTGTCGTGTTAAGGGTGTTGTGTGCTCTATGATCATTGATTCCGGGAGTTGTACTAATGTGGTGAGTCAATCTCTCATCACTCAATTGAAGTTGCCTACCATGAAGCATCCCAAGCCATACCGGTTACAATGGCTTAGTGAATGTGGGGAGCTCAAGGTAGTGAAGCAAGCATTGATCAAGTTTAAAATGGGGAGTTATGTAGATGAGCACTTGTTCGACGTTGTGCCCATGCAAGCTTGCCACCTTCTCTTTGGAAGGCCTTGGCGATTTGACCGGCAAGTGGTTCACAATGGACGTGTTAACACTTACACGCTCCAACATGAAGGAAGAAAGTTTGTGTTGAAGCCCCTAACTCCTAAACAAGTGAGTGATGACTACAAGAAAATGAAGGAGTTGAGGGAGGTGGCAAAGGCTAAGTCTATCATTGAGACTAGTCCTTTGTCCAAAAGCATGGTGGCAATCCCACCTACTTCATCCACCGGTGGCATATGTGCCATGATGCAACCGGGCGAGCTCCTAAGAGGTAATGATGGCAACAAGTTTCTCCTATGCTTAGTGCACAAAGGTATGATCCTTAACTCTAATTGTGATGTTTCTTCTAGTCCTTTGCCTAGTGCTTTGAAAAATGTTTTGGAGAACTTTGGGGACATGTTCCCGGATGAGATGCCCGATGGCTTACCTCCCTTGAGGGGTATTGAACATCAAATTGATTTTATTCCGGGCTCTCAAATCCCAAATAAGCCGGCCTATAGAATCAATCCCGAGGATACGAGGGAGTTGCAAAAACAAGTTGATGACTTGCTTTCAAAAGGCTTGGTGAGGGAAAGTTTGAGTCCTTGTGCCGTACCGGTCATTCTTGTCCCAAATAAAGACGGCACTTGGAGAATGTGCGTGGATTGCCGAGCCGTGAATAAGATAACGATCAAGTATCGTCACCCTATTCCACGGCTTGATGATATGTTGGATGAATTGAGTGGGTCGCGTGTCTTTTCTAAAATCGACCTTAGGTCCGGCTACCATCAAATCCGGATGAAACCCGGGGATGAATGGAAAACCGCATTCAAGACCAAATTCGGTCTCTATGAATGGTTGGTTATGCCCTTCGGGCTATCCAACGCACCTAGCACTTTCATGCGACTCATGAATCATGTTTTGAAGTCTTTCATAAACAAGTTTGTCGTTGTCTATTTTGATGATATCTTGATCTATAGTAGGACAATTGATGAGCATGTTGAACACCTTAGTCAAGTGCTTGAAGCTTTGAGAGCCGAAAAGCTCTATGCAAATTTCAAAAAGTGTGCCTTTGGTGTGGAGAAAGTTGTCTTTCTTGGGTTTGTTGTGAGTGCCCAAGGAGTGGAGGTGGATGAGTCTAAGGTAGAGGCCATACGTGATTGGCCTACTCCTACTACCGTGACTCAAGTGAGGAGCTTTCATGGTCTTGCTAGCTTTTATAGGCGATTTGTGAAAGACTTTAGCTCCATAGCCGCTCCACTCACCGAATTGGTCAAGAAGGACCAACCATTTGTTTGGGGAGAGCCTCAAGAGAAGGCTTTCCAAGAGTTGAAAGGTAGGTTAAGTACCGCCCCCCTATTGCAATTGCCCGACTTCGGGAAGGCGTTTGAGGTGGAGTGTGATGCCTCGGGGGTGGGAATTGGTGGTGTATTAATGCAAGATAGCAAACCCATCGCCTACTTTAGTGAGAAGTTGAAAGGGGCCTCGTTGAATTATTCTACATATGACAAGGAGTTGTATGCCCTTGTGAGAGCCCTTGCCCATTGGCAACATTACCTTTGGCCTCGTGAGTTTGTGATCAAGAGTGACCATGAGTCACTCAAACATTTGAGAGGCCAAGAGAAGCTCAATAAGCGGCATGCCAAGTGGGTTGAATTTATTGAGTCCTTTCCCTATGTGATCCAATACAAGAAAGGGAAGGACAATGTTGTGGCGGATGCGCTTTCTAGAAAGTTCGCATTAGCCACCACTCTCACCTCTAAGCTCATGGGATTCGAGAGCATCAAGTTGATGTATGCTCATGATCCAAAGCTAAAGAGTGTCCATGATGCTCTAGAGAAAGGGGAGAGAGTTGCAAAGTACCAATGGTCTAATGGATTCATCTTTAAAAATGGTAGAGTGTGCATACCCGAGTCCTCATGGAGGGAATTGCTTGTGCAAGAGGCACATTGTGGAGGACTCGTGGGTCACTTTGGGGTAAGAAAAACTTTGGCCGTTCTTCAAGAACAATTCTATTGGCCGAAGATGAGGGTGCATGTGGAGAAGTTTTGCACTAATTGCCTTGAGTGCAAGCGTGGCAAATCTAAATCCCACCCTCATGGGTTATACACCCCACTCCCCGTACCTACTAGTCCGTGGTTGGATATATCAATGGACTTTGTCATGGGATTACCAAGGACTAGGGGGGGCCACGATAGCATCTTTGTTGTTGTGGATAGGTTCTCAAAGATGGCTCATTTCATTCCGTGCAAGAAATGTGATGATGCTCAACATGTAGCTTCTTTGTTTGTTGAAAATGTTTTGAAGCTACATGGTGTGCCTCAATCTATAGTGAGTGATAGGGACACTAAGTTCCTAAGCCATTTTTGGCGAAGTTTATGGGGTGCTTTGGGCACCAAGCTCTTGTTTTCTACGTCCCACCACCCACAAACCGATGGTCAAACCGAAGTGGTAAACCGAACCTTGGGTGCTCTTCTTAGGGCCATGACCCGAGGTAAGGCCGGGACGTGGATTGATAGATTGCCTATGATGGAGTTTGCCTACAATCGTACATTGCATAGCGCTATTGGCATGACTCCTTTTGAATGTGTCTATGGTTTTAACCCCTTGATTCCCCTTGATCTAACCCCTTTGCCAAGGGAAATGGTTGTTAATTTTGAAGGTAAAGCTAGAGCCAAGGCTTTGGTTGAACTACATGCAAAGGCGAAGAAGAACTTGGAGGAATCCTATGCTAAGGTTGCCGCCAAGAAGAACAAAGGACGCAAGAAGGTGGAATTCAAGAAGGGTGATTATGTGTGGGTGCACTTCCGGAAAGAAAGGTTTCCAAACCTTAGGAAAGGGAAGTTGGCACCCCAGGGAGATGGTCCTTTCCAAGTGCTCTCGAAGATAAATAACAATGCCTATGTGGTTGACTTGCCAAGTGAGTATCAAGTTTCTAATACTTTCAATGTTAGTGACTTGGTTCCTTTGAATGTAGGTAATGAAGGGGTCGTGAGTGATGATGGAGAGATCGTGAATGATGATGAAGAGGTCGTGGATGATGCTGCGATTTCGAGGACGAAATCCTCTCAAGAAGGGGAGGATGATAAGACCCTAACCCCCACAAGACCCTTCACACGGAGCCAAGCCAAGTTGATCCAAGACACCCATCTTTACTTGGTATGGAAGGGCATGGAAGAAGGCCCCAAGAGCAGCTTGAAGACTATACTTTGGTGTGCCATGGATGGAGGACCCTTTTGTACACTTGGCGAGGCATCCGGAGCGCGTTTGGAGGCAATCCAAGGTGCCACAGGAGGAGGCGGACCGCCCACTCTACTAGGCGGACCGCCCCCTCAACTCTCTGAAGTTTGAGGCAACACAGTAGGCGGACCGCCCCTGCACAACTAGGCGGACCGCCCACTTCCCTGAATAGGCTGAACAGGCGGGGCACCTCCTGGAGTAGGCTGGGCGCCTACTCCACTGAAGAATGAAACGGGACACCTCATTAAAACGCTATGTTTTGACTATTATAGCCCTACGTGGCCTTTGTTTATTAAACCCACTTTTTGGGTAATTTAGTAGTTTCATTATGTGTAAGTGAAGTCTATAAATACTTCACATAACTTCTTCAAACCTTTAGTTTACACTTTGATGAATATTGAATGAATGGAAATAGAGTTTGACTCTTGGAAGAACCCTTTTGTCCTTGGTTGCTTGAATCACTAGTGGAACCTAGTTGAATCTTGAACCGATACTCCGACCATTCGACTTGCAAGTCCGTTGTTGTCTCGAGGGTCGTTGCATAGTGTAGGTCCTCCTTGACACCGATTCGAGGGTATCTCGGGACAAGTTTCCCGTGGTTACCTCGAAGGGAGTTCGAGAAGTGTCTCGCTCTTCTATCCTTTTGTTCCGCGTATTTGATTCCTATCAGTTCAAGTCTCACACCATCTTCATTTGATCTAAAGTCTAAAATCATTACTGGTCTGCTTAAAACTAGCTATGTTCTTAGTACTTAGCATTATCCGTGTGAATCCATGACTTGTTCAGTTAACATTAAATTGAGAGATTACCAACATAATTTGGAAGATCCTGACTGCTTTGATTAGAATGTTTGAATGATTTTTGGATGGAAATTGCCTATCAAATTGATCATGTACACATTAGAACTTCTCTTAGGATCTATTAAGTGATTCCGAGCCCCAAAACATGTTTGAATTATTGATTGTGAACCTAGACAGTATTATACTTAAGAGAAGAAATCTATATTTGTCATAGGGTTGATTTACTTTAATTTTAGGACCTATTGGACTAAACTTGGTAAGTCCACCGAATGGAATCCCTTTTAACTTTGGAAGACAATATCCTACTACCATATATGCTTTCACCCGTTCGAATTAATTCTCTCACCTCACACTTATTTAAACTGGGTTACACTCTTCACTTTCGACAGTTTTACACATTAACATACACTGAACAATATAGCATTACTGCAAGCCTTTCTCTCTCTCTCTCTCTCTCTCTCTCTCTCTCTCTCTCTCTCTCTCTCACTCTCTCTTTTCTGGACAAAATCTTATTTTCTATACTGAAGAACAGAGAGTCTTTCACTCCACTGGTGCAAGTTCTCTCCCTACTGCACCCTCACTGTCTAAATTTTGCTTGTTATTTCTAAAAAAGTATAAATTTCTTTCTTAACTTATGATGCTGCCTGCTTAGGACTGCTTCTATCTATGCCTTTTTTGCTTGCTCTGTGGCTATATGTAATTGTTTGTCTGAACTTCCCCTAACCTGCAGCATGCCTATTACACATGTTTTAATTGATGTTTGGTGTGTTTGTAATCTCTTTGGGGAGGTGTCATACCCAATTTTAGGCTCAACTTGAGGCGAGTCGGGTTTCGGATCTGACTGGGTGAACTCGTTTGAGTTTAGATGTTGGAGTCACCACCTAATATAATTTCTAAGGCGTATTAGGTCACCTAATGTCTAAAATTAAGTTGAAAAGGTCTACTAGTCTATCTCAGAGATTCTATGTGGGTAAGAAGTCCAAATAACTCAGGGAAGAAGGTGTTAGGCACTTCCCCGAGTCCCACAAAAAGTGGTTATAGGCCGAGTCTGTATATAATGTCATACTAACTTGGGGATTTAGCATTTTAACTAAGATGAAACATGCTCATACACACACATACAAATAACTTACTTTCATATTCGTCCTATAGTTAAGCCTAATCGCGTCTATGGCCTCTAATGTCAAAGCCTAATCGTAAACAAGTGTTATCATACAAATGGATATTCTAATTTAACTTACATATGTAGTTAACACATTTTAAAGTAAAGACATTTGCATAAGTAGCCTAATTTGCAAATAATTTCATATTTAATAAGAAACAGAAAGGGGTTTGTTTTAAAATAAAATGTTGGCTCATTTAGGGTCGGTGTGACTCATCATTAATTGCCGATCCCTAACCTTAATGTCCTTTTTGTGTAGGGGTCAAGTTTTTGGAAGATATATATAGGCAAGAGGGGCCGTTTTAAAAAAACGGGACCACGAAATCACATAAGTGCAAATAATGGGCTGTCGCACGTAATAAGTACATATATGATTATACTTTCAAAAATATAATTTTAAAGCGTATAAATGACCCCTATTACTTTATACACCCCTATACACTATTAGATTAGTGTATAAGGAGGATAGTGAAGGTTAAAAATCAGATTAGGCATGTAAGAGGCCTTTTTTTGAAAATTTTTTGGGCCTGGACTGTTTATGCAAAAGAGGACAAGTTCAATTTTCAGGAATAATCTCGTATAGGCAAGCAAAGCACATATAGCCCCCTGTTTATCAAAAGTTTTAATAACGACACTAATTGATCATGCTTCTGGACTTCTAAAGTGTACAGATCTTCAGGAAAAGTGGGAACTCAATCATGCTATCAGTTTTCACAGAAGAAATGACTCATAACCATTTTAACTTAGGCCTAGATATGATGCAATGGACGCAGGGTTGAGAGAGTTGAGAGAATGGCTCCTGGATAGCCTGTTTGGTACAACATCATTGTTGTACCCCTGTTTTAAGAAGATACAAGCAGGGCACTAAATAAATATACAAGTTTTAGGGGACAGTTAGTAAGGGGAAATACAGAAAGAGAAGGGGTATTGCCAAAAGTAAGAAGGCATTGTTTCCCAAAGAAGTATCCAGTTTTCAAGGTTCAGGAGTATCACTAGTCAGGGGTTCCTTATTTCAAAGCCACCAGAACCAGTTCAGACATTAATTTTATTGAACCCTCAAGGTTCTGTATGCAATAGAACATAGCTGCAAGAAATAGAGTTAGCAGGGGGTGAGGGAAAGGGAAAGGGAAAGCCTGACCCCAAAGGAGAGGTCTATCAAGAACCAGTGCAGTCAGCCTACCCTGGTGTGTCTTTCAAATGTGCAGGTCATTCAAAAGAGGGTAATGCAGACCAATAGTTTAGGCAACAAAAGAGGTAAGACAAGGAATCATGCTAAGGAATCAACACAGGAGCATCAAGCAAGCGGTAATGAGGTGAGGCATCATGCCTCTAACTATATCCTGGCAAGGTTGGCTTAATTTTAAACAAAGATACAGGTACTACCCAGAACCAAAACACAGTGTGCATACCAGTGATTTTAACAAAGCATAGTCATAATACACACACATATATGCAGAAAGTAATAGGCAATCAGGGAAGAGAATGAATACCTTTAAGTACTGTGAGTTTGAATGCAAACAGAAAAGAAGATATGCAAAAATCAGCACCCCAAACTGTAAGTAACAGCCTCCAAGCAAACAGAGAGAGTAGGATGCCAGAAAACTAATGCATGTCTCTTTTTAAGTGTATCAGTGTATTCCTGGATTTTTAATGTCCAGAAAACCTTTTCCTCCTTTCTTTTAGTCGAAAGACGGTCCTTTATATAGGTGAGAAGTAGGAATGTGAAAGGCAACGGGTAAAAAAATCAATAAGGTAAGGAATACAACTTTCCAAGAATAAATAGGGGACAAACTGAGTCAATCTTCCAAAAATAGGGTAGCCAATCCTAAAATCTAAGGTTAGTCAATCCTGAATTGATTTGAGAATCCCCCCTCGAGCTTAACTTAGTCCAGATTCAAAGAACCCCCCCCCCCCAACAAACAAGTTTGAACCTCAACAGACTCCAAAACAAGAATGCCAATGATCATGCCACAAATTCAAATTAGAATCAATAAAAATCCTTTGAAATCGTGTAAATTAAATCTACCAATTCAGACTTTAATAAAACCAGTCATGAACTTGTACAAATAATACATGGTACACGGTTTAAGCAGACTATAGCAATTTCTGAATTTTAGATTCTATCATAGGACTTAACCCTTAAGTATGGCAAAATTAAAACGTAAACAGGTTCCCAAACAAATCAACAGTTCAAAAGGGGTCATGAGCCATGCAAATCAATTAATTGACTAGTAAAGGTGATAATCCTATTAATTCATAGAAAACACAGAGGATTTTATGCATAGATTTCACAGAATCAAAGAAAAAAGGACTACCTACATATTAGAATTGGGTCAATCGTGACCCGTTGTAACTTTAACTGCACGTGGGGGTTTTGTCCCATTTAAGCAATATCACCCCTAATTTGACGACCTGTGTCCTGCCGGAGGCGCCTCACGGCGATAGCATCACAGTCATTGTGGTTGAATCTCACCCGTGCCCAAACATCCTCAAAACTATATGGGTTTTGTAGCGGACTTCGAGGGGAACACGGTGGTGTCATTTTCCCCAATTTTCTCCGGTTACAATGGCCGGAAAGTTTATCGACAGTTATGGCGATTGGAATCGCCAAGAGAGGAGAGAGAGAGAGAGTCGGGCTGAGGGGCGTGGGGGAAATGAGAAAGGGGAAAGGGTTTTGGGGTGTAGAAACAAAGGAAATGAATCGGGACATTGGATCGTCTACGTAGACGATCAGGATCGATCCACGCAGGCATGACGTGTAAAAAATTGGCTGATTTATGTGCCTTGTGTGTATATATGAGTATATAAGTATAAATATTATGTAAATAAGTATAAAATAGGTATAGAATGGTATAAAATGGATTTAAAATGGTATAAAAATTATAGAAAAATTAGGAAATTAATTTTAAAGTATTGGGAAGGCTAAAATGCCTAAAGATTGTAATTTTGAGGCTTAAAACAATTTTCGATAATTTTGTCAAAAATAGAAGCAATTGTAGAAAATTATAAAAATAGCTATGGTTTGAGATGGTGCTTTTGAAAATAGCCTCAATTTCCAGACTATCACGAAGATATAATATGAAAAAGAATAGACGAGGTTGGACTTGATACATAATTGTGTGTAAAATTCAAGAACGGTTGATTTTAAAAATAGAAGGGACAAAATTGGGTGTCAACAGCTGCCCCTCTTTGCCCGGGGATGATGAAAGAGTCTTCGGTCAAAGACATTGACAGTGCGGCCAATTTTGTCATGACTATAGAAGAGTCTATGACTTAAGAGGATGTAGTGCGGCCAATTTTGTCATGACTATAGAAGAGTCTTCGGTCAGGCTGAAATGTTTTCTTTGCTCGGGGTGTGTTTCCTGCAGTGAAAATGTGTTTGCAATATAATGTATATATATATATAAAACGTACCTTCCCACCGGGGTTGATTGTCTTTCCAAGATTCTTGCAGTATGAAATTATTTCTGCCATGCCATAGTTGCGTGTCTTTTTGCTGTCAAGCGTTAGATTCGACATCGGGTTGTATGCCCACCGTCGATGCATTGGGCTCTATACCCTCCGCAAAAAAATAAAATGCAAATTGATATCGGATTGTGTACCCTTAATCGACGCTTCAGGTTGTGTGCCTTCAGCTAATTTAAATAAAAAATCGATATCGGGTTCTGTACCCTCAATCAACGCTTCGGGTTGTGTGCCCTCAGCTTATTTTAAAATGCAAATCGATATCGGGCTTTGTACCCTCAATCGACGCTTCGGGTTGTGTGCCCTCAACTAATATAAATGACAAATCGATATCGGGCTGTGTACCCTCAATCGACACATCGGGTTGTGTGCCCTCAGCTGATTTAAAATGACAAATAGAAATCAAACTGTGTACCCACAATCGACGCCTCGAGTTGTATGCCCTCAGCTAATTTAAAATGACAAACTGCAATTGGGCTGTGTACTCTCAATCGACGCTTCGGGTTGTATGCCCTCAGCTAATTTATAATGACAAATCGATATCCGGCTGTGTACCCTCAATCGACGCTTCGGGTTGTATCCCCTCAGCTAATTTAAATGACAAATCGATATCAGGCTGTGTACCCTCAATCGACGCTTCGGGTTGTATGCCCTCAGCTAATTTAAAATGACAAATCGATATCGGGCTGTGTACCCTCAATTGACGCTTCGGGTTGTGTGCCCTCAGCTAATATAAATGACAAATCGATATCGGGCTGTGTACCCTCAATCGACACATCGGGTTGTGTGCCCTCAGCTTATTTAAAATGACAAATAGAAATCGGACAGTGTACCCTCAATCGACGCCTCGGGTTGTGTGCTCTCAGCTAATTTAAAATGACAAATCGAAATCGGGCTGTGTACCCTCAATCGACGCTTCGGGTTGTATGCCCTCAGCTAATTTATAATGACAAATCGATATCTGGCTGTGTACCCTCAATCCACGCTTCGGGTTGTATCCCCTCAGCTAATTTAAATGATTAATCGATATCAGGTTGTGTACCCTCAATCGACGCTTCGGGTTGTATGCCCTCAACTAATTTAAAATGACAAATCGATATCGGGCTGTGTACCCTCAATCGACGCTTCGGGTTGTATGCCCTCAGCTAATTTAAAATGACAAATCGATATCAGGCTATGTACCCTCAATCGATGCTTCGGGTTGTGTGTCCTCAGCTAATTTAAAATGACAAACCTTTGCTGGAGATTATCTTTGTCGTGCATTGTTGATTTAGGTATCTTTCGTGCCTGCATCCAAAGAATGATTGGTGAGTCGTCCTTTATGCTGTTCCAAATAAATTTTGAGGGTGCCCTCAAAATTCTGCCCCGACTTGCATTTGAATTTTTGAGAGGTCCTCAAAAATTTCTGTCACAGTGTAAACTATGTTTGTCCTTTGGGAATTTTTGAGAGTTCCTCAAAAGTTCTGTCCCAGTGTTTTCTTTGTGGGGAAAATGAAATTTTTGTATTTATGCGACCGAACCTTGGGTAGGTTGCCTACGTATCCCACTTGGGGAATCAGGTCGTGACGTAGTTCAGATTACATAATGTATGGTAGAATGTAGAAATCACTAATTAGTATGAACTCCTATACATAGTATCTCTTAAGGGCGTCTGAATTGATTGGTTTTGGCCAGACTTCTTCATCCATCACTGCCAGTATCAATGCTCCTCCGTTCAAAACTCGGTGGACCATGTACGGTCCTTGCCAGTTTGGTGCAAACTTGCCTTTTGCTTCTTCTTGATTTGGAAGTATCTTCTTCAGTACCAACTGCCCAGGTTCAAAGGATCTCTCTCGAACTTTCTTGCTGAATGCTTTGGCCAATCCTTCTCTGGTATAATTTCCCATGACATATTGCATTCAATCTCTTGCCATCAACGAGGGCCAATTGCTCTATCCTTCTTTTGATCCACACGGGTTCCATGTGTAGTCGGCGGTCCTATTGAAGAAGAGGTCAAGAGCCGTGCCTGGTGACCAATCTTCCGATGGACAGCCTCTAATGACAAGAGGAATATCACAGCAAACGCTGTGTTAGAAAACGAGCGCACCGTAATAAGTGCACATGCCACGAAGAAGACATTCCGACGAGTTTCATTATGATCCCCATCAAATTTAATGACTCCGGAGATGTAAACCATATCAATAAAGTAACAATGAGGCCGTTGAATGAGAGTGACCAAAGGTACTATATACTCAGTTTTATGAAACACCATACAATATGAATAGAACAACAGTTCTGGGATCATGGAGCCAGGATCAAGTGCGAACAGTATAAAGAAGAATCAAGATTACTTTCTTATAAGAGGAGTTTATGAGAAAGGCAATATAATGTTTCTGATGTAAACTTGAGATCAACTTCTGATGAGAAGCCTCTTTTATATGCGGAAGATGATAAGGAAGGAGCACAAAGCGGTCTAGGAGTAATTATAGCCAAGGATACAAACCGATTCAGCGCAGTAAATGCAGACATATAGTAAAGGTGCCTAGAACGGAGTTATATTCAACGCGCCCTGCACATTTTACGTCATATACAGATTGGAGGCCCAAGGGCTAAATTGGCACTGTCGAGTAAGAGTGACGTGCCATTCCAATCTTGGTTGATGCATTTCTCTCTTGTCCACTATATCAAATCTTTACCCCCAAATATCTTAATCAACATAAATAAAGACATTGCCCACCCACATCACAAAAAATGAGAGATTTTTAAAGCTACCGTAGTACGAGTAATAATATTTGATGTAACAATCGAAATAAACGTTAAGTATATTGTTAGTAAAATTATACTGTTCTTTATGTCTAAATTCGGACTATCAATGAAGCTCCAACTACCAAAAACTACTTAGACGTGCAGTCCAGTTTACCGTACATCAACTTACAATGAATTTAATTACTAAAAGAAATAAGAATAATTTACTAAAAGTGACCGATACGTAGCCGTCAAGAAACTCACATGACGGTTTATTTTTTGCAATGACGGTTAATGTATTTCTCTTTTTTCCTTATTATAACTGTATTTTAAAATATAAAGCGGTTGAGCAGTAAATAACATGTCACTACAAGAGGGAGTAAATTAAGAAAATGACATACATGATACAACTATGAGAGGGAGTTGAAGTCTATTGCATGAGGAGATACGTTTCGCTATTCATTTATAATCTGCAATGTTTGTTCAACTAAGTTGGGGTTTACTTTACTTTATATTGGGCTATTAACACTGATGAAAAATAGTGATAAGCAATATAGCATACATGGCTCAGTAGTGAAATAGATGCCGACACATATCTCTGCTCTTCAAATCACAATAGCTGCTTTTCTAATAAAACGGATTCTTTTTTTATTTTACTCCTCAATTATCTCTTTTCTAATTAAACGTCACTACACACATTATATATGGATTTTTTGTTTATCGACTCACTCTTTGTCTTTTACATATCCCGTATATTAATAACAGATTACTTACATCTAAGAAAAAAAACAAAAAGACCTAAATTGGCTGGGAGTGTTCGTTTAATTCGTATTGTATTGAATGTTACTTTTCCATGAAACAACATGGAATCGTGTTCATTCTTTCAACTGATTAGATACTCTATTTAATTTGTCAAATTAAAACTATCATTATAAACAGCGAATAACGACGAAAAAAATCCTTAACTCAAATCGCAATAGCATTTAACCATCGCATTAAAACGCCTAACTTAAACATTGGAGGTTGTCACAGTAGACGTAGCTGCACCCATGCAATATATTAAGTTACTCCTTCGATCACGCGCACCCACGTGTCCACATATTCACTGTGGCTGCCAACTCACTTTAAAGTTACTCATAGATTTTGCGCTGAACGATATCTGTCCAAAGAATAAACATAGGTGGATCTATTGTTGGTGCAATAGATGCGTGCACACATTACATGCGACTGCAAATCCTCGAAACTACAAACCCTAATGCACTTTAAATAAGTGTCTAAGTCCTAGCCCTTATGATGCACTTAATATTTCACCGCTGAAAATTCATCTGCCACGGCCAATTGCACCCATCTGGCCGTCACGTCAACATGAATGTTTAAATCACTGACAAAAGAAAAAAAATAATACACTTTAAATCAATATAGCTTTTTTAGATTTTGTGCAGCGCACCTTGTGATGAACAATGGGGATAGCTTGCGTCCTTCCATAACTGATAACCCTAGGAACATAGCTTTTCTTGAGTTGTATCAGTGCCCTTGAACATGCAGCATCACTAGGACAAGTGCATGCTCATGCCCAATCTTTTAGCTGAAAGCCTGAAAAGAACATCAAGTACGGTGGCCATTGCACTCAACCAACCGATATGGAGCAGTCAATAATCCCACCTAAGGGTTCTTTTTTTTTCTTTCCAGCGGAATGGGGTGACGAAAAACACAGGATAGGATTCTTGTGTATCGGCAAAAAAAAAAGTTAAGTGAATAATCTTTCCACACAATACATAATGACATGGAAGATCTTTGAAGATCACATATTTGATAGATAGAGTCATGATTTACACTCTTCATTGCCTCATGAAAATTCGACTGTCTTATACTGTAGCAGTAGCAGTTACTTCCTCGGTTACTTAAAAAAAAATATATTATCATCCTTCCATCAATTCCACCCACAATTCCACACATTCAATGTGGCAGCAAGCTCACTTAAAAGTATAATCCAACACACATGTTTAATTTTGTGCTGAACGATATCCATGCAATGAGTTAACCTTCCAAGTGCAAGCGACATTTCGTAAATGTCCATTAACTACAGTGAACAATGAAAATGATATAAATCTCTTCCGCATTAGTTTATAAATTAAATTAATTTCCTATATTAATCATCGCATGTAATTAGGTATCAGTGGTTTAATTAGAGGTCTAATTAAGAATCATCATTATACTTTCGAGCCCAGCATCTCTTGGAAACGGTTCATTTGCCCAAATACGTTAAGTATGCATATAGTTTCTGCCAACCCATCAAAAGTCTAAACTACTTTCTACGCTAGGTCTCGTGCACTACTCGAGATAGTAATACTTTGTACTACTCAATAAAGTGTACTGATTTGCCTTCATTGATTCTTTTTACGTCTCCCAACATAGCTGTTGAATTTTGCTTTATTCATATTAGCGGAAGTGCATCCCGCTGAATGAGACCATATGGGTGGACTAATTTTAAGCATCTTATATGCACTTACCATTAATAACACTTCTTAAGTGCTTTGGTAAATAAGCGGTTATGTGTTTGGATAGAAGTGCAGAAATTGAAAAATACGTTGCATAGTTGTTTGGTAAAAAATTTTTAGTTATATTAAAAGAATATAATCTCATACAAAATTTGGGAGTATAATGTAGGCCCTTCGTTTATGAGGATATTAGGGAAATCAGAAAAAAAATATTAGTGATAAATTGATAAAATTATTGGTTAAACAATATAAATTTTAAGGCAAAAGCAATAAGTTGGAGACTGGGTGTTGCCTAGCTTATTGCGTCTAGGTTATTTTTGACATAAAAGCTAAATAATTTTAACCAAATTTAAACTTACCAAATACTTCACAACCAAAAAGTGATTTAAACGCTAACCCAAACACCCTCACATAGCTTCTCAGTGCTCATCCACCCCCGGTTACTAGATTCGTGCACACATTGCATGCGACCGCATAAAATCGAAACTACAAACCCTAACACACTAAGTCCTAGCACTGAGAATGCACTTGACATTATTACACCACTGGAAAATGCCACTCTATGCGTTGACAGAATTTTCAACACAGACAGTAGCCAAATGCATGCACTTTCAACTTACTGGGTTCCCTCCACCATATGTTTGCGATAAATTAACCTAGGTAAGTTAGGTATGTACCCTTCGTCATTATCCATACGTTCTAAATGCATGCGACCCTTCGTAATACTCCATTCAACATTCAGAAATGAAAAATACATTTTCTTTCTTTTATCATCTCTTCCGACTGAGTTAATTCCCAATAAGCGTCCATCGTATGCAATTAAGGGACAGCAGTTCAATACGAAGGCTAATTAAGGATCTTAATTTTAATTCGACCACATCAAGGATCAAGAGAACAACTTGAGATTAGAATCTTCCATTAGTATGCTTTGTACATTTCCCATGTCGTGTAATGAATGTATCTATAATCCTTCCAACTGATCGAATGCTTGTTCTTTGTTTTAATTGATAAATTATTGAACTCGGGGAAACTATCATTCATTTTAACAAGGGAACCTCATTTACTATTCTTTGACCATCGCATACATATATATATCTAGTGGAAGTTCTTGTTGTGTTTGGCCGTACCGTAATTTGTGAATTAGTTCGACAAACATCATAAAACATACTCCCACCGGTCCATATAATTTGAGTGTTTGACTGTTTTCACACATACCAAGGCATCTACCCTTTAGCATTAATTAATTACTTAGGTCGTTTACTAAATTAGCATTCCACTCTCTCAAATTTACTCATAGAAAATTGCAAAAAAGTGTTTAAATCATTTAGTAACAAGGGGAATATTTACGACTTAGCAATTAGCATTTACTGGCTTATTGAACTTTGAATAAAACAATTACTCTGAACCAGGAAACATAAAGGCAAAAAAAATCAAATAAAGTGGGATGGAAGGAATACAATATAGCAAAAAAGCTGTACCCAACAACGCAATACCTAAGAGTACAATACAACATGATATATTATGATATTATTTAACTCAAACACCCAAGCATATAAGCGTACAAACGCCATAAGGAGACTTAACTCACAGTCTCCCTTTGTCGTCCAAACGTCTTCATCTTGACTAATCTATGTATGTGAAGCAAACAAAAGTCTTATTCACAAACGCCAGAAAAGGCGAATGTCACCTGGCGACGTTACAAGTAGATACGTAGATATTCGCATGTAGACATATGTATTGATTGACCTCCGCTTTCATCAATTTAAAAGGTCCATGGCATATATTAAGAATACAAAACTGTTCATAAAGTAAAATCTTCAGAAACTAAAAAGTCTAAGCATACTGTATTGTGATCATTTAGAGATAGGAAGTACTCCCTTAGAGCAACTCGTCAGTAGAAAGGTTTAGGATCATGAACATTGCCCAGGAATAAGGAGGCAATTTACGGTTGCCAAAACCCTGATGTTAAACTCCTCAGAACAAGCGGAGTATCATAGCAACTGCTTCGTAAGAACAATAGTGTACTGTAACTAGTGGACATGCCATGAAAAAGATATTCTGAAGAATATCCTTATGTGTCATAACACCTATCAACAAAATGATCACCTGCACAAGTTGCCACATACAAATTTCATCAGATAACGAATGAGTTCTTCATAACAATTAGATGGAAATTTCAGCATCATCTGAAGCGGCGGACTAAAGAAGCTCCGAATAAGTGACCATGGAAAAGGAAGAAATCGTCAGAATAAAACGATTAGAGAGCGAGTGTACAATGATTTAGAAAATGCATCTAAAGCGTATACAAATTGAAGCACATGCAACAGTAATTTATAGGGTTTTCTTGTAAGATCGAGTGAATGTTAGGTTTTGGTTTGGTTAATATGTACACCGAATGGACGTAATCGAAATCGGGTAAATTAGAAAAAAAATGAATTGACAACGCCGAAAGGTCGGTCAAATACAATTTAGTTTCTGAAATGAAATATTCCTCTATGAGAGTGAATGTGACAAAACGAATGGGGGAATAGATATGCATCGATACTACCTTTTTAAGGAATTTATAAGCGAGGGTGATATTGGTGTTTGTTGTTAGTTGAAGTTCGTGCTTATTTCTAGAGGGCAATTCGCCGACCCTACTTAACCGAGACACATTATTATTCTATAATTAAACATCTAATACTATTAATAAATCCATAATTAGTTGTACCGACAAAGTATAAAAATTAAGGAACGTATGCATTGAAAGTAATTGAAAATTTAAATAATCCCTCCGTCCCATTTTAGTTGTCACTTTCAGCTTTTTCACGCCCATTAAGAAAACCATTAAATAGGATATATATTTTACTCTGTTACCCTTATTTAATGTTTGACTATTAGCTTTTTCTGAGAATTATTTTAATTATTAAGGGTATAGTTGGAAAGAACTAGTAAATTTAGTCATGAAATCCTAAAGAGACGACTAATTTGGGACAAACCATTTCTCCTAAAGTGACAACTAATTTGGGACGGAGGGAGTAAATCAAAGTTTGACGTAAGATTTCTACCGTAGTAGCAGTTCGTAAATTGAACTCTCTTGTTCACAATATTATGCTTGTGTTTAAAAAAGGGTATTCAATATGGGTCTTGTAAATTGTGCGGTGTTTGAGACATTATCGATTGACTCTTCTATCTCTGCCCAAGCAGCAGTAGGTTAAGGGCCTTGAGGCTATTCACCACATCACACCGCTTTCATTTCCTGCCTTGCTTGCATCAGCCCTCAGCAAGTGGGGGGACTGACAATCTCAATGGCTTTGGCAAAAAATTTTACAAGTAATTCTGTTACACATTCTAATACTAACATTATTTAGTCAAATAGAATACAAATTTATAATAATTAATGTGTGATACACGCTTATGTATTTTCAAATACTCTTTATCGGAATAATACTTAATTAATTAGTTTCTTGGAAGTTGGAAATGTCTGCTAAGAAAATGTGAAATACTACTAGCATTTAAGAGTGCTGGATACACTTGTTTTATGTATGAAGTGAAGGGTTAATTTTACCGGTGGTCACTGAACTATTGTTTCATTACCACAAAGTCACTTTTGTTTAATGTGTTACCCAAAAGTCACTCAACTTTGCTCCGGTCCACAAAAAAGTCAATAAAGCCGGATTTTGTTCAAAACTTGAAGGAAAAATGATGTGGCATCATTGATTAAAGATAATTTTTTTTAATTAAATTTGTCATCCATTAATCCAATTCCTTAATTCATTATTCTTATTCTACCCAACAAAAGTGAACTAATTGATGAAAAATTTAATTAAGAAAATTATCTTTAATCAATGATGCCACATCATTTTTCCGTCAAGTTTTGAACAAAATCCGGCTTTAGTGACTTTGTTGTGGACCGGAGCAAAGTTGAGTGACTTTTGGGTAATACATTAAACAAAAGTGACTTTGTGGTAACGAAACAATAGTTCAGTGACCACCGGTGAAATTAACTCATGAAGTGAATGAAGAAAGTTTCCTTTTGGTGGACTTAACGGTCACCTTTTCAGATTTTTTAGTCTTCTGTCAGCTTAGAGAACAATATATTTCACTTGGCGCCTATTTGTTCATTTAATTCATGCTGAACACTTTTCATCTCATGTTACATCGTTTTATTTTCCTATTAAAAATAAAAAGTATTTTTAAGAAAGAAATTCAAATGATCACAGTATGAAGAGTATCTCGAACAAAATGAGTTTGAGTGTTAACACGCAATTTGTAGGCTCCAGATTTGTACCGTAAATGTTTTTAAATTTTTAATTAGATTTCTTTGCTCTTTGTCATATGCAAAAAAGAGAGAAGATTCTTTTGTTCAAAGTTTCAGTATGTGACTGAAAAATCATATATTCAAATTGAACTACATAATTTGCATGGAAAATCTTATATCTCACCTTAATTTGCTTATTGTAGTTGATAAAATAGAAAATAAAAAATGTAATTTGAAGCTTAAGTTTTGTTTGTAAATTCAAGCGAACTAATCAATTACTAGTTCCTTGTTTTCGTCCAACTTAGTTTTGAAATGTACTACTCCTAGTCTACTATTATATGGTCGATTAATATTATTCTCCTCCAAAAAGCGATATAATTTGAGTTGGGAGCTTGTTAAGTCATTAGTTTGGACAAGATCTTTATTTAAAAAAATTATACAACCTTTTTGTTCTCTCATTGGAAACATGTTAGTAACTATTGTCATCTTCACATCTCTATTCCTATAAGTAGAAGAACATATATTAATCTAAATCTAAAATGGAAACAGAGTTTACCAAAAATACCTTTCATGCATGTGCTATAATATCCCATTACAAGTTTCAGAGTAAACTACAAAGTCCATGGTAAGGCAAACTAACTATACTACTCTATCCTTTCATTAAGTCCAATTAAAGGCTAATAACACACTTGACACTAAAAACTCAGAACTAGTAAAAGTTTAAAACGTAAAGCTGCAGTAAAATTTATACAAACACCTTTAATAAATATTTGAAAAAGGACCATCAGGTAGCTCAACATCATGGTCTTTGCACTGTATATTCACATCATAAGTTCCCTGGTTTTGTTCAGCATCGTCTTCAAAATCAACCCAAATACTCGTAGACAAATCGAAAATTTCTCTACGAATAGGACGAGGCATATCAGGATTATCTACATCCAGTGACCACACAGTTCTGAAATTATCCTCTAAAGTGACAATCCTGTTTACCAAGTCCTCTCCAAGGATCCTCAGCTTGGGAACTGAATCCATAATGTGGTTATGTAGTACATCGGACGAAGGACATGGAACGTAACCATTCCTGTAGAAGAAATGAGAGATTGACTTCTAAATTGCAAAATCCTGAACATCATCATGGTTATCCTGATTTAATTCCTCCTCTAGAGGTTTATCCCTAGCATCATCTTCTGCTCTGTAGGATGTTTTTCCACTGTGTAAATTAGTAGAAAATTTAGGCACGATGAAATACAATTTACATATTTCAGACAATGGACGGTTACCTTTTTTAATTGCCACATACAAATTTCATCAGATAACGAATGAGTTCTTCATGACCATCAGATGAAAATTTCAGCATCCTCTTAATCGGCGGACTAAAGAAGCTCCGAATAAGTGATCATGGAAGAGGAAGAAATCATCAGAATAAAATGATTAGAGGCCGAGTGTACAATGATTTAGAAAATGCATCTAAAGCGTGTACAAATTGAAGCACATGCAACAAGTAGATAATAGGGTTTTCTTGTCGGATCGAGTGAATGTTAGGTTTTGGTTTGGTTAATATATACACCGAATGGACGTAATCGAAATCGGGTAAATTAGAAAAAAAACGAATTGATAACGCCGAAAGGTCGGTCAAATGCAATTTAGTTTCTGAAATGAAATATTCCTCTATGAGAGTGGATGTGACAAAACGAATGGGGGAATAGATATGCATCGATACTACCTTTTTAAGGAATTTATAAGCGAGGGTGACATTGGTGTTTGTTAGTTGAAGTTCGTGCTTGTTTCTAGAGGGCAATTCGCTGACCCTACTTAACCGAGACACATTATTATTCTATAAATAAACGGCTAATACTATTAATAAATCCATAATTAGTTGTACCGACAAAGTATAAAAATTAAGGAACGTATGCATTAAAAGTAATTGAAAATTTAAATAAATCAAAGTTAGACGTAAGATTTCTACCGTAGTAGCAGTTCGTAAATTGAACTCTCTTGTTCACAATATTATGCTTGTGTTTAAAAAAGGGTATTCAATATGGGTCGTGTAAATTGTGCGGTGTCTGAGACATTATCAGTTGACTCTTCTATCTCTGCCCAAGCAGCAGTAGATTGTGGGTCTTGAGGCTATTCACCACATCCCACCACTTTCACTTCCTGCCTTGCTTGCATCAGCCCTCAGCAAGCGGGGGGGGGGGGGGGGGGGGACTGACAATCGCAATGGCTTTGGCAAAAAATTTTACAAGTAATTCTGTTACACATTCTAATACTAACTTTATTTTATAATACAAAATTATAAAAATTAATGTGTGATACACACTTAAGTATTTTCAAATACTCTTTATCGAATAATACTTAATTAATGAGTTTCTTGGAAGTTGGAAACGTTTGCTACCTTTCTGTATCCTAACCAAAATTTCTTCAAGAACTTCGCGTCCTTCAATCTGATTGGTTGTCTTACACCTTCAGCATTTATGACGCTGGACCATTTCGTGCTCCAACCTTATCTCATTCCTCGTATAAATAGCGAACTCATAAGCAGGAAGGATCACACATTTCCTCAGACCAGTTTCCTTCTCCTTAGATAATTTGTGTTTGTAAAAACTTCTTCATGAAAGCCTCTCCTTATTCTGAATGGATAGTGCAGGAGGACTCCCTGGGAGAAAACTATTCTTCTGTGTCCCTTTTTTCTGTCTTCACTCATATGGAAAGGTAAATGTTTCCCGTGTCATGAAGTTTGATCGGGATTTTACCTATGGTCTTCAGAGCAGCTTCATTGTGCCATGCGTACTGATTAGGGTGTACTCATATTCTACAACAGCGGGTACTGTGATATTTCTCTTGTCATGGTTAGTCAACAAATTTCACCCCAACGGGTGGCTAAGATGTCGCCGAGCTTTAGGTCACATTTTGACTCATGGCTTGTGCATTGGTGTCTTCTTCAACTTGACCAGGTTCCTTGTGCATCGGCGTCTTCTTAAACTCTTTATCCAATGGAAGAAGACACCAACGCACTTTAGTGCTTGAATATCTGTGGAGCTGTGTAATCCTGCTCGACCATTTAAGGTTGACGCGGATGGTCAAGCTTTCTTGCAGAGCTCGGGAACTAGTTCTCCTTGCTTTCTTTGGGCCTTGCGGACGAGATAGGGCAAGGCTGGGTCTATACTCAGGTGCTTCCGAAGTCCTACGATGGCAGCGTCTGTACGGAACTCTCATGACCATTATAATGAGATGTCGACATATATGTAGACTAGCATTTGATGTTTATGTCTCATTAGCGGTTATAATCGAAAAAAACGCAAAACATACATGTTAACTTTAAAATGTTAGTGGTTCTCATATTTCATTCATTACAAAATGTTAAAGTTCATACATTATTTTTTCCATGTAACTGCTAATACATTATAAATAAATCCATAACTAGGTGTACCGACAAATTATAAAATTAAGGGACGTGTGCATTAAAATTAATTTAAATTTTAAATAAAACAAGTCTCATGTAAGATTTCTGCTTTAGTAGGCTGTTCGTAAATTGAGGTCTTTCCAAGTTGTGCACGTTGACGACGCAATGCAACTGTTAACTTATGATAATTGGCTTTGGTTGGGATTGAAATTGTGTATATGAAATAAATAAAGGAAAGTGTGAACAAGATTAGTGAGATATCACTGAGTATGATCTTGTTGTTATCGAGTGTACCTCATGAAAAAATATATATGTAGTTCTCATGTTAACCAGCTCTTTAATTTAATAATATGTTACATTTTTTATGGCAACAGAAACTATAAGGACTTTAAGAGTGACAAAAAAAACATCATACTGAAATAATTTGAAATGGTTTGTGCTATAGTACTTTCACATATCTCAGGGACTATTAAACACCACTGATTAATTACAAGCTATCTATTACAATTAATTAACACCAGCTTACTTATCATACTTTTACAGAAATCGCAAACAAGCCTCAAGAGCAATGAAGATTGAGGGAAAGTTTCTAGCATAGCAGGTGCTTTGGTTTTTGGAGCATGATAATTTTGTTTCAAAGTTTCTAGCATAGCATTACTTGTCTTTTTAGTAATTCAGGAGAGAATTGGGCATATTCTTTCTATATTACCCTTTGTTCTAAGGACCTTATAACTTGAAATAATGAAATCACTTCCAATTAATTGAATTAAGTATCATTAAAGGTAGGATTCGTAACATCGTATAGGGGGATCAATAGATTACCGTTGATTATTAACTTCATTGACCAATAAGGGACATATACAGGGATCAATAGATATGATGACTCACTCAGAGATAAATCATAGGCACAAGAACATGAACACATGTGATCGGGCACTTGTACACAATAGGATGATGTACAATACGGCATACTACCGGTTTACTAACAAATACACAGACCAATTGTATTCATCTATGGGTGGCCATTGGCCAATACATATGATCTCTAACTGCGATTGATTATATGTAATTTACTAGGAATTCTATAAAATTGCTACACTGAATTGCCCGCTTTGATTTTCAGATTTAACAATTACTCCACGACCACCTTGGTCATGTGTTGATTTATAAAGACGCCTCTTCCAACATCTGAAGGGTTCCAGGGTGAGAAAGAGACAAGAAGAGGAAAATGACCCTTTTTTCGGGCTGCATGAGAGTGCGAGCATGGGAGGCTACGCGCTTAGAAAGACAAAATGGACTAATATACTATGTACTCTATTCAGCATGTGCCACGTCAAGTTGATAATGTTGGTTCATGTTGGGTTTTCTGGGCATAGAGTGTATGTCGTCGCAGAAATGTTGTGGTGCATACGTATTTATAGATATATAACCATAGGCGTTATTAGATGAATGACATAGATCCTACTCTATTTAGTCACGAGTTACTCCATGAAAGACATGAGAGTACATTAATACTAGATTAAATAGTACCATCTCTTGTAGTTACATGTCACTAACCCAACAGATAGTTAGTGACGTCAACTTTATCCCCTTGTCATCAAAAGATCTAGGTCAAGCTTCTGACCATTCACCCTACTCCGCCCAAAAGCCGCCAAAGTACTTAAAGCAACATGGAAGATAAGAGACCAAGATGCAATCGATATGCTTTAAGCAACGAGAGGGAGCTTCTTGAACGATTAAAGGCTAGCTAAGGATCATTTGCCCTCGTGATAAGAGGAATATCACAGTAACAACTGTGTTAGAAAACGAGCGCACCGTAATCAGTGCGTGACTGCACATGTCATGGAGATGACATTCCAAAGAACGTCGTTAGGATCCCGATCAAGGTCAATGACTCGAGGAACTACGCACGTCTCAACATAGACAGATGGGTGGAGAACGCAGACAGTTGAAGCATACTTGTTTCCAGCTTTCTCATATACCGTCTGTACCGAATAAAGAAGATGTTTCAAAGATATGGAACCATGATCAAAGAAGCACATTTCGGAGAAAGGAACAGGATCTTTTTGATGAAAAGTGAAGTTCAAAGGCGACACGATGATTTTAGAAAGAGCATTTGTGAATGATGTCTGCCGGGGTACCCCATTTATAGGCGAAAGGAGTATAGAATGAGCAAGTATCGTGAGTAGTTAATGGCGGTCTGTGGAAATGTACAAAGAGTATAAGTGGTACAGTAAATACTTATAATAACAAAAAACCAGAAAAAATTAGGTCACATATTTCAAATTTAAAATAATGTTAGAAGCTGGAGACTTAAAAGTCATTAAGTTAATAGGATCGTGAACCCGTCGCTATGTCACGATGAAAAAAAGTAATTTTATCTAGATAGAGGAAGGGCGATGCCTTTAATAGCCTAAGCATTAATTGAGTTGGAAGGGTGTATAAAATGGCGAGGTCATGTAGTCCATGCTGTGATAATCCGTAATTAAGGGGGATTCGAATTCGATAATGCAATTCATGTGTTTAACACAGGTAACTATGTGAATCTCGGTTGTAAATAGGACATGTAACGATGTCAATCTTGGTTGTAAATAATCCACTTAACCGGCTCAAACTATATAAGCTCATGTTAACTGATACGTGCTCATCATTGCAAAGAAGAAGTTTATCTGAGTTATATTATCAAGAAGCTAACCATTATTTCATTTCCCTCTTATTTTGCAGGATAAGAATGAATCTTTTCTCCATCCAATGCCACTATAAAAGAGGGAACTGTCAGGTGAGATCATTTACTGCTCCATATCGTGCACTTAGGGTTGTGGACATCCAATCAGCAGACGTGAGAGCAGCTTGGCTCGGCAGAAGACGCATTGAGTAGTGAATTCAGCGGTGTAGGCTAGAGTGGGTCGTAATTTAGGGTTCAGAGCATAGTGCTTTGGAATTAGAGGGATTGCAGCCACACCCAATGTGTGGACTTGGCAACAACAACATTTAATGTATTGTCGTTTAGCTTTACAATTTTTTTTTTGATGTATTTCATCAGTATCATGCATCAACACCACAAATGAACGAATTTTCGGCATGCAACTCTAATTTCAACAACTATCCACATTAATACTTGATGAATGAACCACAACGACACGGCCATCCACATTATATTTTCATCCACCGCAATGTTATTTAAAGTAACAATAAAATTAGACGTTGTAATCATAATTACAATACAGTACAGTACATGGGATAGTCAAATTAACCATACACATTGCCTTCCAGCCCTATCAGATCTACTTTCATTAGATAGTCACTTGCACCTCTTGAGATACGATACTGTCATAAATTAGGTGTTCTGATTTGCATTCATTGATTCTTTGAATCCCTCCCATGTATTGTATTGAATGTTACTACTTTTTACTTTTTGCGGACGTCCCACAAGCTCATGAGCACCTAATGGACAAGCCTCGCCTGTCAGATCTAAACATTTAATGGGGCTGCAAGCCCTCGAAACTAGAAACCCTAACGCACAAAGTCCAACCAATAATAATACACTTACACTATACCACTGAATATGCCTGCCATTCAACGCGCTCCGCAGGCCAATTCCTGTTTCACTCATCTGGCATGCTTATCTGCATATTGAATGCGCACCAACCCTATGGAAAAATTTTGTTACACGCTTCCTCAACCCGACTTTTGACCCGAATGAGGCAAATCTTACCTCCTACCCTATCCCTATGAAGATAGCTTTTCCTGAGTTTTACTATTGCCGTCCACTCGTAAAGCATCACCAAGACAAGTGCATGCTCTCGTTGACGTGTATACGTTGAAAATTCGGAAAGTAAATACACTGGCCACTACAACTGACAATTTTTTTTACTGACGTTCCTTTCTTCTTTTCATCGGCAGGTGGGTGATGCAGGCTACACCACAGTAAAGATTCCTGCAAATCCCTCAAAAAAGGAAAACGAAAGATCTTTCAATACTCAGTAACGCAATCTCACTGACACTCCTTTCTTCTTTTCATCGGCAGGTGTGTGATGCAGGCCACACCACAGTAAAGATTCCTGCAAATCCCTCAAAAAAGAAAAACGAAAGATCTTTCAATGCTATACATAATGACACTGACGAACACAGAAGATAATAGATTTGATGTATCGAGTCTTGATGGCGACGAACACAGAAGATAATAGATTTGATGTATCGAGTCTTGATGGCGACGAACACAGAAGATAATAGATTTGATGTATCGAGTCTTGATGGCCTCTTTTGTATCTTGCATATTTGATTATATTATACTGTAGCAATATTAATTACTTCCGTCTTCTGTATCTAACATTTCGTGCTCCATCTCCATCTGACTCTAAGACGCATAGACGCACCAATAATTTGTCCTCCCTGCGTCCCAAATTAGTTGACGCTTTAGTAAGATTCATTTTCATTTGTCACAAATTAGTTGTCGCAACAGCTGAAAGTGTCAACTTATTCGGGACGGAGGGACTTAAAGTCAAAGCAATTATAGTTATGACTAGGTCTTTTCATTGACCATTCCATGTTTAACTTGACATACGGGCCATGATATATCGAAAGTTAGAACATCGTGTAGGTATAAGTATACTTCAATTCTTTCTTTTATTCTAAATATAAAATACTCCCTCCTCCCCAAATTAATTATCACTTTATGAAAAATGGTTTGTCACAAATTAGTTGTCTCTTTAGGAATTCAAGGCTAAATTTACTAGTTCTTCCCAACTATACCATTAATAGTAAAAAAGAATTCCAAAAAAGTTAATAATCAAACATTAAATAAGGGTAACATAATAAAATATACATCTTATTTAATGGTTTTCATAATATGCGCGAAAAAGTTGAAGGTGACACATAAAATGGGACGGAGGGAGTATTTATCAATAAGATTTGATGTTGTAGCAATAGGGCAACATTGTAGGATTAGTTAGGTGAACCTTAGAAAGTTTTGTGGTTGATAATCATCCATAAAGTTGAATTGTTACTAAATTAGAGAATGTTTCATTATTTTTGTGACAGACCAAAAAAGAAAATGTGTCCTATAACTTGGGACGGAGGGAGTACAAGGGTAAGATCCCGTCTGGTCAAGCCTAAAAGTATCGTATAGGCATTTAACTGCTTTTTGAGTGTTTTGATAACTAAAAGAGCAAAGAGTTTATAAGCACGTCTGAGCTTAAAATAACCTAAAAAAGAGAAGTTACGACTAACTTCTCAAAAGTGTCTTATAAGCAACTTATGGCTCATATAAGCTACATATAAAAAGCTCACCCAGACCGGATATAACAACATGCGTGTAGTTCTCTTTATAATTTGTTTTACGAAAAATTCTCTTTATCATTTATATTTTTCTAGAAAAACTTCTTATAATAATTTATTATCTTCAATTTATTTTATTTCTCAACACCATTTAAAACAAACTGACAATAACCAACCCGTTGGATATAATTTTCATTTAGTTTTGTTTGGTTTAAAGAACTTAAAAATCGATGATGTATGTTAGGGTATGATTTAAATTAAAAACCTGCCAAACCAAACCATGAACACCCCTACCATCCATATTCCACTTTTGTGCAATCATATAAAATCCAATATTTTATCCAGATACCCCCCCACATATATCCTCCCACTTAGTTAGGCTCGGGCTTAATCCTCTTCTTGTTCTTCTTGTCTTTCACTTAAAAAAAATATTACTATTCCCTTCATAATCTCAAAAGATGGGCAAGGTGTATGTTGTGTTTAGTGGTAAAAAGCCGGGTATATACCTTACATGGGAGGAGTGTGCTCCAAATGTTACTGGTGTGAAGAAGAACTACTACAATTCATATAGTTCTCTAGAAAAAGCTAGAAAAGCTTACATTGAATTCCAAAAGCTCAACAAGCAAGAAGCTGAAGAAGGAGATGGTTCGTCCAGTGGTATTTTAGATGCTATTGTAATTGGAATATCAGTGGGCATGAGGATATCAAACAATTGATCTTCTATGTAATTTATGTATGACTAATAATTAATTAATGATGCAGTTGGTTTTGGTTGTTATATTTGACTAGTATAAAATGGGATACATTCGTGACATATTTGCGATGTGGTAATTAAGTTATCACTGTGGAAATTGTAAAAAATTTACCAATATAGATAATATGCGTTTAAGATAGGTAATATTGCAGTTTTTTTGTCATTCTTCACTTTTACACGCCCCTTACTAAATCATTAAGGGGAATGATTTATTAAATATTTTACCCCTATTTATGTCTTGATTGTATTTGAATTATGAGATGAGTATATCACAGCCAAGTATATATGGTTTTTGGTGATTTGTAGTCCGCTTTTAATTTGTAAAACAGAACGTACTCAAGTAGTTTTGTTAACGGAAACAAATTCAAAACAAATCCACATACATGCTTTTTTCACATATCTTATGGAGAGACTTTAATTTATCGCACTTGCTTTCGCGGACCCCAAATATTTCAACAGTTTGTGCTACCAAATTGTATTCAATACATTGAGCAACTTGCCAACTTGGGACATGAAAACACGTCGTGCAATAGTCACAGTTTGGATATTAAATGACGACGACAGTTGGTTCTTTGATGCGAAGAGAAGCATTTAACGAATTAGAAAGTTGTCACAAGGCATACAACAATGGCATTTGAACATCATTTTTCAGAATAAACTTTTGCTTAATTAAGCCGGAAACGAGGGACTTTCATTGATCCTCAAGAAAGACGTGAAACTTTGCTCAAATAGAAGAGAAAATATCTCAGCAGCGGGTACGCCGCAAGAGACAAACTACAACGATAAAAACTTATCTGCACCTGGCGTTTACACCAAGTCAATAAATACAAGACATATGTAATACTTACGTTTATCTATTACTTAATCATGGTTAGTTGACATGAATTTACTACATTTTAAAGTTTAACTACCTTATTTAAGTTGAGTGGTTTGGATAAAAAGCGGGTGCGGATAAGTATTCATCAACTCTAATTTAGGTGTGGGATAATATGTTTATAACGAACTTTCAGCGATAACTCATAATAACATTAATACCACATTTACATTTTAAAAAAAAATAAAAAATAAACTGGAAATTTGATGCACGATAATGATTATTTCAAACTTATACGGCTAAGTTATGGAAAATATATTATATAAAGATATAATTTGAACATAATTAAGTATATATAAAGATATGAATTAAAAGGTTAAAAATAAAAATTCGATTGGAGTTGGCGATTGCGTACGATGTAAAATGGCTATTTTAAAATGCAATGTTTACGCTAATAGTTAGGATGCAGTGAAGGCCGGATGGAGCAAAGTGGCAACTTTCACAAAAGTACAAACCCGCAACTTTTAAATTATAGTAAGACTCGTCATAGAAAATAATTATTTTGAATTACTTCTTCGACTGAAAAAATTCATATTTGTACATTTGTTTGAGTAGCGTAAATATCAAATTTGACTACATCTCTGATTTAATATAGAAAAATAAAGGCCAAAATGTGAGTAGTGCGAAGTTGCACGAAATTACAAGCCCTCCACTTCACCCCTATACATTTTCGATAGATTGAATGTGCTCTAATTTTTTTACCCTGAACATCCATTGTTGTTCTTTCTTCTCTCGTTGAACATAGAGATATAACTTCACTACCTCACCACTGTGATGACCACTATACCCGCATCATTAATTATTATAAGATTAGTGATCTTGTAAAACTCTGCATACATAACCAATGAAGAACCACCAATACTTAGATTTTACGAAACATGGCCTTCTTCTTCATTGTGGAACGCTTTTGACTCAATGCACCTGTCAAAGCAAAAGTTTAGGATATGGCATACCAGCCTATAACGAAAGAAGAAGAAATAAAAACTGATATGGTTATGCCTCACTAGAAACTTAATCAGATAACGAATGAGTTCTCCGTCACAAAAGGTGTGGGAAGTTCTTTATCCATTGTGTGGATTGAATTAGATCCCAATAAGTGAACATGGAAGTATAAGCCAGCAATAAAATACCGTCATGGGAGAGCGGGTGAACAACAAATTATAAAACAGTATCTACAATTATATAAAACCACTGAGCAAGAAGCAACAATATTTAGATAACGGTTTTCTCTCAGCTCAAGTGAATGTTAAGACTTCGATTGGTTTTTAGGTAGTGCCTACATAATAGTTTGCCGACATGTGACCAGGATGCAACCTGTAATTGGAAATGAGAAAGCATGAGAGTTAATGAGATAGAACGAACGGGGGGGCAATGTATTTATATATTTAAATTTTTTTCGCGTGCACCGCACGTGATGCTTAGAATTGTAGAGTGTTCATAGATCATTGGATTTGAGGGAATGAAAATCCACATTTCGACAATCATAAACTTGGGTATCAAGAAAAACATAATTTGCATTGTGAATATTGTTTCCGAAGTTAATGATGCATGCGACTATATTACTGTACTTTTTAATACATGGTTTATATCTGAACTGGTCTGGTAAACTTACTAAAAATAATCCATGCATTACTAATTTTTGTATTGCTAATCCATTTAAAACTCGCTTCTCTACAAAACGACCTCATACTAGATATATATATAATAAATTACAAGTCTACCGCTAAACTAACTAACAAAGCTACAAGTTTTATACTATTAAAATAGTACTGCTGTACACGGATTTTTATTTTTCCCCAACCGAATGAAATCCAACGTTTTAGTGGGTTGGTTATTGGAACTTACTAGCCTAATTATTGCGATTAGCTATTGTTATAACTAGGGGGTCGTTTGAATTTAGAAGACTACAAACTGTCAGGAATGCAAAATTAAAGAGAAACTACCGGTGCTAAGCATTTTTTTATTTTTTCAAATTTCTATTTTAAGTAGGTAATTTCTAGGTTTTGTGAGGGCACTTTAGTAATTTGACTTTTGACTTTATTGAGGATATATTTTTATAGTAGTATGATGATGACTAGTTACTCGGCACGTGCGTTGCACGTGGATATCATGTTGTTTATTATAATATAGCATCCACAAATGATGTGTGTAACAAATGACATATCATAAAAAAAAAAGGGTTACACCTTAATTTTAACACGTACATGCACCTTAATAGTTTATATGATACATTGATACTCGAAAATGAGTCAAGAACCAACATATGATTTAATATATTAGAAGTACTAAGCTAGACCACACACATATAAACTATTTAGCTTTTTAAAATATTGGTAGTATCTAGTCAGCTTCTCAAAGGTGCATGGATCAAAAGATTTAGATTTTTCCTCCCAAGTTACGGCTAGATCATTCCCTCTGTGTTACAGAAAATTTATTCAATTCATTGCAAATGCGCCAATAGCCTTATTTATATAAGTTGTCTAGTAATGAACAGATTAACTGCTATCGGCATTCATTCAGAAGAAATATAATCGTAGCATACCCAGACTTTTAACACAAAATTTCGATGGTTGCAAAGATATCAATGACAAATTAAAAGAACCATCAATAATCTTGCATATAGTCATCCCAATGAAACCGCAATTCCGTACATGATCTCTAATGCAGGTTCTTGAAGCAAGAGCTTTTGCACGTACGCGGCATTCGATTGAAACCTCACTCTTATGAGCAGAATGCGGATCTCGCTTCTTATAGCTACCAAGTACTCGCTTGACTTTTGGATGCTTGTCCTTTGCGAAACTGGAGATAGTGGTAGGATACTATCCATGTTTACCCTGAAATTGCAATGCAGAGTTAGAGCAAACAGATTGTAAGGCAATGAAAAATATCTATAATATAACCTCATTTGTCTGTTGGCACATATCAATTTGCAGAAGTTTGAATGCAGAGTCTCATTTTTTTACTCCGAATACCTAAACATACCAACATTGGATTTCTTAAGTTGAATTAGGAGCGGTAGCTCTTCTTGGAGGTGATTTTTAGATTTAATAGCTGATATCTAATTATAAGACCCATCACCAAGAAGTGATACCGCTGCTGATCCAACTAAGATTAACATACTCTACTCCTTAGTATAGTTGCTTACAATTCAGATTTAATTTCGTTGTAGGAGAAAATAGGGGAGGAAGAGGAAAATGAGCCTTACCGAGTGCTTAATTTAAGTATTACTTTCTGTCTGTGTAGTTTCACGGCCATTCTCCCATAAATAAATAAGTGAAGAATTGGTCAAAGTATGAACAGTAGCAATCGTGCGGTCAAAGAACTGCCATAAAGCCGGTCAAGTATTCACGGGCGTCTCTGGGCTGTGGCATTTGAATGCCTCTTACATTGGAAGTAATGTTTGACTGCATCCGTTACTTCTTTGTGGTCTCTACGGTAAATTGCACCACCCTATTCCTTGAACAAAAATATTTTGACTGTTAACAAAATGGAAACACTTCACCACTCATACAAACTGGCAGCACAAATCAAATATGCCCAAAAATATTTTTGCATTAACACTGATGATTTGGCGTGTTAATTAATGGCCTCAAAGTACTCTTTGCTGTCGAATAAGTGTACAACGTGGTGTTCGCACATACACACAGACGCCAACATATTGGATATGAACTACTCGTAATTCAAATCAAATATAAATACTAAACGTCCAGTTAATAAGAGAGTATAAAGAGAGGGTTTCAGGGCAAACAGAATCTATTCAGCCATATCATATTACTACAAAATTGGGAATCACCCATATAAAAATGTGAACGAAGTTTTCGCCCAGAGGCAAATCTAACAATCGTATCATATAAAAAATGTAGTATAATTGATATCGCATCGTTTGACCTTAGACGTCATGAATATGAAGTGTCGATCTTTGAATTATAAGGGCCTATTATAATCAATTACGCACGTGATATCATATTTTGATGTTTGCTCTATATGTTGATATGAAATTAGGACAACATTTGTCATATGTTGTGGTTGCTTTTAGTATCTTGTCTTGTTATTTATCTTTAATATTGGGCTTACATACCAAGACGGACTATTAAACACTTTTGGTAGCGTCATTTTCTCTAGGTAGATAATGTCCAATTATACGCAGGAGCGAACCTTCTAAACAAATCGGTTCTTCTTCATGAGATGGACAAAGGCACACAAACGTTTACAGCACCAGGTCAAGGCATCTTTCCGATTGGATAGGCTTCCAATGAATATGTAGTAGGTATCGATCCGACAGAGCACTTAATCGCCTTTTTATGGTGTAACTAATACAAGGTCACTTTTAACGCCTCAAGATATCCAATATATAATCATCATCGGATAGTGGGCAAATCCATTTCTGATCTCAAACTCTTTTCATGTCCCGTCATCCATATCCTTTATCAACATGACCAGTTGCGTCTGAACCAGAATCGTCGATAGTGGGCTTCAATATTAGTGCAAAACAATTTTCATCAAGGTCGTCGTGCAATGCCACACCGGCTTTGACAACACAATTACTTACAGTACCGACGCAGTATTGTTGAGCAACACGTATTGAACGTAGTTTCATTCCTCTTGCTACTTTAGGGAATGTGCAGAGATAAATTGTGCCTTGATTTCAAGCTCCTATTTCAAGAGTTATGTAAGACAAGAAGAAAACATAATTTTCTTCGTGCCCCCTCCGTATTCGTTATTGCTTTATATTAGATACTTATACTACTAGTGACGACAAGTAACGCACCCCATATCTAATCCTAACTTCCATTCTGAATAATTTCGTCAATGAAGTTAAATTGTGATTGAGTCAGGTCTTTCCACAAACGCAATTTCCAAAAAAAGGGGCGATGTCTTTACTGTTGTTAATTGAGTTGTTGGGGGTATAAATTGGCGACTTGTTGTATTTAGGTGCATGTCTAATCCGTAAAGGGTTCCAGAGTAGGTAATGGACAAACGAGTAATGAATCACCCAATAATAAAATGGCACGTCATTTTTTACTCCTCATTGCCAACTAAGCCCTAACGATTCCTAACTTGTGTATGTCGTAAAACGTGCAGCAGGATAAAGGCTTTCCCCACCAGTTATATACTTTTGACTATGGTTCTATTTATATGCATAGAACCTTCCTTGTCTATTGCAGTACTTACCACACACACCAGTATAATCAGTTGCTAAATTACTAAATAGAATACAATGGAACGAAGACGTCGTGGTAATAATGCCGGCAGTCCGCTACAGGGGGCGTCTCCGAATACAGTGGAAAAGCTGGTTCGCAATTACAGTACTGAGTTGAGTTGCCTCAAGTCGGAGCTACGTACTCTTCTTTCCAGAATAAGGAGTGATTCCGGTGCTGACCACTTGCGAAACCTATTGAATATTGATCGTCCTCTAACAAAGATCATGGCAATTTTCATTAATTTGCCACAAGAGATTGTTGTGATCCCCGACTCGTCTACATCAGCCCGAAATGGCGGTGAAGATGATAGCGACGACGACATAAGGACTATTGCACAAAGGCTAGCCAATATTTAATATATAGAAATATGTCTATGCAGTGTTTGTTCCTTAAAAGTAGCTTGAATGGCTTTGACTATATAACAGATTAAGGTAAGTTTGGGAATTCTAATATTAATAGTATTCCCTTTTTTCCTATTCACTCATCCTATATAAAGTACTGATTATTAGGCAAAGATATTCGTCCTATTTCACTTCAATTTGCGTGTGCATATATTTGTAACTGTGATATTCTTTGTAAAAAATAACAATTTGCCGTTCTCTATTCCTAAGCAAAAGACGTTTAAAAGGTAAATTTTAATCAATATTGCTGGCATATTGTTCAA
The DNA here is from genome assembly GCA_037355625.1 of Petunia x hybrida. Taxonomy (NCBI): domain Eukaryota; kingdom Viridiplantae; phylum Streptophyta; class Magnoliopsida; order Solanales; family Solanaceae; genus Petunia; species Petunia x hybrida. The sequence continues at coordinate 46,083 of JBBBVM010000781.1, forward strand.
ATATCATTCTACAGATTTTTAATTGGCACTTTACTTCCGTGCGTATCATTTTTTTTTTTTGGGTTTGTTTATTGTCCAAGTATTGGTTACAATGCCCTTGTGGTATTCGATATACAGAATACACACACAATATGCACATGTATTATGATTTATATTCAATACCACTCCAATATGCATCCAATATTCTCTAATTAACTTGCCTGTAAATATATTACAATAATGCATATGTAGTATGAATTAGACAAAATATGCATCCAATATGCATAATGTATGCATATTGATAACTTATGCACCTCATATGCATGACATACTAATCAGAGTCGGACTTATTTTTGTTTATTCTAAATATGCATACATTACCTATATGCTTGTTGTAGGATTTTGGCGTTAGATTAGGAGAAACATGTAACTAAAGATTGTGTTAAGATATTTATGATATATCCAAATTAATTAGAAAGATAAACTCCATAAAATCAGTTATGACCCATCATCTCCCCCCAAAAATAGGCGTTTAAGGTGGTGGGTGTTTTATCAAACTGGATAGCTATAAAAAGTGGTAGACATATGGGTAAATATCTATAAATCATAATAAAGGAATAATGTATTTATTTTTTGTTTATGACCCTTGTGAATGTCTATGCCACGTAATTTTCTAAAAAAAGAATTGTTCTCATTAATATGGATTACACGCGCAAATCGCGTTTCGAGAAGTAGTATATACTCCTATTTAAGGGGAAACGTATGGTCATTTCTGGCAGATTCGAAGCCGGTCTAGTGTCTTTGGGTTTTCTCTTTATTAATGTCAAACTGCCGAAATGTTTCAGGAGTTAACTAGTGTTTGGAATAAGGGCTGTGGAGATTTTGTAAGGGCCAAAAATCTAAAGTCAGGAGATCATGTTAGATTGCGACTCATTGAAAGCACCGAAGATGTAGTACGTAGTAGATAAGTGACACGACCCAGAATCCAGCTAGGCCATGCGGGCACCCGACATCTTCCCCTAGACCCGTCGGGCGAACCCTTACCAATTAAATTAGGAAAATAAATATAATAATTCATAAATAAGGACAAGACTTAAAAAAAAAACACAGAGATACTGATACCTCTAAGCTGTACAAAAGAAATTACAGCTGACTACCCAATATACTAGATTTAGGGCTATCCAGACTAGACATCTAAGAGTACAAAAGAAGACAAATACCACCTGAAGGGAGCAAAATACAGCTTAAATAATAACCAATAAACTGGTGGCCATCCGGAATAAAAGCTGGCTCACCCTGACAGCTGAAGTCGTCTTCGCTCCTTCACAACGTGGCGAACTCAATCCTGGAGCGAACCTGCCGAAACGAAATAGATAGACAAGAAACAAACAAACAACAAACAAGGGTGAGTCAAAAGAACTCAATAAGTGGGGCAGACTAGTCACCTCAAAGAATAGGATAGCTAGCCAGGGAGAAGAAACAGATAAACAAAATTCCTCTTATTTAAATTATAAAAACACAGAGCCAGATAATAACTAGAAACACGTATGGGATGACAAACTCATTAACAACCAAGAACGTAAGATAACCAAAACATATAGGTATCCCGACCACCTCAACAATCAGAAATATATCCTGTTGCGGCGTGCAACCCGATCCATATATTCATCCTGTTGCGGCGTGCAACCCGATCCATATATTTACACCGTTGCGGCGTGTAACCCGATCCATATATTTATACCGTTGCGGCGTGCAACCCGATCCATATATTTATACCGTTGCGGCGTGCAACCCGATCCCCGCAACTCAGAATACGAGCCAGAAATATATAGGCAAACTGAGACATGTCCACGACATAGTGTACATACCGCATACATAAAACACAACACAATACACACAATAGTCAGTATGCGGTGTAATGAGATGGGATGAATGCGGTACGATGCAATGCGGTCACATATGCCTGATACCTACCTCCGGCGCGGGACTCTCATCGTCTACCAGGAGATATATGCAAAGATGACCCTTCATCGGCTCGGGACTCTCATCGATTACCGGGAAGTATATGCAATAATGACCCTTCACCGGCTCGGAACTCTCATCGATTACCGGGAAGTATATGCAATAATGACCCTTCACCGGTGCGGGACTCTCATCGCCAACTAGGAAGCATATGCAATGATGAACCTTCACCGGCTCGGGACTCTCATCGATTACCGGGAAGTATATGCAATGCTCAAAACCAGAGTGCAATGCTCATATGCTCAATGCAATACCAACAACAGCGCATAACATATAATATACAATGTAAATTCAAAGCTAAGGCGTAATGAGTACGCCTATCGGCAGCTACACACGTAAGGAATACGTGGTAGAAAATCCACGAGGCCAAGGGCCTCCAAAGAAATGGATATAAACACTTATCTCTCCCAAAAAGTTGGCATTGCTAATCAACAACCGCTTTATCCTTTGGTTTCATTGCCAAACGATCCCACTCTGAATGTTTCAGGATGAAAGTTCTACTTTTTCCCGGCCTTTCTTCTTATTTTCTGGCATTTTTCCACTGCGTGTTTTCTGTTTCGCGTCTCTGTTTCTCGTTGTTTCACTCTGTATAACGTTAAGGGATATATCCCTTTCAGCCACCGCCCATGGTACTTTCATTTTCTTTCTTTCTTTGTAATTTTTGTCTTTTTCTCTTTTTTTTTGTTTTCTTTTATTTTATTTTCTTTTCTTAACGAAAATTAAAATAGTACTCTACGATATTCAAAATAATTCCAACTTTTGCATACAAGTTATACAAAATATATGTAACATACTCGCGAAGGCGGATCTCAAATCAGACTCCCGAAACTCAAGATGCGAATTTAAATGGAAAAGGTCAAATTATTTAACTTTCGGCATTTTAGCGGAAACTAGCCGAACAACATCGAAATTCACTTTCGAAAGTTCATAAAAGTCACAAATAATCATACGAACCTAACGGCGCTGTCGGATTTCGAATCAGAGCTCATTCGCCAAAATCGAGCTCGAAAATCTCTTTCCAATATCTATCGACAATAAAAACTGAAACCTTCTTCCGATGCCTACCAAACGAGGTCTGATTTAGCTCAAATTTTACAGACAGGTCCTAATGGACATTACGAATATTTTAAAATTATCAGCACGCCAATCGGAGTCCTAACTTCCGAAACGACTGACCGAGGTCGTTTCATTCTCCTCCACTTAAACTCTCGTTCGTCCTCGAACGAGCCTAAGTCTAAAGAAAAATTCATATAGATAACAAGAGAACTTGCATGACCTTCATAAACTACTCCACGGGCATTATTTCTTGATTACAGGATCAAAATTATAACACGCATATCGAACTTTTGGAATAAAATATGTCTGGATAATATGATAATACCATTACACAGCTTATTCTGACTAAGCTGATCCTTCCTCGATTACGAGAAGAGTGTTCTACATTTTCGAAGCAAAGATACATGGAACTTTGAATGGGTTAACATGATTCAGCCGATAATCACCTCTTCGATATACTTTTCGATATAGAATAGGTCGATGGAACTAAGAATTAGCTTACGCTCTCACAACGCCTTTGAGATTTAATATTTATATTCCTTATTGGAGGAAGACTCCTCCACTTAGAGCTTCAGCTCATACAGCTAAGTTGAATAAAAATAGTCATCCTCGCACAACCTGATGGATTAAGGAAGACTTAGCTAAATAGAGAATGCGGGTCAGACCTGAGCTACCAAATTACTCTCTCGAGTTGCCAAGCAGCTGCAACTCTCGAGTGCACAACTCCATACATTTTCTATAAGCACCACCGCCTGATGGATCAAATCAAAGGTCAAATGACGCCTCTCATTACCGTTAGTAGCCTTAAAAAATAACAATGTGCTTACCCGGCCACCTTGACACGCACTCTGGCTCAACACAGGGAACATCACAAGAGGCTACTGACCGCCTAAGCTCACCAGTGCCGAACAAAGAAGAGATGGCAATAGACTGAGAATAGAAATAATTAGAGCTTTAGGAAGCTCTTCTTCTTATTTGCTTGGCTACCAGAGCTAAACTACTTCTAAGTCAGGCTAGCCAAAGAATCGCAATTGAATATATAGACCCTAAATGAGCTTTATGGAACAAAATCTATGTCAATTTAACCTTCCCATAAAAAGAAAACTCGGACAATTTACCAGAAAACCCTTCTATGCCAAGACAAGCTCATGGAATAACATGACTTTACTAGCGTTTCGAACCAAGAGGAGACAGGTAGATCGTGTATTACTTACTAACCACTTTACACCGGAAGAAACAATAACACTTTCCGAAGGTAATGAATTAGAATCCCATTATCCTACCAACATTGAATTCCGACGAGGGAGGTAAACTGATTTGACATAATAACAAAAGGTGGAACAACAAGATGCCAGGCAGACAATACCGATACTTATTGCCAAATCTCTCATATTTAGACCAGATAAACTAGTAGGGTCATCATAAATGCCAGGAATAAATAGTATCAGAAGCTCACCTCTCTATCACAACCGATTATTAATAGAAATGACATCCAAGGAAACCATCGAAACATGATAAGACACACATTTTCCAGATCGATCGAAAGAATCAAATCTTACTCACATTTAAGAGAAGAAAAAAATCTCAGGGTCTACTGCATCGGATACCTCAGCATCCCGCCAGACTAGCAGTTCATAGAACTGCCTCTGCAGCTGAGCTGAGCCATTACCCTTATAATCACCTTCTAAAGTTTCACTGCCACCATACTCTCAACCTCTACCGGATGGTGGCATTTCTTTTGCTGATTGATATTTAAATGAAATCCCCTGCGACTACGCAGATGCCTGATGACGAGAGAAAAGACGACTGCTAACTTGTCGGAGTAAGGGAAAACTCCTCAAAGGATAGCCAGACTCGCAACAATGATAACAGGAAAACTCCTCAAAGGATAATCAGACTCACGACAATGATAACACCTTTTTGCTGAATATGGGAGCTGGACAGATTGTGGAAAGCTACAAAGAGAAAGCTGGGTCTAATCTTGACGAACTACTGGCGCACTCTGAGAATCACGTGACACAAGCTGAGATAACCTGGGAAGTAACCTCCCAAAATAATCAGAACTCTTACCTCTAAAGGAGGTATGGTGCCCACCAGGGCCGCGAGATCTCCCGCTCTCCCGCTCTAACTCTTCCTGCTCTAACTTGTGGTATGCCTCGTACCTCTGAGCAATATTAACAATAACATCAAATGAAGTCTCAACCTAAATTCTCTAGCCATCTTGGATCTCAAGGAAGGAGAAAGGTCATCAATAAATCTTTGAATCTCTCGAAAGGCTCATGGACTAGTTCTAATGCATATCAAGCCATTCTATAGAATTCAATCTCACATTCTGAAACACCAACAGACTAACCGACCGGCTGCCCTGTCCAATCCACTCAAACTGGCAACACCTTTCATCTCGCTCGCTACTTGAAAGGAATTTTTTTTCCACGAATCTAGAAGAAAAATCGAACCAAGTCAGCTAATAAGAGTGCGGTCTACCAATCCAGGGCTGGACCTTAAAACTGGAAAGCAGAATAATCAACACCATACTGCTCGACATAATCAAGAGCCTGAAGGATACAAATACCCTGACATTATTTTATTTTTAAAAAGAATCACGAGGGTTATCTGATGTATTGCTTAAGAATATCGGAAGGTTCACCCACGTAGAATAATGCAACCTCTTTAGGCACTTGGACCGAACTGTTACCTCGGCTGGCTAACCAGCCAGAACAATTGGTGGCGCAACACATGCTGCCTCTAGAACATAATTTACTGGGGCAAAATCAGGGACTGGAACAGGAGCTCCCTGAGATCGAACGTCTCCATCAGCGGCAACCTGATAAGCTGCCTAGCAAATAAGAGGTTCTTGTGGTATCTGTGTCGCCAAGATTTTCGTAAAAGCATCGTAGAGAGCTAAGCTGCCTAGCAAATAAGAGGTTCTTGTGGTATCTGTGTCGCCAAGATTTTTGTAAAAGCATCGTAGAGAGCCAAGGGAACCACAAGGCCCTGCTCCCTTGCCCATCGTAAGCTCGCACATCCGTAACTAGATCGTCAGCACGATTAAAAACTCTCGAAGCTTCGTCAGTGCTAACCCCCGGCTAGACTACTTCATCTTGAACTCATACCATTTGCTGATTCGTCTCACGAGAGTTCACAATTACCACGAAGGGATTAACAAAAAATACTTTTGCGTCCTAGAGCGACGCACGATCAGAAAAGAAGGAAGTGAAACTTCCTAAATGCCATCATAGCCTCTCGTAGATAAGTACGGACGTCTACGTACCCATCAGCGAGACTCTACTAGACACTGTCATCATCTGGATAGACTCTAAACCGGGCTCTGATACCAACTGACACGACCCAGAATTCGGCTAGGTCGTGCGGGCACCCGACATCCTCCCCTAGACCCGTCGGGCGAACCCTTACCAATTAAATTAGGAAAATAAATATAATAATTCATAAATAAGGACAAGACTTAAAAAAAAACACAGAGATACTGATACCTCTAAGCTGTACAAAAGAAATTACAGCTGACTACCCAATATACTAGGTTTAGGGCTATCCAGACTAGACATCTAAGAGTACAAAAGAAGACAAATACCTCCTGAAGGGAGCAAAATACAACTGAAATAATAACCAATAAACTGGTGGCCATCCGGAATAAAAGCTGGCTCACCCTGACAGCTGAAGTCGTCTTTGCTCCTTCACAACGTGGCGAACTCAATCCTGGAGCGAACCTGCCGAAACGAAATAGATAGATAAGAAACAAACAAACAACAAACAAGGGTGAGTCAAAAGGACTCAATAAGTGGGGCAGACTAGCCACCTCAAAGAATAGGATAGCTAGCCAGGGAGAAGAAACAGATAAACAAAATTCCTCTTATTTAAATTATAAAAACACAGAGCCAGATAATAACTAGAAACACGTATGAGATGACAAACTCATTAACAACCAGGAACGTAAGATAACCAAAACATATAGGTATCCCGAACACCTCAACAATCAGAAATATATCCTGTTACGGCGTGCAACCCGATCTGTATATTCATCCTGTTGCGGCGTGCAACCCGATCCGTATATTTATACCGTTGCGGCGTGTAAATTTATCCATATATTTATACCGTTGCGGCGTGCACTCGACATCCTCCCCTAGACCCGTCGGGTGAACCCTTACCAATTAAATTAGGAAAAAAAATATAATAATTCATAAATAAGGACAAGACTTTTAAAAAAAACAGACATACTGATACCTCTATGCTGTACAAAAGAAACTACAGCTGACTACCCAATATACTAGGTTTAGGGCTATCCAGACTAGACATCTAAGAGTACAAAAGAAGACAGATACCTCCTGAAGGGAGCAAAATGCAACTGAAATAATAACCAATAAACTGGTGGCCATCCGGAATAGAAGCTGGCTCACCCTGACAGCTGAAGTCGTCTTCGCTCCTTCACAACGTGGCGAACTCAATCCTGGAGCGAACCTGCCGAAACGAAATAGATAGACAAGAAACAAACAACACACAAGGGTGAGTCAAAAGGACTCAATAAGTGGGGCAGACTAGCCACCTCAAAGAATAGGATAGCTAGCCAGGGAGAAAAGAAACAGATATACTAAATTCCTCTTATTTAAATTATAAAAAGGCAGAGCCAGATAACAACTAGAAACACGTATGGAATGACAAACTCATGAACAACCAGGAACGTAAGATAACCAAGACATATAGGTATCCCGAACAATCAACAATCAGAAATACATGCTGTTGCGGCGTGAAACCCGATCCATATATTCATCCTGTTGCGGCGTGCAACCCGATTTATATATTCATACTGTCGCGGCGTGCAACCCTATCCATATATTTATACCGTTGCGGTGTGCAACCCGATCCCCGCAACTCAGAATACGAGCCAGAAATACGTAGTTAAACTGAAATATGTCCACTATATGGTATACATACCGCATACACAAAACACAGCATGATAGTCACACAATAGTCAGCACGCGGTGCAATGAAATGGGATGAATGCAGTATGATGCAATGATGTCGCATGTGCCAAATAGATGGAGCGGAATCCTCCTGCTCCGGGGGCGGAATCCTCCTACCCTCAATATGATGCAATAAAGCGGAATCCTCCTGCTCCGAGGGCGGAATCCTCCTACCCTCAATATGATGCAATGGAGCGGAATCCTCCTGCTCCGAGGGCGGAATCCTCCTAACCTCAATATGATGCAATAGAGCGGAATCCTCCTGCTCCGAGGGCGGAATCCTCCTACCCTCAATATGATGGAATGGAGCGGAATCCTCCTGCTCCGAGGGCGGAATCCTCCTACCCTCAATATGATGCAATGGAGCGGAATCCTCCTGCTCCGAGGGCGGAATCCTTCTACCCTCAATATGATGCAATGTGCATACGAATGCAACATGATGCAATAACAACCCATCACCAGCGCGGGACTCTCATCGACAGCTGGAAAGTATATACCAACTCACAACCAAAGTACAATACTCAGGTTCTCAATGCAATACCAATAACAGGACATAATATATAATATATAATATAGAATATAAATCCAAAGCTAAGGCGTAATGAGTACGCCTATCGGCAGCTACACACGTAAGGAACACGTGGTAGAAAATCCACGAGGCCAGGTGCCTCCAAAGAAATGGATATAAACACTTACCGTATTCCAAAGCTAGCCCTGTTACTCAACCACTGCTTTTTCCTTTGGATTAATTGCCAAACGATCCCACTGTATTCAATAACCAGAAAAATATATCACATAAGGCTAAAGGCTTCATTCCTCACATCTTAGGGCAACCCGGTTAGGAACCTGATACCCTATTCGCATACGCAGTACGTAGGCCAGGCCTATGTACAGGGTTTATGGTCACATGACCAAACCCCAAATAAATTACATTTATAAGTTGCCCATAACTCACTGAGTACGAATATATAATCAATTTCATTATCAGGGTTCATTTGACCCTTTAAACTATCAATTTACGTCATTAGAGCGATGTCTAAGATCCCTATTTTTACCGTAAAAATATATTCAAACATACGTAATAAACTCAAATAATATATTAGGATCATTACCTGAATGTTTCGGGGTAAAAATTCTACTTTTCTCTGGCCCCTTTTCTTATTTTCTGGCATTTTTTTCTGATAATTTCTCTGTCTCACGTTTCTGTTTTTTTTTGTTCTCTCTCCTGTTTCTGTATTCGTTTAGTATATATATCAGTTAGGTAGGGGTGATGAAGACCACCGCCTACCTTTTTCCCTTTTTTGTCCTTTTTTTTTAATTTTATTTTATTTTCTTTTCTTTTCGCGACGAAAATTAAAAAGGTACCCTACGATATTCGAAATAATTCCAAATTTTGCATACAAGTTATAAAAAATATATGTAACATATTCACGAAGGCGGATCTCAAATTGGACTCCCGAAACTCAAGATACGAATTTAAATAGAAAAAGTCAAATTATTTAACTTTCGGCATTTTAGCGGAAACTAGCCGAACAACATCGAAATTTACTTTCGAAAGTTCACAAAAGTCACAAATAATCATACGAACCTAACGGCGCTTTCGGATTTCGAATCGGAGCTCATTCGCCAAAACCGAGCTCGAAAATCTCTTTTTAATATTTATCGACGATAAAAAACTGAAACCTTCTTCCGATGCTTACCAAACGAGGTCTGATTTTGCTCAAATTTTACAGATAGGTCCTAATGGACATTACGAATATTTTAAAATTATCGGCACGTCAATCGGAGTCTTAACTTCCGAAACGACTGACCGAGGTCGTTTCATTCTCCTCCACTTAAATTCTCGTTCGTCCTCGAACGAGCCTAAGTCTAAAGCAAGATTCACGTAGATAACAAGAGAACTTTGCACAACTTTCATAAACTATTCCACGGATATTATCTCATGATTACAGAATCAGAATTATGACACGGACATCAAACCCTTGGATAAAAACATAGCTGGATAATATCATAACGCCATTGCCCAGCTTATTCTGACTAAACTTATCCTTCCTCAATCACAAGAGGAGAGTTCTATATTTTCGAAGCAAAGATATACGAAACTTTGGAAGTACCTTGTTACTACACACTATAGAAGATTTGATGCAAGCTATATTATTTTTACGAATGCACTATACAACATCTCAATTGATTTAGTATTACCATTCAGTATTTGGAGAAAGACTCCTCCACTTAAAGCACAAACTCATGCAGCTATTTGAATAGGGATAACCATCCTCGCATAGTCTGCTGGACTAAAGATGATTTAGCTAAAAGCTGAACGTAGGAAGACCTAAGCTACCAACTACCCTTTCGAGTTGTCAAACAGCTGCAACTCTCAAGTTCACAACTCCATACCTTTGTCGTAAACACCACCGCCTGATGGATGGTACTTGTATATAAAAATTTCGGCACGTCAATCGGAGTCTTAACTTCCGAAACGACTGACCGAGGTCGTTTCAACAAGTTCACATAGCACAGTAAAAAAGCAAGATTATCACTTAAAGAAGATTTAAAAATAAAGAAGAAGGATAAAGTTGGTTTTGTTTTAAAGTCAACTATCTAAAAGAAGATTTGGGAGGAGTCCGTCGAATAATAGAAGTTCTTAAGTTTATCTCCAATTTAAATTATAAGATTCTACCTTTCATTTCAAAAGTCCCTTTGATACTCAAATTACATAGATAAGCATGGTGGTATTTTTAGTTGCAGTATTACCAAAGATTAGTATAGTACCTTTTGAAATTCAAAAACTTTATCTTTTCGTTTATATGCGATATTCAAAACTCTTAATTCAATCCCTAACAACTAATAAAGAACAAGTATCTTTTAATTTGAACTTGAATTAAATATCATTACAAATATTGTCTTAATGTCCTATTCTAAGTTTTGTCCTAAGCGTTCTTTATTTTTATATATATATATAGATATATAGATTATTCGAAATACACGTGCATCGCACGTGTCAGAAAACTAGTTAGTATTATAATTTATAAACTCGGCTAATTTCCTATGAACTTCCTTTTCTACGCTAATTTCCCATGAACCGTACTGCTTCGCCTATATATAAGGGTAGTGGTAGTTGTAGAATCCAAATTCTTCTTCTGGGAACACTTCATTCCTTGCAAATATTTCTCATGAAAAATATTGATTCCTTATCTTAAAAAGTGTTTGCCTTCGATCATGGTATAAGATTCCCAAAACTACTCCCTCATTTAGATGTAAATCAAAGAATATGCACATTTTTCTTCGTCTGTTCTTCCATCCATGATTGGATGAACGGAGTACGCCAAGTCATGAAGTCGGATCGGGATCTTAATTGCGCTCTTTGGATTGACTTCGATTTAGTGTGTGCACCGATTACGGTACACTCAACTCCTAAATTAGTGAAATGCTGTGATATTCCTCCTGTCATGCGGTGTTCTTGAACAAATGAATTCCAACTCCAAATAGTTACTCTGCATTAGCTCGTCTTTTGGTTGCAAGGACACTTTTTCTGGAAGGTCCCATATTTTCACGAGCTGTGCGTCCGCCATGGTTTTCTCTCTTCTATCGGTTGATTAGAAAGACTTCAATGCAAGAGCGACTATACAGATGAAGGGTATCATGCCACACAAACTAGAACTTGGAGAACTTGATGATTACTCCCTCCGTTCCAATTTATGTGGCAGCATTTCCTTATTCGTCTGTTCCAAAAAGAATAGCAGCATTCTAAATTTGGTAACAATTTAACTTTAAAATTATAGTTTTGCCATTATTGAAATGATTTACAACCACACAAATATATTTGACTTATTTTACACCACAAATTTCAAAAGTCTTCCTTTATTTCTTAAACTTTGTGCCGAGTCAAACTATGACACATAAAATGGAACGGAGGGAGTAATATTTTAGCTTTTATGAACTTCATAAAGGGTCTTCTTTGAGATTCATTGGCACTAGGCTGACATCCCCACTATCATATAGGACATCCAAATTACCGTTTTGTCAAACATATTTATTTTCTTCTCTTTATATTTTCCTTTTATCATTATTTAATGTGTCACCTTTTTTTGTCCTCCAAATATTGGTATTACTCTTTTCATCAACTCTCCCGTCTCTTTTCATATTTATATAATGATATATTCTTTTTATCATTTAAACTCATTTTTCACTCGCTTTATTCCACGAAGACCACCTTTAAAACTCAACAGGAGGTAAAGTTTTGAAAAAGCTTTCCACAATGTGTTAGAACTGAAAATCTGAACCTTATTTCATTATTTTCGGCTAGTAGTGCCAGATGTGGTTTTCATAAAGTTATTGGTTACTATCACTCCTTCTGACACGACCCGGAATCCGGTTAGGCCGTGCGGGCACCCGACATCCTCCCTTAGACCCGTCGGGCGAACCCTTATCAGTTAAATCAGAAAAATAAATATAACAATTCACTAATAAGGACAAGACTTAAAAAAAATCACAGACATACTGAGTTTAGGGCTATCCAGACTAGACATGTAAGAGTACAAAAAAAGACAAATACCTCTTGAAGGAAGCAAAATGCAACTGAAATAACAACCAATAAACTGGTGGCCATCCGGAATAAAAGCTGGCTCACCCTGATAGCTGAAGTCGTCTTTGCTCCTTTAAGACGTGGCGAACTCAATCCTGGAGCGAACCTGCCGAAACGAAATAGATAGACAAGAAACAAACAACAAACAAGGGTGAGTCAAAAGGACTCAATAAGTGGGGCAGACTAGCCACCTCAAAGAATAAGATGGCTAGCCAGGGAGAAAAGAAATAGATAAACCAAATTCCTCTTATTTACATTATGAAAAGGCAGAGCTAGATAATAACTAGAAATATGTATGGAATCACAAACTCATTAACACCCAGGAACGTAAGATAGCCAGAACATATCGGTATCCCAAACATATCAACAATCAGAAATACATCATACCGTCGCGGTGTTCCACCCGATCCATATATTTATACCGTTGCGGCGTGCAACCCGATCCATAAATTTATACCGTTGCGGCGTGCAACCCGATCCATATATTATATTGTTCCAGCGTGCAACCCGATCCATATATTTATACCGTTGCGGCGGGCAACCCGATCCCCGCAACCCAGAATACGAGCCAGAAATATATAGGCAAACTGAGATATGTCCACAACATGGTGTACATACCGCATACATAAAACACAACACAATACACACAATAGTCAGTATGCGGTGCAATGAGATGGGATGAATGCGGTATGATGCAATGCAGTCACATATGCCTGATACCTATCTCCGGCGCGGGACTCTCATCGTCTACCAGGAGATATATGCAATAATGACCCTTCACCGGCTCGGGACTCTCATCGATTACTGGGAAGTATATGTAATGATGACCCTTCACCGGTGCGAGACTCTCATCGCCAACCGGGAAGTAAATGCAATAATGACCATTCGCCGGTGCGGGACTATCATCGCCAACCGGGAAGTATATGCAATGCTCAAAACCAGAGTGCAATGCTCATATGTTCAATGCAATACAAACAACAGGGCATAACATATAATATGCAATGTAAATTCAAAGCTAACGCGTAATGAGTACGCCTATCGGCAGCTACACATGTAAGGAAACACGTGGTAGAAAATCCACGAGGCCAAGTGCCTCCAAAGAAATGGATATAAACACTTACCTTGTTACAAAGTTAGTACATCCATTCAATAACCGCTTGTCCTTTTGTTTCATTACCAAACGATCCCACTCTATTCAATAAGCAGAAAAATATATCAAATTAGGCTAAAGGCTTCATTCCTCACATCTTAGGGCAATCCGGTTAGGAACCTGATACCCTATTCGCATACGCAATACGCAGGTCAGGCCTATGTAGAGGGTTTAAGGTCATATAACCAAACCCCAAATAAATTACATTTATATGTTGCCCATAACTCACTGAGTACGAATATATAATCAATTTCATTATCGGAGTCCATTTGACCCTTTAAACTATTAATTGAACTTATTAAAACGATGTCTAATATTCCAAGTTTTACCGTTACAATATATTAAAACACGCGTAATAAACTCAAATACTATATTAGGATCATTACCTGAATGTTTTAGGGTGAAAATTCTACTTTTCTCCGGCGGCTTTTTTTTTCATTTTCTGGCATTTTTTTTCTCTACTGCGTCATTTTATTTTTCTCTGTTTCGATTCTCCATTTCCCTTCTCTGTTTCTATCCAAATGAGCTTATATAGCTCATTCACCGACTTGCCTTCTTTTCCATTTTTTTGTCTTTTCTTTTCATTTTTGTCTCTTTCTCCTTTTTTTTTATATTTTCTTTTTGTGACAAAAATTAAAACGGTACTCTACGATATTCGAAATAATTCCAAATTTTGCATACAAGTTATACAAAATATATGTAACATACTCGTGAAGGCGGATCTCAAATCGGGTTCCCGAAACTCAAGATGCGAATTTAAATAGAAAAAGTCAAATTATTTAACTTTCGGCATTTTAGCGGAATCTAGCCGAACAACATCGAAATTCACTTTCGAAAGTTCACAAAATTCATAAATAATCAAATGAACCTAATGGCTCTTTCGGATTTCGAATCGGAGCTCATTCGCCAAAACCGAGCTCGAAAATCTCTTTTAATATTTATCGACAATAAAAACTGAAACCTTCTTCCGGTGCCTACCAAACGAGGTCTGATATAGCTCAAATTTTACAGACAGGTCCTAATGGATATTATGAATATTTTAAAATTATTGGCACGCCAATCGGAGTCCTATCTTCCGAAACGACTAACCGAGGTCGTTTCATTCTCCTCCACTTAAACTCTCGTTCGTCCTCGAACGAGCCTAAGTGTAAAGAAAAATTCATATAGGTAACAAGAGAACTTGCGTGACCTTTATAAACTACTCCACGGGCATCATCTTCTGATTATATAATACACGCACACCGAACTCTTGGAGTAAAATATATCTTGATAATATCCTCACATCGTTGCCCAGCTTATTCTGACTAAGCTGATCTTTCCTTGATCACGAGAGCAGAGTTCTTATATTTTCGAAACAAAGATACACGAAACTCTGGATGGATTAACATGATTCTACCGACAAATCACCTCGCCGATATACTTTACGATATAGAACAAGTCGATGGAACTAAGAATTAGCTTACGCTTCAGCAACGCCTTAGAGATTTAGTATTATGATTCAGTATCAATTGGAGGAGGACTCCTCCACTTAGAGCATTTACTCATACTGCTAACTTGAATAGAAATAGTCATCCTCGCACAGTCTACCGGACTAAGGAAGACATAGCTAAAAATAGAGTGCGGCTCAGACCTGAGCTACCAAATTACCCTCTCGAGTTGCCAAACGACTGCAACTCCCGAGTTCACAACTCTATATCTTTGTCATAAGCACTACCGCCTGATGGATTAAATCAGAGGTCAAATGATGCCCCTCATTACCTTTAGTAGTCCTAAACACAACAATGCGCTTACCCAGCTACCTTGACACGCACTCTGGCTCCACACAGGGAACATCATAAGAGGCTACTGACCGCCTAAGCTCACTAGTGCCGAACAAAGAAGAGATGGTAATGGACTGAGGATAAAAATAATTAGAGCTTCAGGAAGCTCATCTTTTTATTTGCTTGGCTCCCAGAGCTACACTATTTTCGAGTCAGGCTAACCAAAGAATCGCAATTGAAGAGATAGACATTAAATAAGCTTTATGGAATGACATCTATGGCAATTTAACCTCTCAATAAGAAGGAAACGCTGAAAATTTACCAGAAAACCCTTTTATAACCCAGATGAGCTCATAGGATAATATGACTTTACTAGCGTTTTGAACCAAGAGAAGATACGTAGATCGAATATTACTTACTAATCACTTCGCACCGGAAGAAATAATATCACTTGCTGATGGTGACGAATAAGAATCCTACCATCCTATCAACACTGAATTCTAAAGAGAGATAGACTGACTTGACATAATAAGAGAGAGTGGTACAACAAGATGCCAAGAAGACAATACCGACACTTTCTCTCAAATTTCTCACATTTAAACCAGATCAACTAGTAGGGTCATCATAAATGCCAGGAATAAATCATAAAGGGTAACTAACAAAGTCATTGCTGCAGCTATAAGAACCATCTTCCCCATGTTGTGTTTAATTTCCTAACAAAAGTTTACTGTATATTTAATATTTGAAAGAGGAAGGGAGAAAATGGTTTTAAAAGAAAATCTAACTTAGTGATTCTACTCTTTGTTGGTAGCAAGTATTTATAGTAATTCTTGTGAGTTGATCGAAGACTTTTCTCTTGTCCCACTTTGAATGGCAGCATGGGGGATTTCACAATAATTCACATTTTATTTTCGTTTATTCGTTTTGGCTTTATCATAGTTGAGTTATGAATCTCATCTCTTGGACTATTACTGAATTCCAAATGCGCGATATCTATATGACGTCATAATTAATTACTTTTACAATTTCCATATTGGAAGAAAATAACCGTATTGAATTTTCATTTATTATGAGAAATATTTATCTCTTGATTAACTTATGGTGCGACCCCTCTACTGCAACAAATTCTTAATAGAAACGACATCAAAAGAAACCATGGAAACATGATAGGACACCCCATTTCTGAATCAATCGGAAGAATCAAATCTTACTCACATTTAAGGAAAGAAGAAATACTTGGGTCTACTACATCGGATGCCTCAGCATCCTGTCAGACTAGCAGTTCATAGAACTGCCTCTGCAGGTGCGCTAAGCAACTACTCTGATAATCACCTTCTGAAGAACCGCTACTACCACGCTCTCGACCTCTATCGAATGAGGGCATATCTCTGGTTGATTAAGATCTAAATGAAATTCCCTGCGACTGCGCAGATGCCTAATAATGAGAGAAAAGACGACTGCCTACTTGTCGGAGTAAGGAAAAATCCTCAAAGAATAGCCAGATTTACGACAATAATACCACCTTTTCGCTAAAAATGGAAGCTGGAAAGATTGTTGATAGCTGTAAAGAGAAGACTGAATCTGATCTTGATGAGCTACTGGCGCACTCTAAGAATCGAGTGACACAAGCTGAGATAACCTGGAAGGTGACCTCCCAAAATAATCAGAACTTTTACCTCCAAATGAGGTACCATGGTTGCCCACCAGGGCCGTGGGATCTCTTACTTTCCCGCTCTAACTTATGGTATGCCTCGAACCTTCGGGCAATATTAACAACAACATCAAATAAAATCCAGACCTCAATTTCTCGAGCCATCTGGGATCTCAAGGAAGAAGAAAGGTCATCAATAAATCTTTGAATCTCTCAAAAGGCTTATAGACTAGTTCAAATGCATATTCAGCCATTTTATAGAATTCAATCTCATATTCTGAAACACCAACAGGCTAACCGATAGGCTACCCTGTCTAATCCACTCAAACTGGAAACACTTTTCATCTCGCTCGCTACTCGAAAGGAACTTTTCCACGAATCTAGAAGAAAAACCGAACCAAGTTAGCTAATAAGAGAGCGGCCAACCAATTCAAGGCCGGACCTCTGAAACTGGAAAGCAGAATAATCAACACCATACCGCTCGATATAATCAAGAGCCAGAAGGATATGCTGACATCATTTTATTTTTAAAAAGAATCATGAGGTTTATCTGATGCATTGCTTAAGAATATCGGAAGGTTCAACCGCGTAAAATAATGCAACCTCTTCGGACACTCAGACCGAACTGATACCTCGGCTGGCTAACCAGCCAAAACAATTGGAGGTACAACACATACTACCTCCAGAATATAATTTACTGCAGCAATATTAAGAACCAGAAAAGGAGCTCCCTGAGATCGAACGTCTGCACATGCGGCAACCTGATAGGCTGCCCAGCTAATAATACGTTCTTACGGTATCTGCATCGCCAAGATTCTCGTAAAGCAACGTAGAGAGCCAAGGGAACTACAAGGCCCTGCTCCCTTGCCCATCGTGAGCTCGTACAGCTGGGATCTCCGTAACTAGATCGTCAGCACGATCAAAACTCTCGGGGCTTCATCACTGCTAGCCCCAGGCTAGACTGTTTCGTCCTGAACTCCTTCCGTGTGCTGATTTGTCGTACGAAGATTCACAATTACCACGAACGAATTAACGAAAATACTTTTGCATCCTAGACCGACACACGATCAGAAATGAAGGAAGTGAAACTTCCTAAATGCCATCATAGCCTCTCATAGATAAGTACGGACGTCAACGTACCCATCAGTGAGACTCTACTAGACACTGTCTTATTCTGGATAGACTCTAAAATAGGCTCTGATGCGAACTTACACGACCCGGAATCCGGTTAGGCCGTGCAGGCACCCGACATCCTCCCTTAGACCCGTCGGGCGAACCCTTACCAATTAAATCAGAAAAATAAATATAACAATTCACCAATAAGGACAAGACTTAAAAAAAATCACAGACATACTGGGTTTAGGGCTATCCAGACTAGACATGTAAGAGTAAAAAAAATACAAATACCTCCTGAAGGGAGCAAAATGCAACTGAAATAACAACCAATAAACTGGTGGCCATCCGGAATAAAAGCTGGCTCACCCTGACAGCTGAAGTCGTCTTTGCTCCTTTACAACGTGGCGAACTCAATCCTGGAGCGAACCTGCCGAAACGAAATAGATAGACAAGAAACAAACAACAAACAAGGGTGAGTCAAAAGGACTCAATAAGTGGGGCAGACTAGCCACCTCAAAGAATAGGATGGCTAGCCAGGGAGAAAAGAAACAGATAAACCAAATTCCTCTTATATACATTATGAAAAAGCAGAGCCAGAAAATAACTAGAAATATGTATGGAATCACAAAGTCATTAACAACCAGGAACGTAAGATAGTCAGAACATATCTGTATCCCGAACATATCAACAATCAGAAATACATCATATCGTCGTGGTGTTCAACCCGATCCATATATTTATACCGTTACGGCGTGCAACCCGATCCATATATTTATAACGTTGCGACGGCAACCCGATCCATATATTATATTGTTCCGACGTGCAACCCGATCTATATATTTATACCGTTGCGGCGGGCAACCCGATCCCCGCAACCCAAAATACGAGCCAGAAATACATAGGAAAACTCAGATATGTCCACAACATGGTGTACATACCGCATAAATAAAACACAACACAATACACACAATAGTCAGTATGCGGTGCAATGAGATGAGATGAATGCGGTATGATGCAATGCAGTCACATATGCCTGATACCTATCTCCGGCGCGGGACTCTCATCGTCTACCAGGAGATATATGCAATAATGACCCTTCACCGGCTCGGGACTCTCATCGATTACTGGGAAGTATATGTAATGATGACCCTTCACCGGTACGGGACTCTCATCGCCAACCGGGAAGTATATGCAATAATGACCCTTCGCCGGTGCGGGACTCTCATTGCCAACCGGGAAGTATATGCAATGCTATAAACCAGAGTGCAATGCTCATATGTTCAATGCAATACCAACAACAGGGCATAACATATAATATACAATGTAAATTCAAAGATAAGGCGTAATGAGTACGCCTATCGGCAGCTACACATGTAAGGAAATACGTGGTAGAAATTCCACGAGGCCAAGTGCCTCCAAAGAAATGGATATAAACACTTACCTTGTTACAAAGTTAGTACATCCATTCAATAACCGCTTGTCCTTTGGTTTCATTGCAAACGATCCCACTCTATTCAATAAGCAGAAAAATATATCAAATTAGGCTAAAGGCTTCATTACTCACATCTTAGGGCAATCCGGTTAGGAACCTGATACCCTATTCGCATACGCAATACGCAGGCCAGGCCTATATACAGGGTTTAAGGTCATATAACCAAACCCCATATAAATTACATTTATATGTTGCCCATAACTCACTGAGTACGAATATATAATCAATTTCATTATCGGAGTCCATTTGACCCTTTAAACTATTAATTGAACTTATTAAAACGATGTCTAATATTCCAAGTTTTACCGTTAAAATATATTCAAACACACGTAATAAACTCAAATAGTATATTAGGATCATTACCTGAATGTTTTAGGGTGAAAATTCTACTTTTCTCCGGCCCCTTTTCGCATTTTCTGGCATTTTTTTCTCTACTGCGTCATTTTTATTTTTCTCTGTTTCGATTCTCCATTTCCCTTCTCTGTTTCTATCCAAATGAGCTTATATAGCTCATTCACCGACTTGCCTTCTTTTCCATTTTTTTGTCTTTTCTTTTCATTTTTGTCTTTTTCTCATATTTTTTTTAATTTTCTTTTCTTGACAAAAATTAAAACGGTACCCTACGATATTCGAAATAATTCAAAATTTTGCATACAAGTTATAAAAAATATATGTAATATACTCGCGAAGGAGGATCTCAAATCGGGTTCCCGAAACTCAAGATGCGAAATTAAATAAAAATGTCAAATTATTTAACTTTCGGCATTTTAGCGGAAACTAGCCGAACAACATCGAAATTCACTTTCGAAAGTTCACAAAAGTCATAAATAATCATATGAACCTAATGGCACTTTCGAATTTCGAATCGGAGCTCATTCGCCAAAACCGAGCTCGAAGATCTCTTTTTAATATTTATCGACAATAAAAACTGAAACCTTCTTCCGATGCCTAGAAAACGAGGTCTGATTTAGCTCAAATTTTACAGACAGGTCCTAATGGATATTACGAATATTTTAAAATTATCAGCACGCCAATCGGAGTCCTATCTTCCGAACGACTAACCGAGGTCGTTTCACCTTCATTGTCCTAGGCTGGCAACTGTAGGATCGTTTGGTTCCCCGATGTAAAGAATTATCATAGCTATTTTAATTAGTAATGTACTTGTGTACTATCTTTGTATTTGGCTTCGACCATCGTCATACTATTCTAAAAGAGCCAATCTCTATAGCAAAAAGTAAACGACCTTTTTGCCCCTATAGTAAAGCGTTTTTTACGCCTATATTTTATACAAATTATAAAAAATGCTTAATATAGATAATAAAAATGCCATCTTTTAATTAGGATTGTGATACCTTTTCACATCTTCAGGTTCACTTCGTACATGTATTTGGTTCTGGAGAGATATAACGGATGACTTTGTCATTCATCACTTAAGAACCACTGCCTTTTTTTTGGAAAGCTAAAATATTTATCTTTGATGGTATTTGATCTTTCATAAAATACAACATCAAACTATCAACATCTCACCCGCAGTTATCCTGTTTCATTTAGTAATCGGCTTAGAATTTGCACAAATACAAATGAGGTAAGCGGTATGTCTTTCGAGCAGAATTTTGTTTGACTATAATTTTGCTATTGTAAATTTTGAAACTTTTTTTCGTGTTCTTTTGGTCTACTTTATATATATGTACTTGTGTTTTAGAGCAAGTTCATTAATATTTAGGAATACTGCAAGCGGAATAGTTGCAATATTTAACACGGATCTTAATACATTTATCATTGTATTTTTTAAATAATTTACAACTTTGATGAAACTCTAATCTTGGGTTCAAAAATCACTGTGACACCATTATTTTCATTTCCCCAAAGAATAAAATGTAAGATTGTTATTAAGATAAAATAGAATAGTGACCTCCTCATGTTTCATTGACAATTTCATGAAATTTAAGATATCAATTGTGCAATCAAACACAAATTTTTTTAAACAATAATTATATAATTCTTTTAATATAATACATTCATTATTAAAGACACACGCGCGTTGCGCTGTTACACCCCGTATGTCCAAAATGACGTATATCATTCTAAACACATGTTAAGTATGATTTAAGTGAGTTTAAAGACATAATATTACCATATAAGATGTTTATATCTTGAATATAAAGTTTGGGAAAAGTCGGATTTAAGTTGTAGAAAAACCGACTATGGAATTGCCTTATAACAGAGCTTTTTCGGCAGTTAATTTCGTGTGTTATATGAGGTCTTTTGGGAACATATAATATACCAAATTGAAGGTCTTGGAGTTTAGTTTCTAAAACTTTTGACGGTTTGTTCATACAATATCTGGATAAAAAGATATGAGCATCAGAAATCAGGCCAGAAAAAGGGACATAAGCGCAAACGAGGACTAAAACTGAAATGTTTCAAGTATAAAAGGAAAATTTTGCTTCCATCTCGTCATTTCCAGAATTCTAAAGGGGGAAACAGTGGTCTCATCAAGTTGTAAGCAAATTTTATGATTTTGAAGGATGGGCGTCAATCTTAACTTGAAATTGAAGACAGATTGCGTTAAAACGCTTTACGCGATTAAGGTAACGTTATGCTACCTTCAATTTCGTCTATAGCTTGAGTTTTAGAATTACTTCATGACTAAGTAAAGTACCTAAATGCTATATTATAGCTTGTTTAAGCTTTAGAAGGTGTGGAATTCAAGGGAAACAAGGTTTAGAAGCAAGAAGCATCAAAGGTATGTGAGACTAAACCTTTCTTTTGGCAAGGCATGTATCTTTTAGCTTTTGAAGCTTTTCTTAGTTCTAAACTTAGTGTTTCTTGTGAGAAACTTGTATGGTATCAAGGAAATCTTGTATATACTTAATTTGGTACTGAAATCAAAGGTGAAAGACGTCCGAATCAGCAAGACAAAACGTTTCAAAATCTAGAAAATCATTTTCATCTTTGAACAGCTGTTAGTATATTGATCATAACTCCTTGTACAAAATTGATATTAAGATGTTTTAATAATCCCCTGAATCCTAAGACATATATCTACAACTTTCATGAAGACCATGAAGTCTATATCTTTAATCTACACTTTGAAAATTAGGTCGAAGGGCAGAACAGTGGTGCTGTCCAGACATTCTATCAGTGGATTTGTTATGTCATCCAGTCGTCTCATCTTGTTATCTATTTAACATGTTTATGTTATCAGTTTATCTGGGTATCCATTCCCGTGTGTAGTATAGTGCTGGTTCTGTTTTTGCGGATCATCCAGTTTCAGGGGAAACTCTGCCGAAAATTCTATGGAAATTTAAAGAGTTGGACGAATTCTGAGTTTTAGGTTGTGTCTATAATTCTATCCAGAGTTTTCTTCTCATTCCTTTGAGTCCATATCTATTGTTACCACATGTGTTATGCCTCATACATGCTTATGCTTATATTGTGATCATGTTATGTGTGATTTGGAGTCCCCCATAGAGGCTGGACATGGGACACGCAGTCCGGTCGCGTGGTATCAGGTTCCTAACTAGATTTCCCTAAGATGTGAGGAACAAATCCTTTAGCCTAAATTGATATATTTTTCTGCTTATTGAATAGAGTGGGATCGTTTGGCAAGGAAACCAAAGGATAAAGCGGTTGTTGATTAGCCGTACTAATTTTTGGAAGAGGTAAGTGTTTATATCCATTTCTTTGGAGGCATCTGGCCTCGTGGATTTTATACCACGTGTTCCTTACGTGTGTATCTGCCGATAGGCGTACTCATTACGCCTTAGCTTTGAATTTACATTGTATATTATATGTTATGTCCTGTTGTTGGTATTGCATTGAGGATCTAAGCATTGTACTCTGGCTGTGAGTTGATAGATACTTCCCAGCAGTCGATGAGAGTCCCGCACTGGCAAAAGGTCATTATTGCATATACTTCCCGGTTGGCGATGAGAGTCCCGCACCGGCGAAGGGTCATTATTGCATATACTTCCCAGTTGGAGATGAGAGTCCCGCACCGGCGAAGGGTCATTATTGCATGTACTTCTCGGTTGGCGATGAGAGTCCCGCACCGGCGAAGGGTCATTATTGCATATACTTCCCGGTTGGCGATGAGAGTCCCGCGCCGGCGAAGGGTCATTATTGCATATACTTCCCGGTTGGCGATGAGAGTCCCGCACCGGCGAAGGGTCATTATTGCATATACTTCCCGATTGGCGATGCGAGTCTGATGTAGGGAAAATTAGGTGGAAGCAATAAACTAAGATGCGGAAGCAATAATCATAAGATAACAAGAAATAGGGAAGGGGAAGAACAGAAATTAGAAGAAAGAACGAATCAAACTAAACAATTAGATTGATTCAAAAGGGAGGAGAGACTTGAACCATTAAACGGGAGTTACACTAGCGGTGATCCACCATGGATTCAACGTAAGAGATACATGAAGTCAACGCTTCAACAAGAATGGCCAAGCCTATTCTATCTTCTCAATTCTATCTTCAAAACTAACTTCGGAATGAAATAAGCTATCTAGCTATTTATAGAGGTTTTTAGGCACTAAGTAAAATGTCTAAATAGCCCACACAGCAGGCTTGAGGATAAAAGACCACGTAGGGTCAAAATAGACATAACACCATCAAAAATCCCGCAACTCAGCAATTGGGGCGGAGCGCCTCTCCTTGGGCGGAGCGCCCCCTGGGTGGGCGGAGCGCCTGACCCCTTTGGTTCCTGGGCGGGGCGCCTGGATGGCCTGGGCGGGGAGCCTCAGCATGGTTCTTCTGGAACGGCTTCAATTCATCTCCGATGCTCTTGACCTCTCGTCCCTTGCATCCTCCAATCCCGGCTCTTGATGGTAAGTGCCTTAGGCTCGATTTGCCCTGCATCATCCTCCCCTTCTTGGAAGGATTTCGTCCTCGAAATCAAACCATCAAGTCCTACATCCAAAGACAAGCACATCCAAAAGCTTCTACTACAAGAGTAGGTTAGTGCAAGTAGTGTGGAAAACACACTCTTATGGTATAGCCAAGCATCAATAACAATGATAAAGCACATGTTTCCAAAGAAAACAACAAGTACTTGGCTTCCCCAATGGGTACACTCAACACATGATTCCTCAAGGAGATCAATAGGATAGAGAACATGCAAGATCAAGCCATTAAAATTCCTATGATCCCTAAGTCCAATAAGAACACACCAAAACTTCCCACTACAAGAGTAGGAAAATCCAACAAGAGTGAGTACAAGTGATGTGAAAATCACACTTTTATGATAGAGCCAAGTATCAATACTAATCAAAAAGCTTATGTCTCCAAAGGAAACAATAAGTTCTTGGCTCAACAACGACAAGTACTCACTACCATAACAAGAAAAGAGATCAATAAGATATGGAACATGCAAGATTAAGCAACTAAGTTCCTTATGACTTCCAAGCTTATGGTCGTCACACACCGAGCCTTGGCATGCTCAACACCCAAGGTGTGATTAACATGTGGAGTGGAGTAAACAAAATAGTTCAATTGGCAACTAACATCAAATACTCCACTCCCCTTCTTGGAAGCACTCTTACACGCACCAAGAGTGGCTTCCTCACCTCCAAATCCATTTCTAAGACAATCTCCCTCACTAGGCAAACTCCAAGGGAAGGTCTCCAAAATCGGCTCTTCATCATCATAGTCCACACAATGAAGGCTAGGACTACTAGAAGATGGTTCAACACAACCAATATCAAGACCATTCATCCCACTTGGAGTTCCAAATAATGGATCATCCTTAGAGTCTATCTTTACATACCATGGAGGTTCTATTTTACTATCAATTCTAGTCCGATACAATTCGCTACCACAAATGAGATTATCTTCACATAATGCAAATGTAAAAGCATGCACCTCAAATTCATGGCCACATAAAAACATGGTATCAAGACTAGGTTCTTTACCCACACCCGAGGAGTCATTGAAAACAAATCGATCCATCTCACACTCTAGAGACTCCTCAAGGGCACAACCATCCTCACTACGACACATAGGTCCACCATTATCAAGCAATTCATCAAGGGAAAAGATAGGGTACTCATTCAACTCATCTTTCACTTTGTCAAATATAGGTGGGGTGTCATAACAAGGTTCACAAGCAAGGTCAACTACACATTCCTCACTAATGAGAGGTTCAATGAAAGCCGAGCTCACATCATGATGTGGCTTATCATCCCTCTCAACTAGTGGTTCACAATCACACACAAGTTGACCATTCGACTCTTCACTACTTGCAAACACATTGTAATCATACACATCACCAACTAGTGTTGAGTTTTCACAAACGCTATCATAAGACAAAGAAGTAACTCGTTCAAGGGAAGAACTTTCACATACCTTTGAGTGGCCATTTTGCTCACTCAATGCACTTGAAGTGTCTTGGATTGTCCCTTCACCTTGAAGCTCACATTGAAGATCTTCTTCACTTTGTCCATCAATCTTGGAACATGATTGAGGCTCCATTGATTGGCCTCCAAGAGTACCTACACAAGAGTTAACACAAGTAGAAGAAAAAGATAAAGGTTTAAGGTTAGAATAAGGGGTGTCCTCACTCTCTTTTCCCTCTTTCTTTTCCCTCATTTTCTTTTCAAGGTCGGGTGTAGATTCGGGTGGTGACATCCCACTCACATCACTCAACACATCCTCTCCTTTTTCCACTCGAGAAATGTCACCGGTCACTCCCTTACTCCTCTCAATCTTTTGTCTCTCAAATTCGGGTGAGTTGGGACGAGGCCCAAGAATACCCATAGCCGGAGTAGGCGGACTTTTAACATCAACCCGGAATCTAGGACTAAGAGACTCATCACTTGAGATCTCTTTCTTCTTTGATGGTGAACCACTTGGCTTTCGAGCTTGTGGCTTGGGTTTCACCTTGTTGACAATTGTCAACTCTTTTCTTGCACTAGTCCCACCATTGCTTGGGATTGTAGGACTTCTTGATTGCTCAATTTCAATCATGGTTTGAAGTTCTCGCTCCCTCCTCCTTTGCACAACCCAAGCATGTAATCGAGGGGACATCTTGCCCCTCTTGCCGTAAGGTGCAAACTCATAAATCCCTTGACCCGTGGCCACTAGATACATATCCCGCTTAGCATCATAGTGAACCTCCTTGTTGTGCAACCATGGGTCACCTAGCCAAACACTCACATTCGGTACGGGATATACATGGGGGGTACTTTAGATCATGGCATGGTATGTTTAACATTTGAACTACTCTTGGGTTAATGCAATTGGCATCGGTTCCACCAATTTGGAGCAAGTGTCCATCAACCCTATTTACCCCAATAACAAACCTACTTTCACCCAAGTCTCGTATAGGCACATCCAAAGAAGAGCTTGAATGTCCAAGACTTGCATCACCATCAACTCGGATTTTCCTTATACCTCCACTAGTGGTAATACCACTAGAATATCCTCCACTTCCCGTCACTCTTCCAATATTAGAGGTGTTGTTGAAAGTCGAGGAAGGAGTACCACTATGGAACCCATAATTGCCTCTCGCCTTGGTTCCATAGCCCTTAGCACCACTCCTACCGCCACTACTAAAGCAATGCACTCCCACCACGGTAAGAGCAATACCATTTCTCCTTCCACCCTTCTCAATGGAGCTAGAAGGTGCAAACCTCCCATTTCCCATGGAACAACCACCACTACCTCCCATACTAATGGAAGGTCCTCTACTACTCTCTTGTACACCACAAGCAACACCAAGAGAAGATGCATATGTTCAAATTCACTATCATCATGTTCAAATTCGTCACAAGAAGAGTAAGTAGGATCATCATACCTTGAAGCGTCACCATCTTCAAATTCTTGACTTGGAGCATAAGATTCTTCACATTCGTCTTTGCAAGCCCCATAGTTTTCTTCATCTTCATAATCAACATAGTGACCCGCTTCATCATCATATGAGCCTTGGTTCCCCGAATCGTCATAGCAATACCCATCATCACCATCATAGGAACCATATTCTCCATCATCTACACATGAGTCATACCCTTCACAATCGTCATCCGAAGCCATAGTTGTAACCAAAAAGTATAGGACCTCACAAATTCACTCCCTCACGTGTATCACTCAAAAAATGTCACTCAATTTTCTTTCCACTCCTGTATACACTCAAGGTCGTTGGCTTTTGTGACCACACTCTATTGTTCTCACCACTCAAGCCTTTTACCACTCAAGACCTTCTTGTCTCTTCTTAGTAATCACAATGGCAAGATCAATCAACTAATGCACCCAAGTAATGGTTCAGAATGGAGTTTAAGGGACTCGATGTACGGAAGCTAATTTAATGCGCACTTGAAGCAAGCAAATTCTACGACTTTAAGTAAAGACTCCAAGACACACAACACCCTAAGGATCAAAGATTAGTGTCAATAAAGTAGGACTAATACCTTAGAAACACTAAACAAGAGGGGTTCGGAATCGAAACAAACACAAAAAACCATGAAACGGAGCAAAACCAAGCAACCAGCTCACTGGGCGGTCCGCCTGGGGTGGGTGGGCGGTCCGCCTGCCTTGGTAGGCAGTGAGGGGGGTAGGCGGGGCGCCTAGGGGGTGGGCGGTCCGCCTGGGGGTCGGGTTCAGCTTTTTCCAACTCCGATTTTCTTCAATTCCAAGCCAATTTTGGGTCCGATTTCAACGTTTTTTTGCACAAATTCAAGGTACCCAAAGTTGATTATTGATATAACCTTCAAACCCCAATAGATTTCACACCCAAACATCCAACAAACAAGGCACAATCATGATTCAAAGTTTCAAGTTGGGGGTTTTCAACAAGGGTTTCAAAGGTTCAAGGTGGGTTTCGATTCTTCATAATCGATGTTACCGAACTCC
This sequence comes from Petunia x hybrida, assembly GCA_037355625.1. Classification (NCBI taxonomy): domain Eukaryota; kingdom Viridiplantae; phylum Streptophyta; class Magnoliopsida; order Solanales; family Solanaceae; genus Petunia; species Petunia x hybrida. The sequence goes on from JBBBVM010000781.1 coordinate 74,722, forward strand.
AAATCACACGATTCTTTTTTCAATTTGTTCGTTTTGCAATGAAGAACAAACCCTGGTAATCAATTCCACAACCCCATAATCAAACAGCCAAAGAATCAACCAAATTCATCAAGAATAAAGGGTTTTGGGAGGGTTTAACAATTTGGGGTTTCAAATTTTAAAATCAATCCAATCCACAAGATTGTGGTACCCAAACGTCGGGTTTTCAACAAGGATCAAGAATCTATAACACCCACAATACGAATCGATCACACCACAAAGTTACACCAATTTTTGTATTTTTCACTTTTCTACTTTTTTTTTTTGTGTTTTTTCTTCAACAACAAGAAACTAAAGCAAAGATAAGATGAACAAGGAACGTGGATTCGTAAGAACGAAACCCGAGCCTTGCTCTGATACCAAATGATGTAGGGAAAATTAGGCAGAAGCAATAAACTAAGATGCGGAAGCAATAATCATAAGATAACAAGAAATAGGGAAGGGGAAGAATAGAAATTAGAAGAAAGAACGAATCAAACTAAACAATTAGATTGATTCAAAAGGGAGGAGAGACTTGAACCATTAAACGGGAGTCACACTAGCGGTGATCCACCATGGATTCAACGTAAGAGATACATGAAGTCAACGCTTCAACAAGAAATGGCCAAGCCTATTCTATCTTCTCAATTCTATCTTCAAAACTAACTTCGGAATGAAATAAGCTATCTAGCTATTTATAGAGGTTTTTAGGCACTAAGTAAAATGTCTAAATAGCCCACACAGTAGGCTTGAGGATAAAAGACCACGTAGGGTCAAAATAGACATAACACCATCAAAAATCCCGCAACTCAGCAATTGGGGCGGAGCGCCTCTCCTTGGGCGGAGCGCCCCCTGGGTGGGCGGAGCGCCTGACCCCATTGGTTCCTGGGCGGGGCGCCTGGATAGCCTGGGCGGGGCGCCTCAGCATGGTTCTTCCGGAACGGCTGCAATTCATCTCCGATGCTCTTGACCTCTCGTCCCTTGCATCCTCCAATCCAGGCTCTTGATGGTAAGTGCCTTAGGCTCGATTTGCCCTGCATAAGAGTCCCGCACCGGTGAAGGGTCATTATTGCATATATCTCCTGGTAGACGATGAGAGTCCCGCGCCGGAGATAGGTATCAGGCATATGTGACTACATTGCATCATACCGCATTCATCCCATCTCATTGCACCGCATACTGACTATTGTGTGTATTATGTTGTGTTTTATGTGTGCGGTATGTACATCATATTGTGGACATATCTCAGTTTGCCTATATATTTCTGGCTCGTATTCTGGGTTGCGGGGATCGGGTTGCACGCCGCAACGGTATAAATATATGGATCAGGGTGCACGCTGCAACGGTATAAATATATGGATCGGGTTGAACGCCGGAACGATATAAATATATGGATCGGGTTGCACGCCGCAACGGTATAAATATATGGGTCGGGTTGCACGCCGCAACGGTATAAATATATAGATCGGGTTGAACACCGTGACGGCATGATGTATTTCTGATTGTTGATATGTTTGGGATACCTATGTGTTCTGGCTATCTTACGTTCCAGGTTGTTAATGAGTTTGTGATTCCATACGTGTTTCTAGTTATTATCTGGCTCTACCTTTTCATTATTTAAATAAGAGGAATTTTGTTTATCTGTTTCTTTTCTCCCTGGCTAGCTATCCTATTCTTTGAGGTGGCTAGTCTGCCCCACTTATTGAGTCCTTTTGACTCACCCTTGTTTGTTGTTTGTTTCTTGTATATCTGTTTCGTTTCGGCAGGTTCGCTCCAGGATTGAGTTCGCCGCGCTGTTCAGGAGCAAAGATGACTTCATCTATCAGGGTGAGCCAGCTTTTATTCCGGATTGACACGACCCGGAATCCGGTTAGGCCGTGCGGGCACCCGACATCCTCCCCTAGACCCGTCGGGCGAACCCTTACCAATTAAATCAGGAAAATAAATATAACAATTCATAAATAGAGACAGGATAAAAAAAACATACAGACATATTGACACCTCTAAGCTTGTACGAAAGAAAATTACAGCTGACTACTCAACATACTAGGTTTAGGGCTATCCAGACTAGACATCTAAGAGTACAAAGAAAACAGATACCTCCTGAAGGGAGCAAATTGCAACTGAAATGATAACCGATAAACTGGTGGACATCCGGAATAAAGGCTGGCTCACCCTGACAGCTGAAGTCGTCTTCGCTCCTGAACAACGTGGCAAACTCAATCCTGGAGCGAACCTGCCGAAACGAAATAGATAGAAAAAAAAACAAACAACAAACAAGGGTGAGTCAAAATGACTCAATAAGTGTGGCAGACTAGCCACCTCAAAGAATAGGATAGCTAGCCAGGAAGAAAAGAAATAGATAGACCAAATTCTTTTTATTTAAATTATAAAAAGGCAGAGCCAAATAATAACTAGAAACACGTATGAAACCTTAAACTCAGCCAGGAATACGAGCCAGAAACATATCAACAAATAAGCAGTGTATATATAAGCAGAACAGTAGTCATGTACCGCAAGGCTACACAATGGCATGAATTGAGATGAAATGAAATGAAGTGAGATGAAATGAAATGAAATATGATGCGAAGGGTCACATGTGCCCGTAATCCCATCCCGAAGCGGAATACTCCTGCATTCGAGGGGAATCCAATCTGATAACCAACTGGAGCGGAATACTCCTGCTCCTGGGGCGGAATACTCCTGCAAGCGATATAATATAAACCAGAGGCGGAATACTCCTGCACTCTCTTGGGGCGGAATACTCCTGCACCCGATATAATGTAAAGCTGAGGCATACTCATGCACTCTCCTGGGGCGGAATCCTCCTACCCTCAATATGATACAATGGAGCGGAATACTCCTGCTCCTGGGGCGGAATACTCCTGCACCCAATATGATATGCAATGTAATGCATATGAATGACATATAATGTATATGAATACAATGTGATGCAATAATAACCCTTCACCGGCGCGGGACTCTCATCGACAGCCGGGAAGTAGATGCCAACTCACAGCCAGGGTAAAATGCACAGATCCTCAATGCAATACCAACAATAGGACATAACATATAATATATAATGTAAATCCAAAGCTAAGGCGTAATGAGTACGCCTATCGGCAGCTACACACGTAAGGAATACGTGGTAGAAAATCCACGAGGCCAGGTGCCTCCAAAGAAATGGATATAAACACTTACCTCTTCCAAAGTTAGTACGGCCAATCAACAACCGCTTTATCCTTTGGTTTCCTTGCCAAACGATCACACTCTATTCAATAAGCAGAAAAATATATCAATTTAGGCTAAAGGATTCATTCCTCACATCTTAGGGCAATCCAGGTAGGAACCTGATACCCTATTCGCATACGCAATACGCAGGCCAGGCCTATATACAGGGTTTAAGGTCACATAACCAAACCCAAATAAATTACATTTATATGTTGCCCGTAACTCACTGAGTACGAATATATAATCAATTTCGTTATCGGGGTCCATTGGACCCTTTAAACTATTAATTGAACTTATTAAAACGATGTATAATATTTCAAGTTTTACCGTTAAAACATATTCAAACACACGTAATAAACTCAAATAATATATTAGGATCATTACCTGATTGTTTCAGGGTAAAAATTCTACTTTTCTCCGGCCCCTTTTCTCATTTTCTGGCATTATTTTCCATTTCTGCGCCATTTCATTTTCTCTGCTTCTGAATTGTTTTGTTTCTGTATATGTTTCGCTTTATCATCAATATAAAGGCCTTGCAAAAAGTCCACCGCCTCTCAGGTCACTTCCATTTTCATTTTATTGTTTTGTCTTTTAGTGTTTCGTCTTTTCTCTTTTTTTTTCTTTTTTCCTTTTAAAATTCGCTGTTACGGTAAAAATTAAAACGGTACCCTACGATATTCGAAATAATTCCAACTTTTGCATACACGTTATACAAAATATATATAACATACTCGCAAAGGCGGATCTCAAATTGGACTTCCGAAACTCAAGATGCGAATTTAAATAGAAAAAGTCAAATTATTTTACTTTCGGTATTTTAGTGGAAACTTGCCGAATAACATCGAAATTCACTTTCGAAAATTCACAATGGTCATAAATAATCATACGAACCCAACGGTGCTTTCGGATTTTGAATCGGAGCTCATTCGGCAAAACCGAGCTCGAAAATCTCTTTTTAATATTTATCGCCAATAAAAACTGAAACCTTCTTCCGATGCCTACCAAACGAGGTCTGATTTAGCTCAAATTTTACAGACAAGTCCTAATGGACATTACGAATATTTTAAAATTATCGACACGCCAATCGGAGTCCTAACTTCTGAAACGACTGACCGAGGTCGTTTCACGGATGGCCACAAGTTTATTGGTTATCATTTCAGTTGCATCTGCTCCCTTCAGGAGGTATCTGTCTTTTTTTGTACTCTTAGATATCTAGTCTGGATAGCCCTAAACCTAGCATGTTGGGTAGTCAACTGTAATTTCTTTTGTACAGCTTAGAGGTATCAGCATGTCTGTAATTTTTTTAAGTCTTGTCCTTATTTATAAATTATTATATTTATTTTTCTAATTTAATTGGTAAGGGTTCGCCCGACGGGTCTAGAGGAGGATGTCGGGTACCCGCACGGCCTAACCGGATTTCGGGTCGTGTCATGCGTGTCTCCAAAAACTAGTTTATAGTATAGACGTGAAGATTTAACCATAAAAATAGAATAATTGTGGTCTCAATATACAGTTCACATAGATTGCTGAATGTATTGCTGATGTTTAGAGCCCGCTTATACAGTTATATTCCGTAGTTTGTATAGCTGAACGTACCCATGCAAATTTGTTAAGGGAATTTGGAAGCCTTTAATTATCAAACAAATACTCCCTCCGTCTCAAATTAGTCGATACTTTCAAGTTTCAGACATTGTACGCCCAATCGCCCATTAAGAAACTCGATAATTAGAGTATATATTTTACTGTGTTATCCTTGTTTAAGATATGACTGAAATAATTTTTGAGAATACCTGAATAATTAAGGGAAAGACCTAACAAAAATAGTCTTGAAATTCGTTGCTGTCAACTAAATTGGGACAAATGAATCTTGCTAATGCGTCAACTAATTTGAGACGGAGGGAGTAGAAAACAAAGTCACATGGACAATATCCAAGTGCATGGACAGTATCATAAGCTCTATTGATATTTAATGCAGCATATAATAATGGAGAAAAATCCCAACCCCAAATTGATACCCAAAGTGTCTCATGGAGTAATCTAAAAAGAGATATGTGCTTTATAAGCTACTATTACGCTTACCCAAACAGTCTATATGTCTGAGCCATAAGTGGCTTTATAAGACATTTTTGAGAAGTTAGGATTTCGTAACTTCTCTTTTTTGGATTAATTTAAGCTCAAACGTGCTTATAAGCTCTTTGTTCTTTTAGTTACCAAAACACTCAAAAAGCAGTTAAGTGCTTATAAGTTAGGCCTGACCAAACGGGATCTTACTGTTTTACTCCATCCGTCCCAAGTTATAGGACACATTTTCATTTTTGTTCTGCCACAAAGAGAATGAAACATTCACTTATTTAGTAACAATTCAACTTTATGGATGATTCGCAACCACAAGTTTCATAAATCTTACATATTTCTTAAACTCCGTGTCAAGTCAAAGTACCTCACATAATACGAGAGGGAGGGAGTAGCATTTTATGCAACTTGATGAAAAATTCACCTAACTAATCCTACAATGTTGCCCTCCTGCTATTACAACAAATCTTATCGAGAAATACTCCCTCCGTCCCCTTTTAGTTGTCACCTTCAGCTTTTCACGCATACTAAGTAAAACAATTAAATAAGGTGTATATTTTAAAATGTTACCCTTATTAATGTTTGATTATTAACTTTTTTGGATTTTATTTTTTAAATTATTAAGGGTATAGTTGGGAAGAACTAGTAAATATAGCATTGAAATCCTAAAGAGACAACCAATTTGGGACAAACCATTTCTCCTAAAGTGACAATTAATTTGGGGCTGAGGGAGTAATATATATATGTATATAGAACAAAAAAAAAGAATTGAAGTATACTTATATCTATACGATGTTCTAACTTTCGATATATCATGGCCCATATGTCAAGTTAAACATGCAATGGTTAATGAAAAGGCGACGTCATAACTATAATTGCTTTGACTTTTACTCCCTCCGTCCCTAGTAAGTTGGCCTATTTAAGTTTTACAACACTCAACACACACCTCGGCTTGAGGTATGAACGGTCATCGCAATACAATTTACACAACTAGGAGTCGGGGGTCGAATCCACAAGGAACAAAGTGATGCGATCACCCCAAATCCTCACTAGTTGCACTATTCTATGCTTACTAATCTCTCCCGAGTCTTTAATTAGAAAAGTAGACATGTAAATTTAGTGTCATGAACATTAAAGTTAAACAACCAAAGCAATTGAAGCTAGATAATCAAACCCACAGAATAAATTCCTGGTTATGAATTATTCATATAATTATCTCCAAACTTACATCAACTATCCAAATGTATCAATACAAATCAAAGAAATTGCTCATTAAAGTTCACCCAATCTTCAATCTCCAAGGATTGTTGATGATTCTTGCTCCCAAGTTGGAAAAGTAGCCAAGATATGTAAACTATGGTAAAACTATCTATTTGTAGTCCCAAAGTAATTACCATATTTTCCCCAAAATTATCCCTAGGTTAAAACAAAGAAATGGCTGATTTTTCGTCATATAGCCACTCTGGTACTTAAAGTTGACCCGCTAGCCAGTTTTTCGATGCTCAACTTAGTTACTGTTTCACGCATAGCCATATTTCGGTTGAGTTTCTAACAGACTAGCCAGTTTTCTTCTTTTTCTTCGACTTGATGTTTTTTATACTTGTTTCTTCCATAACTCTTCTCCAACATATTCAACCTACAAAATGCAACAAAACCATGTTAAGTGCACTTATTTCATCAATTTAACACAACAATAGCTCAAGTACAAGTATGTTATGTGTGGTATTTTAGACACACATCAGCATGTCCATCATGATAATCAATAAATAGGGTATACATTTAATACGTTACCATTATTTAGTATATGACTATTAAATACTAATTAATAGTCTTGAAATTCAGAAGCGACAACTAATTTGTGACAAATGAAAATGAATCTTACTAAAGCGTCAACTAATTTGGTACGCAGGGAGGACAAATTATTAGTGCTAGTAATTACTATTGATACAGTACAATATAATAGAATATGCAAGATACAAAAGAGGCAATCAAGACTCGATACATCAAATCTATTATCTTCTGTGTTCGTCGCCATGAAGACTCGATACATCAAATCTATTATCTTCTGTGTTCGTCCGTGTCATTATGTATAGCATTGAAAGATCTTTCGTTTTCCTTTTTTGAGGGATTTGCAGGAATCTTTACTGTAGTGTGGCCTGCATCACACACCTGCCGATGAAAAGAAGAAAGGAGCGTCAGTGAGATTGCGTTACTGAGTATTGAATGATCTTTCGTTTTCCTTTTTTGAGGGATTTTGCAGGAATCTTTACTGTGGTGTGGCCTGCATCACCCACCTACCGATGAAAAGAAGAAAGGAACGTCAGTAAAAAAAAAAATTTGTCAGTTGCAGTGGCCAGGGTATTTACTTTCCGAATTTTTAACGTATACATGTCGGCGAGAGCATGCACTTGTCTTGGTATGCTTTACGAGTGGACGACAATAGTAAAACTCAGGAAAAGCTATCTTCATAGGGATAGGGCAGGAGGTAAGATTTGCCTTGTTCAGGTCAAAAGTCGGGTTGAGGTAGCGTGTAACAAAATTTCTCCATAGGGTTAATGCGCATTCAATATGCAGATAAGCATGCCGAATGAGTGAAACAGGAACTGGCCTGCGGAGCGCGTTGAATGGCAGGCATATTCAGTGGTATAGTGTAAGTGTATTATTATTGGTTGGACTTTGTGCGTTAGGATTTCTAATTTCGAGGGCTCGCAGCCCCGTTAAATGTTTAGATCTGACAGGCGAGGCTTGTCCATTAGGTGCTCATGAGCTTGTGGGACGTCCGCAAAAAGTAAAAAGTAGTAACATTCAATACAATACATGGGAGGGATTCAAAGAATCAATGAATGCAAATCAGAACACCTAATTTATGACAGTATCGTATCTCAAGAGGTGCAAGTGACTATCTAATGAAAGTAGATCTGATAGGGCTGGAAGGCAATGTGTATGGTTAATTTGACTGTCCCATGTACTGTATTGTATTGTAATTATGATTACAACGTCTAATTTGATTGTCACATTAAATATCATTGCGGTGGATGAAAATATAATGTGAATGGCCGTGTCATTGTGGTGCATTCATCAAGTATTAATGTGGATAGTTGTTGAAATTAGAGTGGCATGCCAAAAATTCATTCATTTGTGGTGTTGATGATACTGATGAAAAACATTAAAAACAGAACTGCAAGGCTAAACGACAATACATTAAATGTTGTTGCTAAGTCCACACATTGGGTGTGGCTGCAATCCCTCTAATTCCAAAGCACTATGATCTGAAGCCTAAATTACTCGATGCATCGTCTGCTGAGCCAAGCTGCTCTCACGTCTGCTGATTGGATGTCCACAACCCTAAGTGCACGATATGGAGCAGTAAATGATCTCACCTGACAGTTCCATCATTTATAGTGGCAGTCGGTGGACAAAAGATTCATTCTTTTCCTGCAAAATAAGAGTGAAATGAAAGATTTTTTCAAAATGGAAGAGTTCTACTCCGTATTAATTTTACGCATTCTTTAGGTTTTCTAAGAGTTTACTAGTCTTAATTTTTAGTGTCGAATGTCTTAGCACGGTCGTTAGGCTTGAATAGATCATAGTGAAATAGTTTCCCTTGCATGCACTTTTCCGGTTATACGAAACTTCTAATGGGGTCTAAAAATATAAGTAGGAAGGTTATTATTTTTTTTAGTTGACATGATGGAGTTACAGTAGCCTAAGTTCCGTGCACGAAAGATAGTGGAGACGACGATAACACAACGATAACTACAATAAGTTTCACTGAAGACAGTACAACGAAGTCGTTCAACTAAACCTTGCAGAAGGCAACCACGACAACAAAGTAGGTTCATATCAGAACAACAAACAAAACCAAACGACCGAACAACAAAAACTACGTACCAAACGTGATAAAAAACAGAGAGCGCCCTTACAATGTCATCGCACAAACTTAAAATAGCAGGCAATACCCTAGCGGGATAAACAGAAGATGCGGTTGGTGTCGTACAAGTTATGGTCTACATGAATGGATGGAATGAAAATTTCAAGCAACACTAACAACTACCAACGCAATTTGGCAGCCAGACTTGTGCATCTTGTCTTTCGAACTGATAAATTGGCTCCCAGTTTCTATCTGATGGAATGGACAAAGTTATTAACGATTAGTTACTGTCACATACATTTGTTTCTGATTAGCAGGCAGTAATAATCTATGCACATATTGCACTCTAATTTATAAACAATTCAACAGACCAAACACGGAACGCGTGAGAATCATATGTAACAACACAACAACTGACTTTATGTAGAAAATTAAATATATGGTTCCGATAAACATGAACATAAACAGCCGTTAAGTAAAGGCTGTTAAATATAAATAACCACGCCTAGTAAAAAGCACAAATTGTCCTATCCCGGCCATGCAATTTTCAACCTTCAATAATATTTTTTTTGATGGCTTCCTTCGCGTTCTTTGCCTCTTCCGTCCGACGTGCAATTCGACCCCCCTCAACTTGGAATAGATCATGCTGCGATACATTTAGTTCCAAGAGTGCCTTCTGAAGTTTGAGCTCAAACAAATGCACCCTTTCCAGCGCTAGGGTAACGCGTCCAACTTTTTCATGGAATAAAGCTTTATCCATCTGCGTCAGAAAAAATCCTGGTTAAAATTGGCGAATTTACACAATATAATTAAAGCCATCCAACCGGAGGAGCATGAAACAGTAAAGAGCAAACAACCTGTTGTTCACCAATGAGTGCCAATGCATTGGTAGAGTTGTCCATTTGTGTGCTTGATTATTCAATGAAACTGAGTGAAAATGAAAACAGAATATAGTGAAAAAGAAAGCAAGATGTTGCGAAAAGCTAAAAGGAATCAGATTTATAGTTGGCACCGTTAGGATATGAAAAGTCGCATATTTAAGTTAGCTTTAGGATTACAGATTACGAGGAGTCGGATATAATTACCAAGGCGTTTTAATTGGTCAATTTTCCTTAAATGGCACCCATTAATGAAAATTTCATGTATTTTGAGCCAATATTCGTTCGTCTTTACAAATTAAAAGCGGAAGAATAAACATCAGCAATAATAAAGTAGACATTATCTATATTCCCTGAACTTTATCTATCTAACTATCTTTCTATACTAAAAGAGCCAATCTCAAAAGCAAAATGTAAAAGACCATTTTGCCCCAAGTAGAAAATCAGATAACATGTACATAATGTAAATACATATTCTAATAAATATTATTAGATAAGGAAAATCCATAATCAATAATAGAGGTATATCAATCATAATAATGCAATTACTACGAGGCTAACTAAGAGTCCCAATATAATATCCTATAATCCAACACTTTTGACCTTTACTTGAACACAACTTCCAATATTTTAAATAAATAATATATATAAAAAAAATTCTTCAATGCATTTACAAGTACGAGGTACATAGAAAGACAAGTCCTTCGACTTCCGTATAGCAACTTACTACAGCTTTTTCCATTCAGTTTAATTACCTTCACCATGCTTATTGAACCTATTCCAACCTTTGGAATGTCCTGCTATTCAATTTGCAAATGTTATTGCACATTCATGCATGTCTGCCTTCTCCTCTATTTATTTGTTAAATACTGTGGACAATTTTGAGGAACATAATTTTGGACAATGTACAAACTAATTCTATAATTCTTCTGGTTCCATCTCCAATAAAAGAATTATCGGTCTACACCAGTCACATCAAAGCAGGCAAAACTATACTCCATATACATTTTTAAATCTCCTGTTACTTTTCATCTAAGCTTTGTTAACATGTACACTATAACTTTTCTTGTGTTCTTGTCAATCACGTGAATATATATGGTAGTTGGATAGCTTTCATATTATAATGAACTGATCGTCGTATTAAGACAATACCTTTACATAGCAAAAGAAGAAAAAAAGAAAGAAAAAAGGCGACTTAATATTTGGCCTAAGCAGTTAATAGACTATTCAAAAATTTCCCCTAAGCATTAGGCAACTTAATCTCAATGTTGATTGTTTGCTTATGATAATTATCCTCTAAAATGGTTACAAGGCACTTGCGAGAAAATAGTTAAATATAGGTGGGAGATACAAGTGTTTTCTATTCAACTTGAGGAATTAATTTTTTGAGGAATCTTCACCAATTTATCTTTTTCAGTGCCAATTTCGAAGAAAATTTTCGTAATGGTCGTAAATTCAGTATAGCTATTATCACACAGTTAAGCTTCTTTGTTGGCCCTCTGATCTTCTCATATGTTGTGTTACTGAACCACTTTGTTGGTTGTTGTCCCACTTTGAGGTATTGTGGTCTTCAATATCTCCATGGAATCGAACGAATTGCATCCATCAAAACGTTGCTTATAGAAAAATTTAAATTGCGAATTTTTAAAATAAAAAGGAAACATCAAATGAATATTCAATATATATGTTAGAAGAAGAGAAAATTTTTATAATCGAAGTCATTCACACCTTACTTTGGTGTGTTGAGTTTAATCATCAATAGACTTTTAACGATATAAAAACACACATGGTAACAAATCTAAAATTCAGCTTTCTATATTCTTAGAAAATAAAAATTATTCAATATTTATAGTATAACTTTAAGAATTGAAGCTGCAATATTTTTTAAATTTTTAATTTTGGCATAAATATAGTTGTTTCAATTCATTTGATTAGGTGGAGAGTCCACCATTATTTTGATAATTGTATTAATTCCTACTTTGCATTCCTCTTTTATAAGTGTCATTTTAATTTCTCTCCACATCTTATAAAATTCTATTTGATGAATTTGTGTTGCCTTTATCTAAGTCTCATTCAGTTTAATGGATAAAGAAAAGAGAGTTCCTTGTCGTGACAATGCCATGCCAATTTGAAGAAAGAGCCATCATCGACCAAAAAGGTTTCTAGCTCTTTATGCAATTCAATCGTACCCATCGATAAGATTTGAATTTTAAAACTTATCAATTTATGAATACATTTGTTTACTTATAGGTACATATGAAGAAGCTGTAGATTTTGGACAAGACAAATTCATTGAAATAGAAAAAATAAGGCTTGAATATTTCAGAAAAAAGCAATCAACCTTGAGAAGAGAATTATTTCAAGGCACAATTGACGTAGTTCTGACTGAAGAAATTAGAGATGATAAAATTGATAGAAGAGTTCTGCTTCCGCCATCATCTATTGGAGCATTCAAGTTTCAAAAACGAGATGTATCAAATTTAAATTGACAACGTGATGGCTACAAAATTGAAGATATAGTATATTGGAGAGTATATCTTTTGACTTTTACTCAAGACATCTTAAGTTTATGCATGAATAATAGCTTTTGGTATTTAGAATTGTAATTTATAACTCAATCAAGTATGTTTCGAATATGTATGCCTTACTATTTATATTTGTTCATAAGAAAATAACACTTATTAGTCGATTTCCCAGATTTTTTTCCATACATGATCTATTCGTTTGAAGAACAATAAGAATAGTATTTAAAATTCCTCCACCCATGGATTTGAAACTAAATTTGTTGAAAATACAATTGTCTTTTAATTTGAATGTTTCATAATATAATATTAAGAGAAGCATAGGCGTGTATATCATATACAAAATGTGTAGATGTTTTTCTTCTTGGCATACACGTGCAACGCACGTGCCGAAAATCTAGTCCACTATAGATATGGCGCATATATATTTGAGTTGTAGATTGTAGTAGAGTTTACAGTACAAAAATATAGTAGTATATTTTAAGCCACTGTACATCCTTTTTAGGTTTTCAACTTACAGATGGGCGTGGTATATCATAATTGGCTTGGATGCATGTTATGAGATTCGGCTGAAATGATAAAACTCAAATAAAGCTATACTCATAGGGATTCGGGAAGGACGGAAGATATCCCCTCGTTCAATTTCTAAAAAGTCGGGTAGAGGTAGACTGTAACAAAATTTGTCCATAGGGTTGGTGTGCATTCAATATGCAGATAAGCATGCAAAATGGGTGCAACTTGAGGTGCAGAGGAACACATTGGATGGCTAATACTGTGGTATAGTGTAAACAGCCTTTAGGTCTAGGGATCTGCGCACTAGGGTTTATGGTCTCGATACCTTGACAGCCCAATCTTGTGTGTGGGTGCCTAAATCGAGTTTTAATAGATGATATGTTGAAGATAATTCAAATTTGATATGGGAAACCTAATTTGATTAGGTTTCATTATTCGGTAGTTTATTTAATTCCTGTCTAGAAAGGTTTTTAGGGCAAACTATATCAGAATAGGTTTTGTAGTTAAAGTAGACTCTGTTTGTTATTATTATAAATAGGGGTGCTACCTCATTTATATTGAGTGGTCTAAAGCGTAGAAGTTCAGATCAATATTATTAAGGCTCCGTTATTTTAAAAATAGTTATTTTTATTTTTCTACATGATATTCTACAAGTTCATTCTTGAATATAAACTACTGAACGTTAATTTAATTTATATTAAATGGTCGAATAATAAAATGAAGATTCCGTTAGAAAGGAGCAGAGTAGGAACCTTGGTTTTGTTAATAAAGTCACAACCATTAATTTTGTTGCGTTATTGGGGAAATGGTGGGTGGGGAAAGTTAATGGAGAGGAGGCCCACATATTAAAGGGATAATCGAATACTCCATCCGTCTCAAATTATTTGTAATGATAACTTTTACGCGCCCATAGGAAGTATTAAAGAGGGATAATGACTTGTTTTTGTACCCTCTAACTTACGCCATCTGCTATATAACTATGTATATATATAGGAGTATCTCTTGATATATCCTTCTATCACATTCACTATCATACTATCTCATTTGAACTATGTGTGTGTGACCTAAGGAAATGTTATTTCTTTTTATATTGTACCTGTATTTTTTTTTTTGTTTTTTTTTTTTTTGAAGAATAGATACGGGTACAAACACATTATTCCAAGCACTAGATCTGTCCACATTGCGGAAGCACTGGTGAAATGTCCAACCTAAGGTGATGAAGAACTCATTCGTTATCTGAATACACAATTTCGATTTTGCATATGATTTCAATATTTTAACTTGTTTGTCCAATTGTTGTGTCATTTTGGGTGGCCAGTAGCTTTGCTGTGATGTATCTCTTCCCAGCAGACTCTAGGCAAATTCAATGGAGGTATCTCCATGAATAAAACATTCCCTTCATTTGAAAGTCAACTAAAGCATTATTTAAGGGAATCCTCTGAAATGGAGAAATAGAGTTTTTCTGAGTATGAATCCCCTAAGATGGAGAAACTGACACACCATGGTCTGAAAACTGATGTTGGAGTAACTTCCTTGACCATATCATCCACTAGAATGCCAAAGATTTCCTATGATATGCACTACAATAGATGGAAACAGTTTCTTTTGAAGAGGGATTCTCCACGATGTAAAGATAAGGTCTTAAAATCGCAAAGCAGATTTGAACATCTAACTCGGATGGTGAAGATATGTTGTTTATCATTTTCATATGTTATGTACTCCTAGCATAGAATTGAATTTGTAATATTCATCTAATATAATCCATTCAGTCAATTTTAGTTGCGAAGGCTGACTTTTACTTTCACATAAAGGAATGATGAATAAGATTTCTTGTTCCCTTAATTGATATGATTTACAACTTCAACGGTAGTAGGACATGGTATTCAAAAAGCTAAAAATTTAAAACCTTTGGGTATTTGAAGTGATCAGATGCAAATCCATATTAACTATCTTTTGAATAAAACGACCAATATTGTTGGGTATTAGAAATCCATGCAAATTCAAATTAGCTCATGTTTTCAAGAGTACGTATTTTATTTAACGGGAACTATCTTTAATGAAGTTTTTAAAATATAACAGAAATTACGATTTTATCCAATTTAAAACAAACTTATAAAGGGTAAAAAAGTCGGATGACATTTCACTAAGGCCTTCGTGCTTTTATAATAGTATAGTAGTATAGAAAGATAGATAGATAGATTAATGGTTTAAAATAATGTGAAAATGTGAAATGTTACCGCACTACTTCATGAAGCTCGCAATCACGTGGATCAAATTAAGACGCCTAGTTTATTCCAGAATTGCACGCGTCATATTTTGATTTGTTTCCATCGATTTTCCCCACCTTTGTTGTTACTGCTTTGATAATTTTATTTCGCCGAATCACTTGGTAACCCTGCCCATGCCCTATTACCTTTTCTCTTGTGGCTATAAAAGAGCTTTCTCAGTATATTTTATTTCAAATTTTCACTCAGAAACATCCAAAATTCCTCTTATAAGGGAATTCTCCCATTGTTAGTGGATCAGACAAGCTGCCCTACAAAAATGATCAAACTTCAGCCTCGATTTTTATGCATTTTATTTGAGCCATTCTCTCAATTTAGTATCTTGTTGATGTCTTGTACTTTCATGCTCGCTTCTGATGAACTAGTTCAATCCACATTGCGGCGGATGAAATTTAAACTCTATGATGATGAAGAACTCATTTGTTATCTGATGATCTGTGTTTTTGTTAATTTATTTTTATTTTCTATATCCTGCATCCTACGGTTGGTCTCCCATACGCTCTTTGCCCAAAAGAATCATCACGAGCCAACACCTTTACCATGTTTATCCGTTGGAAATATGGTGCATCCAAGGGAGAGTTGCTTCTTGATCATGTTGTTTGAAAGGAGGCCTTGGAGCATTTTGTTGCCGGTTTTCCTGTATAAGCCATAGGACAAACAACATATGTATCGCGTGGAAAGTACTCAGAATTGGTATTATCGTTCGGATCGATCTTTATGTTAAGAAGTTGATTCCGCGGAAAAAAAGGAGGAAATTTCAAAAATATTAAGAATGAACCGACTCTCTTGATATAAAGGAAGGAATTAGTGTGTGTGACTCTTTAATTAGGGTATGTTGAAAGTCGCACCATTTAGAAGTATGAGGTGCAGTTTAGAGTTTTCACTGAACAAGGTTTGCATAAAAGAAAAAAGATTCGGTAAAATAAAAGAGGATGTTACTCCTCTTTGATATATCTTTTGGTTTCCTTTGGCTGTATAGAATGGATCTCTTACCTTGTAGATTTTGATCATTCGTGCAATTACTTTTGTCATGCCATGTTGATGTTAACTTGTCAAGCTGAATCTTTGATCAAATATACAACGTACTTTCAGCCCAAAAAAAATTTGATCGTCTTTTTTTTGTTTTTTTTTTTTTTTTTTTGTATACAATCTTTTCATGAGGGTTAAAGAAGTAACAACGAAAATGAACATTTGGCACCCCTGAAAAATTCAACAAGTCGATTTGATTTATACTTGATCATATGGTACATGATAACTGAAGACGATCCACTGAACAGTAACGTCTCGTGTCAATGTATTTGTACTAACTATGCTATAATGATATGACAAATTTCAAATTAGCTTTAATTCGAACAACATAAATTGGTCATGGATCACCAATTTTGGAAAAGTATCCTTGATCATATGAGCTTCTTGATCATATGGTACATTGATAACTAAAGACGATCCACTAATTAGTAACGTATCTAATAAATGTATTAGTACTAACTATGATATATCGATATGACAAATTTCAAATTAGCTTTAATTCGAACAACATAAATTGGTCATTGACCACCAATTTTTGAAAAGTATCCTTGATCATTATGTTATACTACTTGATAATGCAGGATCTTCTATTTTTAATCCGTGTCCCACGATATTCTCCTCTTTTTAACCCTAAAATATTACTCTTCCTTTTCATTTTCTTTTAGCCACAACCCTAACTGTTGTCGGTTCTTCTTCCTTCTTTAGCCTCTCTAATTTTCTTCTACCCCTCATTTTGGCCATGAAGAACAATAAGAAGATGACCCTTTTCTGTGTTCACCTCACAGATTTTGTAGTTACCTTGCCCTTTGAAATTTTATATTTTGCTATAGAGTAAATTTTTAACTAATTGTCATTTTAATGTATACATTTATTTTTTCGCAGATTCTTCCAGTTGATATCCCAGGATGTCTTCCTCCTGAGGCGGAAACTGTCATTCTAGAGTGTAATAGGAAGGAATGGGTTATTAACCTTATGGGTAGAAGAGATATGTTAATCAAGGGGTGGGTAAAATTTGTAACAGAAAACAATCTGAAGCCAGGCGATTATGTTAGTTTTACGCGTGTTGACAGTAGCGTTGACTCTGTAAAGTTTGATGTCACTGGTTTTGACTCCAGTGATTTTGATCCTCAATGTGGATCTTGTCATTCTTGTTGCCGAGATGATGAGGGAAGTGATGACGAAGGAATTTCCGACGATCCCCCATGTGCAGGAACTGCCAGTGATCCAATTATTATTTGATTAATGTAGCGGTTGAAGTATTAGTTGTAGGAGGTTAAATGCCCTGATGGTCTGTTCTTAATGTCTGTATGTTGTTGGTCTGTATATGATGCTATGTTTTTAAGTAATTAGATGTTTCTATTTTTGAAATGATATTTTCTAAGTAATGGAATGTATGTTCATGTTTGCATTTTCTTTAATTCTGGTTATTGTATTATGTGAATAATTTGAACCATAAGGGTTAATTTGTAATTAAGGATTGAACTTAATTTGAAGTTCAATCCCTATATACTGAGCTTCAAAAAGTGCAACTTCAGTATTTAAGGTAGAAGTTTTTCATATTCTCATATTGAATTTCTATGGACTGAACTTCAATCCTTATGGAGAGAAGTTCAATCCCTTTGACCAATTTCAAATTACTGTTGAAAAAATCAAATTTGTAAAGCAATAATTTTGGTTATACTTTTACAAAAAATTTCAAACTATTATAGTTTAAGTGTTGGAGATTAAATTAGCGATCGGGATGGATTAGTGGTCTCACCTTGTAATCTAAGGCTTTATTTGGCCTGTGGTTTATGTGGTTTATTTGTAAGTCGATACATAAAGATTTTGAAGGAAGAACTTACTAAATAAACCCATAATTAATTTGAAGCATTAGTTGTTAGCCTTATCTTAGGGACACAAAATATTTCGGGTATCATATGATCATATGAATGTGTATAATACTCCATCTCAATTTTATATAAAATATTTGATTTACTAATTTTATTCTTTTTATAGAAGTTGGCACCAAACAGAAAAGGTGGCCATTTTCGTTTAATATGCAACGAAGAAAATCTAGCTGAACGAAATATGTGCAATAAATTACCCAAGCTGAACGTATGCATGCGACCGAAATTTAATAGTCTTTCCACAACCTTTATTTATTTGCTTTTAATCTAACTAATGAAATGTACGAACTACTTTATCAGATAGTCCTTGCACTTCTTCAGATAAGAGTAAGTGAGGTGTAATGACATGTCAGGCCTTCATTGCGCATGAACTGACCCCTAGACCTAAAGGCTGCTTACAGTATACCACTGAATTACCCTTTCAATGCGTTCCTCTGCACCTCAAGTTGCATACTTATCTACATATTCAACGCATACCAATCCTACGGACAGATTTTGTTACACTCTACATCCAGAACGAGGGAATATATTGCGTCCTTCCCTATCCATATGAGGATAGCTTTTCTTGGATTTTATCATTGCAGCCGAATCTCAAAACATGCATCCAAGACTGCTAAAGGTCACGCCCATCTGTAGGTTGAAAACCGGAAAAGGATGTACGGTGGCCATTGCACTTGACCAATTCATTGATGTGGAGTATTCAGGAAAGGAATCTCTTCTACGACCCTTTCTTATTTCCATTGGTATGCAGGTGATGGCAAGCGATGATAGGTTAGATTCCTGCATATCCTGCAAAACATAGAATGCAATATCATTCCACAGTATACTAATGACATCGACCACCACTGAAGCTTCAAGATTTGACAGATCGATTCTTGAAAGATTATCGGAACCAGCCTAGTTAATTGGTATTGCTATTTAGCCAATTAGCCGGATTTATAATAAATTATTTATCTTGTTATTAACATTAACATGTACTCTGTATTTCTGAATATCTTCTTTAATAAGATCTGCCATTAATGGGTGTACTCATATTCCAGGCATTCATTAATTATTTACATTTGCCATGTCTTGTATCGAATTTCAACCAACCGAATATAAAGAGCTCAGCTCATGCGCAGCCAGCCACATGATCCGGCTGTCAAGTCCAATCATTTAACATAGATCACTGGCTGCAAACCCTTGAAACTAGAAATCCTAACGCACTAAGTCAAAGCACTGATAAATACCTTAACCCCAAACTATACCACTGAATATGCCACTCAATGCGCTCCTCTGCCACTTCCAATTGCAACCATTTGGCACGTTCTACTTACAAAATGTACCCCAACCATATGGACAAATTTTGTCATACCCAACCTCAACCCGAACTTTTTAGATTTTGAACTGAATGTGGGGATATATTGTGTCCTTCTCTTTCCCTATGAGGATAGCTTTTCATGAGTTTTATCGTTGTAGCCAAATCTCAAAACATGCATCAAAGACAGCTAAAGGTCACGCCCATCTGTAAGTTGAAAACCTGAAAAGGAAATACAGTGTCCACTGCACCTGACCAATTCACAGATGTGGAGTATTCAGAAAAGGAATCTCTTCTGACGTTCCTTTCTTCTTTCCATTGATATGTGGGTGATGCAAGCGATGTGAAGTTTGATTCCTGCATCTCCTGCAAAAAATAGAAAGAAAGATCATTCAATAGTATACATAATGAGATCGACTACCGCTGAAGATTATAGACTTGAAAGATTAACTTAACCAGCCGAGTTAATTAGTCTTGCTAAGTAGCCAGTAAGCCGAGTTTAGAATAATTTATTTTTCTTGTGTTTAACATTAACATGTACTCTATATTTCTGAATATCTTCTTTAATATGTATGCAAACTGTTAAAGTAAAAGCTCGTTAGTGGTACAAGAGAATGAGAGATAGTGGTACGTACTCCATGTAAATACATAAGAGAGTAATAGTCAATTACAAAATGGAATACTAATGTAAAAGAGAATTGTACAGTAGTTCATTTCATTTTCATAACTCATCTGCCACTGAAGGAGTAGTTTCTATAACCCCAAATCTAAGCTCCCGTTTGGAGATAGTTTTTGGAGGGATTTTTTGGGAGTTGTTTTGGGCCAAAAAGTGTTTGCTTATGCTTTTTGAGCAAAACTTGTCCCAAAAACTCAAAAAGTGACCTTAGGATGTTTTTGAGCCAAAAACTAATATTTACACATCAAATTATTGTAAAATTAATAGTAAAGTAGTGCAAGAACAAGATAAAATATATGAGAGGAGAAGGAAGAACATGTATCATTCTCAAAGTATTTCAAGTGTATCTTCCATAGAGCCAAATATGCTCTATTTATAGGATACAAATACATAGGTTACAAATCAATCCAAAGGTTACAAGAATTAGTAGTGACTTAATAAGGAATTAGCGGTCACTTAGTGGGGAAGAATTAAGTAGGAGAAAGTGGGGTAGTAAACCATATGTTTCAATTGAATAATGGTGAGTAGTGGTCATCCACACAAATAATTAAATTTATAACACTCCTCTTTGGATGACCATTTGGAAGGTAATGTGCCTCGTTAAAACCTTACTAGGAAAAACCCGGTGGGAAAAAGCCCAGTAAAGGAAAAGAGTACACACTTCCTGTAATACGCCTTTAGAGCTGCCTCATTAAAAACCTTACAAGTAAAACCCAAGTGGGATAAAACCTTGTTAAGGGAAAAAGAGTGCAGCGCGTACTTTACTCCCCCTGATGAAAACATCATTCAATATCTTGAAGACGACACATTCCAATCTTGTAAATCAGCTTCTCAAATGTTGAGATTGGCAATGACTTAGTGGACAGATCCGCCAAACTATCACTGGAGTGAATTCTTCAGCATTAACTTCATCATTCTTTTGAAGATCACGACTGAAAATGAATCTTGTTGAATATTTGTCTCCTCAGTTGTATCTTCATTTTAGCTAAACTATCCATGCAATATTTCATATAATATTACTGGGATCCTCGTCTTCAAAGAAATACCATATTGTTGCTGAATATGTTGAGTCCTTGATCTCAGTCACCAATATTGTCGCATAGCTTCAAGCATCGCTATTATCTCTTCATATATTGAAGATGTAGCAGCAACAATTGATTTTATAAAATGCCATAATATATGTATTCTACCACAACAAATAAATACCAAATTGATATCGGGCTTTATGGATCAAGTAGATACCATGTATTCTTCTGATGTCTTCGCATTGAGGAAGAACTAAATCTTACCAATAAGCTTATAATAAAAGCTATAACCAGTGGAGTATATTTGGTAAGATACTTCAACGCACCAATTGCATTAAAATAAAATATTTCAATATCAAGAAGCTCGCAAACGCAATTTTCCCACATGTGGCCGGATTGTTTTAATCCGTATAAATATTTATGAAGCTTCATTGAATAGGTTTCCCGAGAACCTTTACATGCTTCTAGGATCTTGAATCCTTCAAGGATAAATATATTGTTGCTCAATGAGCCATATAAAAGGCTGTTGCAACATTCATATGCATTCAAGTCTTTCATGCACTGCCAGACATATAACATGCTTGAAGGTGATGCATCCACCAAGGAGAATATATCTCCATATTATCAATGTCAGATCATTGTGCCTTAAGTCGTACTTTATATCTAACGACTTGTTTTATCAATATTTTTGCACAAAAATATCTTTGTACACCACCGGCTTTGCACCTTTAGGTGTTTGGACTATAGGTCCAAAAACTTCACGTTACCCGAGTTAAGCCAATTTTTGCTTGAATGCGTTTTTCTATTTTGGCCAATAATTTCATGTCTGTATTCCAAACAGACTTAAGCTCAAGATCCTCATAATCATATAAATATTGAGCTTTATAATATATGTAAGATATCGTCGACAATAATTTCATATCTCGGTTCCCAATCCGACATAACATATTGAGATCTCTTCACATTCATAAATTTTCAGGTACCTGAACCTCTCCTGAGGATGTTTTATGAAGTGTTATGTCGTGGGCTCTTCTAGAGCCCGCCTCCTTGTTTGACCATCTCAATTATTTGCTCCTTTCCTTTTAAGGATTTATCTTTTGGAACCAAGTAGTCTACCACGCTTCAGGCGTGTCTTACACTCATTTATATAAATATAATGTCTCACCAGGACATCAGGAGCATTAGCAGCTGGAATATAATATTTTTCCTTTGGTCAGTAATGCGTCTGGCAGTGACTTGCATTATCTTTATAGGAGGATCATAATCAAATGATAATTTAATTTATCTATTCCGTAGCTGCTTTAATTTCTCCCCCTAATGTTAGCCAAACTAACATTCGTTCCCAACCTTATGTGGGATCCATCTTTGTGCGTTGTGGTGGAGCAATTGATAACAAATCGCACTTTATAATTATTAGATGGAAAATATTTGGTTCCTGACCCTGAACCAATTATGAGGGGAATTCATTTGGTGGCATGTCGCGCATAAGTGCTGCTTTATAGATATACCATATCTCATACCTGATTTAGGTAGCGTTGTTCTCATATGCATGGTTTAGCCATAAATTGGAGGCTTTCAATATATAAATCTGCTAAACCTGCTTGCCAACATTATCAAGATAACTTGTCTTGATTGCATAATCTGGAAATTTGATCATAATAAAATTTATTGAGCAAATACTTATCCTCGCAAGTACCATTGCGGGTTTGTAATAAAATGCACATGTGACCTTATCATAGATGCATCTACTTATAATAATTATATGGTCCACATGGCAGGTGAACGAGCCCATATTCACCTTTTATATATTCCAGAAGTGTGAGGATCCTGATCCCAAATTTAGTTGATCGAATAATTTATTTATCTTGAGAACAAACAGCACAAAAAGAATTCTTGATTCTTCAGTATATACCCATGTGAATTCTCATTTATATACTTTGTGCATCATATTTGAACCGGGATGGTCAAACTGGTCATGCCAACTTATAAATTTATTCATCTAGTAAACTAGAAGTTTACTATAGCATGAGCATTGTAACAATAAACTAAAAGTTTATTGTGGCATGCACATTTTACCACACTTATATTTTGAGTAGTACATACTCGAGGAAGAGGCGGGGAGATTTTCAAGCACATATATCTCTCCCGACATTCTTGTAGTAATTTAAAGATATTCATATCTTTCTATCAAATTTAGTCTCTTAGCCTTTTTGGCAAATGTATTTGAAACTTAACAAGTTTCTTTCAAGACATACTACAATAAATATTTTATCAATCTCATTCCTCCAGGTAGTAATATTTTGACTCTTCCGGAGCACTCAAATAGCTTTATACTACCATATATTTTATTACACCAACCATATGGTGAATATCTCCTTTCAAGGAGAAAATCATATTATTTTTCTCATGGTAAAATCATTACAGGCAAGATCAATTTCTTGCTTCACTTGCTCTTATGTAATTCATAATAATACATAAGTATGGTGTACGTTCTGTACGAGAGTAATGACCATTTATGCCACAATAAATAATAGAATTATTATAGTCGAACCTTTTCTAGAGGTGAGTTGTGGTACTTTATCAACCACGCATGGGCACGTCCATATTCATCTTTCTCGAACCTCTTATAGAGGCGAGTTTTGATATTTTATCACATATTGCCACATTCACATCGGTGAATGGGTCTATATTCATAATTTTTTTTTATGAATTGTCTCATTCACTGCAAGGAATTGACCATAATCATCTGGACTTGCCTCATGCTCATATGATACATTGAAGGCATTATTATATTTACCGTTTGAACGGATACTTTTTTAGAACCCTTATTGTTCTCTTATTTATTTCACAATGATGGCTATTATTTCGTCTCTTGCCACATCCACGACCATAGTCTCTACTATGATAATTATTTTATCATATTTCAGACATAAAATTACTTGCCTTCTTTCAGACATGAAATATTGTGTCTTCTTTTAGACATAAAGATATTTTGCCTTCTTTCAGGCATTATTATGTCCTAGTACATTCTCATTCATAGATGGAGCATGTGTTGCTCCTACATTCACATTATGGAATGGAACATATATTGCTCCCACATTCATCTTAGAGAATGAAGCATATATTGCTCCCGCATTCACCTCTATGAATGGAGCCTATTTAGTGGACGGGCTTCATGATTTTTATCAAAAATACTTTATCTTTTTTATAATACTTTAGTTTTCCTCAATCATCATTATGCCATCAATATCTTATTATCGCAAAAGCGTGTTACGCCATAATACATTAGGAGTTGAATATGATGTCTTACCCTTAACTAATGGCATAATAGGCCAAAGTGTGTACATATGATGCGATTTGAAGAACAATACTCAAAGGTACTCATGCTTCGTGTAATTGAAACATAGTACTGTAATCATGTATCAATAATATAACACTAATATATCGGGTAAAGATCATAAAAAAATAAGCATTATTTCTCCGGTCTCCACTTACCAAGAGTATAAAAATTTATACCCAACTATAAATCAAAGAAGCATTCTTTAAATGTTACCATACTTGTTTCATTCCATATATCCATGTGAGAGTAAAATATTAACCATACTACATAATCCATGTTTGCTCTCACAAGCAGTTTACCTTGAAACATGAGTAGAACTGATCTACAATATCATGTTGCTAGGCCATGCACCCTTAAATTGTTGTTAAATGATAGCTACAAAATCAACCAAACAATGGAAGAATAGACAAAAGTTGTAGTCAGTGAAAGGTTTCCACAATATAAAGTGGTATAAAACAAAATGAAAATAGTTTGCTATTAATTTTGAGATTAACAAAAACCATAATATGAATGAATTTAGAAACAAAAAAAACTTATCTTGTGTTAGCAACCAGAACGTTGGATTCTATCAATTGCATCATAATTTGCTTTTCATTTCTTCTAAATCGTGTAATAAAATAGAGACTCGTGCTGATAACGTGTTGTAAAATTAATAGTAAAGTAGTGCAAGAACAAGATAAAATATATGAGAGGAGAAGGAAGAATATGTATCATTCTCAAAGTATTTCAAGTGTATCTTCCATAGAGCCAAATATGCTCTATTTATAGGATACAAATACATAGGTTATAAATCAACCCAAAGGTTACAAGAATTAAGTAGTGACTTAATAAGGAATTAGTGGTGCCTTAGTGGGGAAGAATTAAGTAGGAGAAAGTGGGGTAGTAAACCATATGTTACAATTGAATAATGGTGAGTAGTGGTCATCCACACAAATAAATAAATTTATAACACAAATTTCTTTTTCATAAGAGCTGAAAGGCTCTTTTGAGCCAAAAAATTTGTTCCCAAAAAGTATGTCCAAACACTTTTTCATTGTCATATCAAACTTCACCCAAAAAGTGTTTCCCAAAAATTATTTGGGAATGTATGTCCAAACGCTAGCCGGACCCCTTATGCTAAATATGTACTTCCTCCGTCCCAAATTAGCGGACTTCACAAGATTTACTTGTCCTGACTTAGTTAACGGCTTGACGCTTTAAGATGTCGAGACTATTTGGCCAATTATTTTCCAACTATACCCTTATTTATTTATGGTATTCTGTAAAAATATTTAATAGACATATTAAATAAGGGTTATTAAATAAGGGTAACATAGTAAAATGCATACT
Organism: Petunia x hybrida; assembly: GCA_037355625.1. Lineage (NCBI taxonomy): Eukaryota > Viridiplantae > Streptophyta > Magnoliopsida > Solanales > Solanaceae > Petunia > Petunia x hybrida. Next base: position 100,698 of record JBBBVM010000781.1, read on the forward strand.
CTATTTATTAATTTTATTATTGGGCGTGCAATAGCTGAGCGTGTCAAATAATTTGGGATGGAGGGAGTATATTTATAATTCTTTAGACATTAATTTTACGACCCCTCAAATTTTAAATCTCACCTAATGGTTAATATTGGAATTGTTCAAATACCGATGGCCCGACTGGTTTCGTATTACTAGCCATAATATAGCAGGACTGTTTATATGGCAGATCTCCATATTGCGTCGCCTATATATAGGGGGTTGTGGTAGTTGTAGATTCCAAAATCTTCTTCTGGGAAACACTTCATTCCTTCCAAATATTTGAGAATTTCATAAGTACTCCTTCATTCAGAATGGATATTGTATGAGAAATTTGTATATCAAATAATATGCACAGTTTCTTCCTGTGTTATTCCATAAAAGATTGGTTGAACGGAGTCCCCAAAGTCATGAAGTCTGATCGGGACCCTAATTGCGTTCTTTTGAATGACTTCAATTTAGTGTGTGCATTGAATACGGTGCGCTCAGCACCTACAGCAGCGAATGTTGTGATATTCCTCTTGTCATGCACAGATTTTAGCTGTGGTATTATCTCCTTCAAACTGCAAATCAGCAAGGCATCTCCAAAACTGATGCACTTGCGTAAGATGAAATGTAAACCCTATGATGATGTAGAGCTCATGTGTTATCTAATGATCTAATATTTTCTACGGTATTCTCTCCTTCACATGGCAAATCAGCAGGGTGTATCCTTTGTTTGCAGTTTGGAGGTTACTTTAGCTTCGAATATTTAGATTTGATTGGCGTTTTTAGGAGATTGCATCACCCGTAAAGTGCTACTTTTGTTGGAGTGCCGAATTCCCCAAGTAAGGAACTTGTTTTCACATTGTATATCGCACGTGCCTTTGATATTGATGAAAGTGTAGGCATTTCCGTAAAATAGTTTGCAGGTTTGAAATACTACTTGGAGAACCAATATGAAGTGTATGCATTGTTTCATCTCTGTATTTTGCTTTATTCTCCTCTCCTTTTTCATTTCTTTGTATGTTAAATTTTTAGGTTAGATGACGAAGCTTGCTTTGTAGACTTGCAGACTAATTTTTGGATATGTATATGTTTTCAAAATTTTTGAATGTCTAAGTTGGGATTGAAGAGTCCAGCTTATTGTATAAATATTGTTCAGTTATATTTAATTAGGTTAAGCAAATTGATTAAAAAACCATAGACTGTATTCTCATTTATAAGTGGTGCGCGAAGAAAAGAGAGAAAAAAATTATTCTCTTTCTCTCAATACTTGTGTTTATATTTTTTCTTGCAATATCATTATCTTTTGTTTCGATCGATCTTTACATAATATTTCCTTTTAGTTTCAAGAAAGTGTAAGTAGTAATATCTCTGCTTGCTAGCTGCTGAGGTGAAACATAATTTCTGATATGAAATACTCTAAAAAAATTGGATCTAATGTAATCGAAATATAAGTATAACTCTCCTATCTGCAGTTATACTCACCATTAATCTTAATCGGTATTGGCTTTGGGGAACCTTCAATTAGATGTTTGAGAATTAGATAACAAGATGCCTGATCAATACATAAATAAAATATTAGTATGTATTGTAAAAGTAATTATAATAGCATGGAGGATGCAGAAACAAGATTTGATCAAATTCTTTCATTTAACTTATGTTTCAGTATGCTTATGTGTTTAGTTTTAAAGTTGAGTGGGACTTCTTCATAAATGCTATAAAAAATTAATCAATGGCCAACACCTTTTTATCTTCACCTTTTTAAAGCTAAAACAAATGTTTGCCGAGAGGTGCAAGCAATACTGATGGAAAGAATCACACAAAGGCGTTATACAAGATAATGAATAATAATATTTAAAGACGCAGTTATTAAATTATATATTTCCTAAATAAATATATAATGAAATTTGATATGATTAGTTTCTTTTGATATTCTCCGCGCATCGCGCAGGAACTATACTAGTTGATATTACAAAAAGTTTAACAGCCAATTTTTACACAATATAAGTTAGCTTATTGTGTTACCTACAATGATTAGTGCACATGGAAGAATTAAAATATAACGGTTGGGGTGTCGATTGGGTGCACAATCCAAAATGATTGGGCATTTTGAACTATGAATATAGTAATCCTTAACAAAAAACTCAATATAATGTGCTTAATTGTGAAAGCGTAATTGGATCTTGATTGAAAAATACCCTGTAAGTACATTAAACGTTTCTACGACTGGATTATACGCAAGTCTGTTTGTTGACCAGATAATTTGTAAAGATTAAAATTCTGTAATTTGGATCAACAACAGTCACTATATTAAACAACATCATGAAAATGCATTTAAGTACTGCTACACAACATTTACTATGACATATAGCTTCCCAGAAAAATGTTTATCCCAAAAACAGATCATGAAGTGCATTTAAATACTGCTAAAAACATAGAATACTGCTATACTAATCAGCCATAATAGGATAGGCCGGTGTTACTTCACCACCTAGGGTGGGGTCATCTTCATCCAGATCAGAACCCTTATGTAACACCCCAGCTAAGAGTTACGTGTCCCACATCGGCATAACACAGGAGTGATCCTGGGTATATAAGTTAACTGGCCTTAGACCCTAGTGACGCGTTTTCGAGGCATGCGGGACTAGGCCTAAGGCGGACAATATCACTAGCGGGCTTGGGCTGTTACACCTTAAATACAGCATCATCTTTGTTCAACTTCAGTATTACATTCAACGAGTTCAAAGTTAACATGTGCAAATACTTTCAGATTGTTCTGGAGTTTGGTCGTTCTTGTCGTGAAAAGAAAATCATGAATTTATAGTTGTCAAGACTTCTTCTCCAAGAAAAGATAGACATAGAAGGAGATATACTTCTGTTAGGAGTCCTTTACCCTTTCTTCAAGTAAAATTAATCCTACTACTCCCTCCGGTCCATATTATTTGAGTTTTTAACTGTTTTTACACAGACCAAGAAATCCACCTTTTAGCATTAATTAAAGATGTCATTTACTAAATTAACCTTCATCTCTTTTAAAATTTACTCATAGAAAATTGTTAGAGCTTTATGTGTTTAATTTATTAACAAGGGTAACTTTGGAAAGTCAAAACAAATATCATCTTGATTTTCGAAAAAAATCAAATATTTTGGACCTAAGAAAAAATACCAAAAAATCATATAATATGGACCGGAGGGAGTATGTAACAAATTCTAGGCAAAGCCCTAACACCACACACACTATTTTTGTATGAATTAGTTGGTCATTGAAAACCCTAAATTGCACCTTGTAAAATTAAACTGTGCGATTTCCAACTTTCCCTATTGAAAGACGCCCCAACCACTCATTATTTCATTTGTATCAAGAGATAATATTCATTCATCCCTCTTTCAAAAAAAAAAATTCATCCATCTGTTCTACTCCATTCATTTCTTAACCAAGAATAAGGAATAAAAAATGTCAATCGATTCTACTAATTCAAAGTACTATTTACCCGGTACACTCGTTTTTACTAATGATCCTGTGACAGTTGAATTAAGTTGGAAAAATGTTACAACTGATGACTTTGTAAGTTTTATTGATTAATAACATTTTTTATTTTTTTATTTAAAATAGCCTCTAATTAGTGTCGTTATTGATAATTATTTCTGTGATAGATCTTTCCAAAACATGTGCTTCGTCTATTGCCTGATGAACCACTCCCGGTTCGTGTTATTTGTGGGATAGATGAATACGACATGCGCCTGTTTGTTGAAAAAGGGTGTAAAAGGCTGGGTAATGGTTGGTTAGATTTTGTAATGGCCAACAAAATCAAGGTTTGTAAGTATTTATTTTTCCACATCAAGGACAAGCTATGTGATGGGCGTTTAGTTTTCATAGTTCGCTTTCTGGGAAACCCTCCAAATCCTGATGGTGGTGATTCTGATGATGATGCATTATGTTCATCAAGTGATGGTTCTGATTATGCCGGCGAAGGAACCTTAGGACTATGTTCGTCTAAGGTTTTTGTTGATATGTTATGTATTTTCAAGACATTAATGTCTGAATGTTTGTAATTTGTACTTAGTTATTTTAAGACTTTAATCTATGTTAAATATGTTGTTTCATCTATTTTAAGTATTGAATTTTTAATTTATGTTGAATGTATGTTTAATTTAGGCAGTTGTATATATTGTTTCATCTATAAGTTTGACTATTGTAAATAATAATGTCCCGTACTTGTGCAAGAACTTATTTTGTCTAATGTAACAATTAAGTTGCAACTTATAATAACGACTATACATGGATTCATAAAAGACAAGAAGAGATGATATGGAAGAAGAATATTCTACGCATTGTATGATGTAGCAACTGACATGGAAGGAGAATATATTCTTTGTTAGAATATGGGACAACCAGATTTGTTAGAATAGGAATGTTGATACATGGAAGATTTCTTTTATGTGATTGTCAAAGATTTACTATAAGATGATGATTGTCAAAGATTTACTATAGGAATGATGATACGTGAAAGATTTGTTCTATGTGATTGTCAAATATTTATTTGACAAGTTATTTATTCTCAATTGATACCAGTTGACATTATTTAAGGCATTCAAATGTGACAAAAAAATTATAGACTAAAAATTTAACAACTACAAATCCGGGCAAACTTAATAAGACAAAGATTAAACATACATTAAATATAAACATAGTTAGCAACAGTTCAACGAAAGTACATGCTACCAAAAACCATAGACCAAGTAATAAACCCTACAAAAGTAATCAAACTTCAGCCTCACTTTTTATATATTTTATTTGAGCCATTCCATCAATTTAGTATGTTGTTGATGTCTTCTACTTCCATGCGCGCTTCTGATGTACTACTAGTTCAATATGCATTTGCGTAGGATGAAATGTAAACCCTATGATGATGTAGAGCTCATGTGTTATCTGATGATCTAATGTTTTCTACAGTATTCTCTCCTTCACAGGGCAAATTAGCAGGGTGTATCCTTTGTTTGCAGTTTGGAGGTTGCTTTAGCTTCGAATATTTAGATTTTATTGGCGTGTTTAGGAGATTGTATCATCCGTAAAGTGCTACTTTTGTGGGGGTGCCGAATTCCCCAAATAAGGAACTTGTTTTTACATTGTATATCGTACGTGCCTTTGATATTGATGAAAGTTGTGGTGATTAATATAATTTTTTCCCTTAGCCTAGCAGCGAATCTAATTGTAATGTCCTGACATAATATTTTTTTCATACGTTCAGTAAAATTAAATTAAAATGTTATAATCAATCTGGAAGTCAAAAGAATAAAAATTCGGTATTGCGATAGGCCAGTGAGTATTTTCTCGCCTCGACTGCTCTCATGCGGAAGATGTTAGGGGGTCGTTGGGATCCTACGTTTTCATGGTTTGGTTAGTGCTTGCCAAAAACGAAGAGTTGTAATTTGATGACCTCCCAACCATGTAGGCCAATTTGCATTGCCCTTTCGTGAAGGTTTTGTTTTCTAGGTACCTCTTTTTTGTAACATTAATTAGGTTAATGTATCATCAGTACACGTCGAATGCGTAAGTTAATTTTTTGAAGAAGAATATTAAATCTCCCACAGCCCAGCTAGCTATCCTGGTCATATTACACGATCTGATGTTCGGGGGCTCATCAGTTAGTACCTGATCACAAGATGAAGTAGAACTGATTAATTCCCTTTTTTTAAAAAAAAAAACTATCAAAGCACGTTCTAATAAATAATCCTTTCAACTCACGTCTTAGTAGTTGTTTGGTACGAATGAACTGTCCTTTCATGAGAGTTTTAACGAGCTATTGCACAGTCAATAGTGACCTTGATGGGTTGGAGGTGCAAGATATGAGAGCTGGTCGTATCATATATCATTGCAGCATTTACTACTCTCAACAAACATCGGTGACATATGTTGATAACATGAAGGGGTGACATATGCTGGCGGAACAATTTGAAAAGGTTTCATTGGAATGGGTAGCAATCGTGATGTAGTAGTAGTAGTACATATCCCTTTAATCACAAGTTGGGCAAGGACAATGGAGCGCTGATAGTATATGGTCAATTGATAACTCATTCTATATCATGAAAGAAATTCACCAAAAACCAAGACACGCCATCGGCCTCCTGAAAAAAATCTTTCGTTCCTTGTTTTGCAGGATAAGAGTGAATTTTTTCCTGTAGTGTTTGGCATTGGAAAAGGAGGGAGCTGTCAGGTGAGTTTATTGACTGCTCCATATCTCGTACTCCAATAAGTTAGACATGTAATGGCTAAGTTTGCAGCCACATTCAATTTGTGTAAGATGCAATGTATTGTCATTTAGTCTTGCCGTTTTGTTTTCGATGTACTGCATGCTTTCGAGCAATCTCAATGGCAGTCATCTCGGCATGCCAATCTACTTTCCACAACTATCTACGTCCATACTTACAGTAAAAGTAGAGAAACGAGTTATACATGGATTAATAATACAAGAATTAGTAGTGCAGAGATTAGTAATGAATTCTTATACATGTATTAAAAACGAGGGTTTGAGAGTGAGTATTTTTGTCATTTTATTATTTATCCATGTATTAATAAGCATGGTATTACTAATACCATGTTGGCCTTGGTGTTAACTTATACTACAATTGTATTGAGGCACTAAATTGTATTTATATGGATTACAAGTACTTGATTTGAATTTTGCTACCAAACAAGGGATAAAACTTAATTCATGGACTAAATTAGTCAATACATCATACCAAACGACCTTTATTAAATGCACCACCACAACACGGCCATCATATATTCTATAAATAATTCGTGCTTACCATTGCAAACCTCACATTTGCCTTAGTACTAGAAAGCTCCCACCCTCTCTGTGTGTCATTTCTCAACCCTAAAAGATTTTCCATGATAAGACCCAAACCCCCACAAGACCTTTCACTCGGAGCAAAGCTAAGGAGATCCAAGGAGTACACCTACACTTGGTGAGGAAGGGACTAGAAGAAGGAAGCGATTGGAGGCCGTTACGAGTGATTAGAGCACAAGAGGAGCAGCCCAGTGCTTTGGGCGCTCCGCCTAGCATCCCAGGCGCACCTCCTGAAGAAGCCTAGGCTGAGGCGCTCCGCCCCAATTCTGGGCGCCTCGCCTAGGCCACCCCACTGGTCATTTGGCCGGGCGCTCCGCCCCAACTTTGGGCGCTCCGCCCGGATTGCTGAAGCACGTGATTCCTAGCTATGTTAAGACTATTTTGACCCTACGTGGTCCTTTATTCCTAAGCCTAAGTGTGGGCATTTTAGACCTTTCAATAGGTGCCTAACAACACCTATAAATAGCTAGATTGCTAGTTTATTTCATTAGCTTACCTTGATGATTAAACAAACACTTGTGTTGAAGAGTTGAACTCTTTTATTGAATGAAACCTTGATGGGACTTGTTCTTCCTCTAGCGGATCTAGATGAATTCCAACCCCCCCGACCATTCTACTTGCGTGCTCACGTTAGCTCGAGGGTAGTTGCCTAGTGTAGGTGTTCTTGACATTCTCTCGGGGTGTAACGGAACAAGTTCTCCGTTGCTACTTGAGATTATTGATCGAGTTACGTCTCGCTCATTATCTTTTTATTTTTCCTCGTTTTGATTCTTATCATTTGGTATCAGAGCAAGGCTCGGGTCTCGTTTCTACGAACCCCCGACCCTTGATTCTTCGTGCCTACGTTAGTTTCTTTAGGATTCTTATTGTTGATGTTGTTGGTAGAAGAAAAACACAAAAAAATAAAAAATTGAAAAATACAAAAATTGGTGTAACTTTTTGGTATGATCGATTCTTGAAGTGGGTGTTATAGATTTGTGATCGTGATTGAATTCCCGTTGTTTGGGTACAAAATTTACTTGGATTGGTGAAGTTTGAAAAATTGAAACCCCAATTTTCCTTAAACCCTACCAAACCCTTGTTCTTGAGGAAATTGATTGATTTTTGGTTGTGTGATTGTGGGGTTTTGGATTTGATTATCGGGGATTGATCTACTTTTGAAAACGAACCATTTGCAACAAATTTGGTGTGAATCGGAGTTGTATAACATTGATTTTGAAGAATCAAAACCCACCTTTTTGACCCTTTTGAAAAATTGAGAAAACCCAACTTGAAACTTGAATCATGATTGTGCTTTGTTTGTTGCTTGGTTGGGTGTGAAAATCATTGGGGATTGGTGGTTATATCAATATACAACTTTGGGTACTTCGAATTTGGGGAAAACACGTTGGAATCGACCCAAAAAGTGGATTGAAATCGAAGAACACGTTGTTGAAAAACCCAGGTGTTCTTCGTCCAGGCGCTCCGCCTCAAGTTTGGGCGCCCCGCCTGACCAGTGCATAGTCCAGGCGCCCCGCCTGACCCACCCCACTGGACACTTTGCCAGGCGCTCCGCCCCACCTCACTGGGCGCTCCGCCTGAGCCCTGAAACTTGGGAATCGGGTAGTTTCTTCTAGGATTGCTTGTTTCTTTGTTGCATAACCTCTAATTAGTGTTGATCTAAGTAATCCTTCTACTTAATTAACACTAATCCTTCATTACTTTAGGTGATTCGTGCCATAGTTGGAGAGTAGAAATCCAAAGAAAACTCGTAGTTTCTTTTGGTTCAAGTCCTCACTTCAAAGTGCCTAGCGTTCATTGAGTCCTATTAATTCCACTCACCCCGGAGTGTGCTTGACTCGTGAATATTCTAGTTGAGTTGGGGAATTGCTAGTCATCTACGTGAAGCTTTGGAACCACAAGTCGAGTGAAATATCCACCGCCACCCCAAAAGAGTGATCCGAGTGAAACACTTGTGAGGGAGTGAGTGAGGTTGTTTTGCTAACGTTTGTTTCTTGTGTAGGTACGATGGCCAACGAAGGTCAAGATTTCATAAAGGAGGCCTTGGCTAATCTCCTTGCCAAGATGGATATCATGAACCAAAGGATTGAGTCTCTTGAAAAGGGAGCCTCAAGTACCCAAGGTGAACAAGGGACCCCGAGTGTCCAAGTTGAGAAAGGGACCCCGAGTGTCCAAATTGAGACCGGAGAGGGCTCAAGTAGTCCTACCTTTACCCCGAAACAAGTTTTTGAGTTGCTTAATCAACAATGGGTAAAGGAAGATCGTGTGAGGATTGATCAAGTGTTGGGCAATACCCAACGAACGGGCATTCCCCGTATTATGGACAACCCCCAAAGAAACATCCCACTTCCAAGACCCATCCGAAATGTCCAAGCTCTTGAGCAACCTATTGAAGCTCAAGAAGGGGAGGAAGCCGAGTATGTTGATGAAGCTTATGGGTATGATGATCACTTTCAACCAAGGCGAGGTATGAATTGGGGTCGAAATGTGGATAGGGGTAGAGGCCGAGGTCGAGGGCCACCCATGGGGTATGTTGGAGGGAATGTTAGGAGAGATTATGGAGGTTATGGAGATCACTATGGAGGCCAACCGGAGCCTTTCCAAGGGGGTCGTGACAACAACAACAATCTCAATAGTGTGAAGCTCAATCTTCCAAGTTTTAAGGGGAATTGTGATCCGGCGGCTTACATTGAATGGGTGCTACAAATTGAAAGATTGTTTGACACCAATGATATGACCGATGAAAAGAAAGGTACTTATGCTATTTCATCCTTTGAATCCTATGCATCTACTTGGTGGGAGTCCGTCAAGAGGTCAAGGAGAAGAGCGGGAGTCCCCCTGAATGTGGGTTGGAATGACTTGAAGGGTATCATGAGGCTCAAGTACGTCACTCCTAGATATCGTCAAGAGCAGCTCAAGAAACTTTATGAGTTGAAGCAAGGTGTCAAGACGGTGCATGAGTACTTTGATGAGTTTGAAAGAACTCGAATGGCCTTGGATATGGACACCGAAGATGAGGAGCAAGCCGTGATCCGTTTCATGAATGGTTTGAGCTATGGCATAGCTTCCCAATTGAGATTGCATTCTTATCTTTCACTTCAAGAAGTCCTTGATGCCGCTATTCAAGCCGAGCAATGGCTTGATAAAGAAAAGTCCAACCGTTACAAGAGCAACACTTCCACTTCCGTGAGCAAACCAAAGGATTGGAAGACTTCTACTCCAAATGCAAAATTCCCAAGTGCAAGTGGCACAAGTGGTGCAAATGCTAGCAAGGATGTGAAGAAGCCATATGAGAAGAACACATCTAATGTGGGAGGTAACTCTAAAACTCAATTACATGCTCCTACTTCTTCTTCCATACAATGCCACAAGTGCAAGGGCTATGGTCACTTTGCTAAGGAATGTCCTACGAAGAGGACCATGATTGTTGTTGGTGAGAATGCATATGAGCAAGAGAGTGACCCGGAAGATGAGGGAGTAGAGGGAGTAGAGGGAGATGAGGGAGTAGAGGATGATTTGTTTGATGACACGGTGGAGGAGGAGGATCCTCATACTTTCTTGGTTGTGAGAAGGAGCCTAGGGGCTATGATTGTGGAAGATAGTGAAACCTTGCAAAGGGAAAATCTATTCCATGCTAGGTGCCGGGTCAAAGATGTTGTTTGCTCTATGATAATTGATTCGGGGAGTTGTGCAAATGTAGTGAGTCAATCACTTGTGTCTCAATTGAAGTTGACTACCATGAAGCACCCCAAACCTTACCGGCTACAATGGCTAAGCGAATGTGGGGAGCTTAAAGTAGTTAAGCAAGTGATGATTCGATTCAAAATGGGGAGTTATGTAGATGAGCATTTGTTTGACGTTGTGCCTATGCAAGCATGCCACCTACTCTTAGGGAGGCCATGGCAATTCGATAGGCAAGTGGTGCATGATGGTCGTGTCAACACTTACACGGTCAAACATGAAGGGAGGAGATTTGTGCTTAAACCTCTAACTCCTAAGCAAGTGAGTGAGGACTACAAGAAAATGAAGGAGTTAAGAGAGGTGGCAAAGGCCAAGTCAATCATTGAGACTAGCCCTTTGTCCAAAAGCATGGTGGCAATCCCACCTACTTCATCTACCGGGGGCATATGTGCCATGATGCAACCGGGCGAGCTCTTGAAAGGAAATGATGGCACCAAGTTTCTCCTATGCCTAGTGCACAAAGGTATGATCCTTAACTCTAATTGTGATTTTTCGACTAACCCTTTGGCTAGTGTGTTTGAGAATGTCTTGAAGGATTTTGGGGACATGTTCCCGGATGAGATGCCCGATGGCTTGCCTCCCTTGAGGGGTATTGAACATCAAATCGACTTTATCCCGGGATCTCAAATCCCAAACAAGCCGGCCTATAGAAGCAATCCCGAGGACACAAGGGAGTTGCAAAAACAAGTAGATGACTTGCTTTCTAAAGGCTTGGTGAGGGAGAGCTTGAGTCCTTGTGCCGTACCCGTCATTCTTGTCCCAAAGAAGGACGGCACTTGGAGAATGTGCGTGGATTGCCGAGCCGTGAATAAGATAACGGTAAAGTACCGTCACCCTATTCCACGACTTGATGATATGTTGGATGAATTGAGTGGGTCGTGTGTCTTTTCCAAAATCGACCTTAGGTCCGGTTACCATCAAATCAGGATGAAACCCGGGGATGAATGGAAAACCGCATTCAAGACCAAATTTGGTCTCTATGAATGGTTGGTAATGCCCTTCGGGCTTTCCAACGCACCTAGCACTTTTATGCGACTCATGAACCATGTTTTGAAGCCTTTTATCAATAAGTTTGTAGTTGTCTATTTTGATGATATCTTGATCTATAGTAAGACAATTGATGAACATGTTGGCCACCTTAGGCAAGTGCTTGGAGTTTTGAGAGCCGAAAAGCTCTATGCTAACTTTAAAAAGTGTGCCTTTGGTGTGGAGAAGGTTGTCTTCCTTGGGTTTGTTGTGAGTGCCCAAGGAGTGGAGGTGGATGAGTCTAAGGTAGAGGCTATACGTGATTGGCCTACTCCTACTACCGTGACTCAAGTGAGGAGCTTTCATGGTCTTGCTAGCTTTTATAGACGATTTGTGAAAGACTTTAGCTCCATTGCCGCTCCACTCACCGAATTGGTGAAGAAGGACCAACCATTTGTGTGGGGAGAGCCTCAAGAGAAGGCCGTCCAAGAATTGAAAGGTAGGTTGAGTACCGCCCCTCTATTGCAATTGCCCGACTTTGGAAAGGCATTTGAGGTTGAATGTGATGCCTCGGGGGTGGGAATTGGTGGTGTTTTAATGCAAGATAGCAAACCCATCGCCTACTTTAGTGAGATGTTGAAAGGGTCCTCCTTGAATTATTCTACATATGACAAGGAGTTGTATGCCCTTGTGAGAGCCCTTGCCCATTGGCAACATTACCTTTAGCCTCGAGAATTTATAATCAAGAGTGACCATGAGTCACTCAAGCATTTGAGAGGCCAAGAGAAGCTCAATAAGAGACATGCCAAGTGGGTTGAATTCATTGAGTCCTTTCCCTATGTTATCCAATACAAGAAAGGGAAGGACAATGTTGTGGCGGATGCGCTTTCTAAAAAGTTCGCACTAGCCACCACTCTCACCTCTAAGCTCATGGGATTCGAGAGCATTAAATTGATGTATGCTCATGATCCAAAGCTAAAGAGTGTCTATGATGCTCTAGTGAAAGGGGAGAGAGTTGAGAAATACCAATGGGTTAATGGATACATCTTTAAAAATGGTAGAGTGTGCATACCCGAGTCCTCATGGAGGGAATTGCTTATGCAAGAGGCACATTGTGGAGGACTCATGGGTCACCTTGGGACAAGAAAGACTTTGGCCGTTCTTCAAGAACAATTCCATTGGCCAAAGATGAGGGTGCATGTGGACAAGTTTTGCACTAATTGCCTTGTGTGCAAACGTGCCAAATCTAAAGCCCACCCTCATGGGTTATACACCCCACTCCCCGTACCTACTAGTCCGTGGTTGGATACATCAATGGACTTTGTCATGGGATTACCAAGGACTAGGGGGGGGCCACGATAGCATCTATGTTGTCGTGGATAGGTTCTCAAAGATGGCTCATTTCATCCCATGCAAGAAATGTGATGATGCCCAACATGTAGCTTCCTTGTTTATTGAAAATGTTTTGAAGTTACATGGTGTGCCTCAAACTATAGTGAGTGATAGGGACACTAAGTTCCTAAGCCATTTTTGGCGAAGTTTATGGGGTGCTTTAGGCACCAAGCTCTTGTTTTCTACGTCCCACCACCCACAAACCGATGGCCAAACCGAAGTGGTAAACCGAACCTTGGGTGCTCTTCTTAGGGCCATGACCCGAGGTAAGGTCGGGACGTGGATTGATAGATTGCCTCTAATGGAGTTTGCCTACAATCGTACATTGCATAGCATGATTGGCATGACTCCTTTTGAATGTGTTTATGGATTTAACCCCTTGATTCCCCTTGATCTAACCCCTTTGCCAAGGGAAAAGGTTGTTGATTTTGAAGGTAAAGCTAGAGCCAAAGCTTTGGTTGAACTCCATGCAAAGGCGAAGAAGAATTTGGAGGAAGCTTATGCTAAGGTTGCCTCCAAGAAAAACAAAGGACGCAAGAAGGTGGAACTCAAGAAAGGTGACTATGTGTGGGTGCACTTCCGTAAAGAAAGGTTCCCAAACCTTAGAAAAGGGAAGTTGGCACCCCGGGGAGATGGCCCATTCCAAGTGCTCTCGAAGATAAACAACAATGCTTATGTGGTCGACTTGCCAAGTGAGTATCAAGATTCTAATACTTTCAATGTTTGTGACTTGGTTCCGTTGGATGTAGGTAATGAAGAGGTCGTGAATGATGATGAAGAGGTCGTGAATGATGCTTCAATTTCGAGGACGAAATCCTCTCAAGAAGGGGAGGATGATAAGACCCAAACCCCCACAAGACCCTTCACTCGGAACCAAGCTAAGGAGATCCAAGGAGTACACCTACACTTGGTGAGGAAGGGACTAGAAGAAGGAAGCGATTGGAGGCCGTTCCGAGTGATTAGAGCAAAAGAGGAGCAGCCCAGTGCTTTGGGCGCTCCGCCTAGCATCCCAGGCGCACCTCCTGAAGAAGCCTAGGCTGAGGCGCTCCGCCTAAGCATTCCAGGCGCACCTCCTGAATAAGCCTAGGCTGAGGCGCTCCGCCCCAATTCTGGGCGCCCCGCCTAGGCCACCCCACTGGTCATTTGGCCGGGCGCTCCGCCCCAACTTTGGGCGCTCCGCCCGAATTGCTGAAGCACGTGATTCCTAGCTATGTTAAGACTATTTTGACCCTACGTGGTCCTTTATTCCTAAGCCTAAGTGTGGGCATTTTAGACCTTTCAATAGGTGCCTAACAACACCTATAAATAGCTAGATTGCTAGTTTATTTCATTAGCTTACCTTGATGATTAAACAAACACTTGTGTTGAAGAGTTGAACTCTTTTATTGAATGAAACCTTGATGAGACTTGTTCTTCCTCTAGCGGATCTAGATGAATTCCAACCCCCCCCCCGACCATTCTACTTGCGTGCTCACGTTAGCTCGAGGGTAGTTGCCTAGTGTAGGTGTTCTTGACATTCTCTCGGGGTGTAATGGAACAAGTTCTCCGTTGCTACTTGAGATTATTGATCGAGTTACGTCTCGCTCATTATCTTTTTATTTTTCCGCGTTTTGATTCTTATCATTCCACCTCCGATCTGAAAGAAGTATGTCGAACAACCAAACAAGGTTCACTCCAAACGGGCACCATAGCCCGCACAACAACCGCAACAACAACGTATTGAATAAGTGGGATATCGGTGTTCTGGAATCCCAGGTCAAGGACGTCTCCCGCACGGTTGAACTGATGAGGAATGATATCTGGCGTCTTAGGGGTAGTTTTTTTAGAGACGCTCAAGAAAGCAGCAGGACCACGAGGCGTATGAAAAGAATGCTTCGCGCGCTGCTTGTCATCAACGAGGTGAATCCCGACCAGTTCGTGTCCCCACCAAATTCTCCTAATGTAGAGGATTAAAGATATATGCATTTTATCGTAGTATTTATTAGTATTAGTAGCTTAATCAATGCACTCGAAAAGGTAAGGCTATATGTCCACTGGCTCATATCTCCACTTCTTATGTATTCTCCCCGTACAGTGCAACTATATGTAATATATGATATGTTTTTCTGTAAGAAATATGCCCTACTTGACTTTGAGTCGCAAAATTATCAATATAGTCACGAGCTAGTTGTAGCATTAACAGGTCATAGAGATCAATAGTTATGGCATGTTGCAACACACATCGTTCGGCAAACTGCGTCTTCTTAGTGTTATTCCCTTTTTGTGTCGATTATTCAAATTTTGAAGAGGAGCAGTGCATGTATTTTTTATTATAGGATTATGGAGACCTCACTTGCTTCAAATGAGAAATTTATTAGTGAAGGTAAGCTTTCAATATGCGACTTTTTATTTATCCCACTCACATCAGTTGTGTACATTTCATAACGGTTTCACCCCGAGAAAAGAAAATTGAAGCACATATACATGCATGGTTCCTGATCACTAAGATCATCCGTATTATTAGTCGGAAACATGTTACTGATTTTGTCAATTAGAAAAACTACTGATGTAATTATTTTTCCTAGTTTTATATGGAAAAAGTCGAAAGATGACTAATCTTATGGCTGCTAAACATAGAACTCATTCAAATAGCTAAACTTAAAAAGAAAAAGAAATAATAAGAGAATAACATTAAGAAGACGCCGCTCGTTGCAACTTGTAGTATGTATTCATGTGATATGATTGTAATTTTCATGTCGTCATAATTATATATAATTTCCATTTACTCTTGCAATTAATAATATAAATAATTTCGGGATTTTTACAAGACTACCAACTGTAGAAGATTTTAAGTTAATAATAATACAAAAAATCATGACTGCTACACTTTGAATTATTATTAAACATTTGACACTACAGTATACAATGCATGAGTGTTATTGCTAGGAAAACAAGTTATACAGGGATTAGTTATACATGGATTAGTAATGCAGGGATTAATAATACAGGAATTAGTTATGTATGGATTGTTTTTATCATGTGTTTAGTACATTGTATTAAAAAGTAGTTGTAGATGATATTATTTAATATATGAATTTATTTTTAAGTTTTAAATCAATGAGTTTACAATTTTATCCTTGGATATTCAACTCTCATTGGTTTCTACGAAAAAGGTAAAGGTAGTTTTGTCTTTTCATACTTTATCCATGTATAAGTAATACATGGATAAGTTATTCCACTGGTAGGAAAGCAAGTTATACAGGGTTTAGTTATACATGGATTAGTAATGCAGGGATTAATAATACAGAGATTAGTTATGGAAGAATTGTTTTTATCATGTGTTTGGTACATTGTATTAAAAAGTGGTTGTAGATGATATTATTTAATATATGAGTTTATTTTTAAATTTTAAATCAATGAGTTTACAATTGTACCCTTGGATATTCAACTCTAATTGGTTTTTAGGAAAAAAGCAAAGGTAATATTGTCTTTTCATACTTTATCCATGTATAAGCAAAGATGGATAAGTTATTCAGTGTTGGTGGTGGAATAACTTAATACACCAATCAATTTTGGTGTATTATGTTATATCATGTATTAGTTATACCAACTTTGAAATGACAACCAAACATTGTATAAGCCAATACCAATTTCTATACATGGATTATTTATGCTTATACACCATACCAAACATGCACTTAATTATTGTGGTCCTTATTTAAATAATGGCGCGTGCATAATATCAATAAGACTAGAGCACATTCTTTGTAAAACTGTAATTGTGATTATTCTAGAAAGCACATACTTTTGGGTGCATTATGAGCCCCACGACCCTAAGGCAAAGAAGCTGTAAGGCTTAGCAAAGCAAAATGATTAACAGAGTAAAGTTTTATAATTTCTACAATAACTGCTGAATTGCAAATAATCCACTTAACTCCCCCCAATAAATATTGGGAAGAGTGCAATGCAACGTATAACTCAAGAAACCATCGTTTCTATTAAACAGGCAACCCTTCACTAGTTAATTCAGATTGTGGTGGATCATGCGTGGACGCAGCACTACACATCGTTTCATTATAAATGCACGAAAATTCTTCACCATCATCACACAAGAAAAAACAGTAACAATAACTATAGCAAAACTGTAGAAACATCATGGCAAGACGTCTAGTTATAAAGATGGCAGACTTGAAGAAAGATCTTGATGAAGTGAAGGGAGCCCTAATAGAAGCAAGGGACCGCCAACTTATGGATATTTGGAGGATTAAAAGGATATTTGAACTTCTCCTCCAACATCTGGGCAAGTCCTTGGACGACGTATATTTCACACCGCCCAACTCTCCTCCCACCGGCAATGGAACTTAAATTTTATCTTGTACTTTTCCCTTTGTTATTTTCCTATTTAAAAAGTAGTCTATGGTGACCCTTGTAATTGTGAAACTCCACTTTGTGCTTTTCAGTTGGTTAGAATTTAAACTTTAATGTCTAGGTAATACTAGAAATTACTTAATATTAGTGACATGTAATTTAAGCACGATTCTACTATTGATTTTTTTACACGAACATACTACCTCTTCTTTATATAGCAATGGTTGAACCAAGTATGGCATTAGCATTAGACCTTTGACCAGCAAAACAAGTCAGAGACAGCACAAAATCTAATTCTCACAAAAGGACAAGAACATAGATTAGTAACGAATGTCTAGTCTATACTACACATCCAAGTTCTAGTCAGAAACTGCACCAAATATCCTAATATACCATCCATCTATTCCTCATTTTCGGAGATGATATGAACGCGAAAACAAAAACCTCGTTGGGGATTTAGTGGTAAACTTTGGAATGGAGAGCTTGTCCTACTGTGATACGACGCCGACTAACAAACCGCAACCAACCGCGCTGAAGCCTTTTGCGATATGGCGACACAGTGAGATACATGTTGAACCTAAGCATACCACTGTAGATACAAGCTTTCGTCGTTTCGTCTGGTAAAAGATGGTTTAAGCGCGAAGGGAAAATCTATAATAAAATAGTTCACCGTTTAATAGATTTAAAATAAAATAACTACATTAAACATAACCGAGATTTTAAAAACGTGGTACGAAACTTACTAGATCGTCAGTTGTAGTGTATGATCTGCTTATGCGTATGTTGAAGCAGGTACGGTTTTCAGTTCGGATGAACCATCCCAATGGAAAGATTTCACGGTCACTAACGTCCGGCATACGTTTGAGAAAGGGAGAAGATCAACGAGGCGAAAAGAAGAAAATTTAACTTTTGGTTTACCGAATCCTCCAAAAAGATATATGTAAATACGAGGTAATGGAAATTGTTGAAACCCTACCAAGAGATAGTTTGGGTGGGCTTAAAATTGGCTTATAAGTTTATTAATTCATTAATATATGTTTGATAACCATCCAAATTTAAATCTATGCGAAATAATTCAAAATTTCTTTACAAACAACAGAAACTTCAAATATTAATCTATGAGAAATAATTCAAAATTTCTATTAATTTGCCGGTTAATTTTTCAAAAAGCAATAAAATATATTGCTTAAATTATTCTCAATTTGTATATATGACTGTCGCATCATCAAAAAGGTAAAAACTATATATTAACTAAAATCAATTCATATTATCAATCAAAATAAGTTGCTCATAAAATAAGGTGCAATGATAGACACAAATTAATGAAAGAACAAAGAAAAGGGAAAAGATGAGTGAGAGAGATATCTAACAAGCAAATAAAAAATAATAAAAGAGGAAAAGATGAGAGAGAGATATCTAACAATGACTGCGTCCATTGGAAACCAAATTATAATAGGACTCCATAATCAAGTCTCATTTAAACACATTATATAGACAATCCACGATATAGAACGTAATGCTAGTACTAAAGTAGTAGTCAAATAAGAGGCCATCAAAAGCTGACTTGTCCGACAACTTTAAGTAAATTAATCCCCCAAATCAGTATCCCAACCCAGTGGCATTGCAAGCTTGAACAGTTCTACAGCTAGCATACACCTTTCACAAGTTATGTCCAACTCACCATAGCCATATATGATGTATGGATTCATAGAAGCCCAGTGACCAACGCTATTCTCTACACAAAATCTGAGAAGATGGATATTCTCGAACAGTTCAGGACCAAGCATATTTCTTAATTCACGACGATAAAAATTCATATCCAGTCTACCATCTTCTTCACACCATATCCTCCGAAGCTCATCTATTCCACTATAGTGCTGGCCATTACAAAGCAATGCAATCCCATAAGCATATATTGCCTCGCCAATACCAGAGTCAGCAACTTGCTGCAGGATGGGTAAACCATCAATATTTTGCTCGTAAAAGAACTTGTAGATGCCAAAGAACAGAGATGCGTGGTTAATTCTTTCATCATGGAGGCTTCTTATAAAAGAAATAGTTGCAACATCGACATATGGTAGCTTATAACTGTTGAGATACAGAGACAGGCAGCACTGGAATCTGCTCGAGAACACTATACGTCGAAAATCCCGGCTCCTGCCAAATAAAAAAAGCATGCAGTAATTTATACGTAATTCTATATATTGTGGAATGAAACAACTGTAACTAGTTCTTACACTTCAGATATGTTCCTTAAAGACGTTCTCGATGGCTCGTCGCTAACGACTTTCTCGATGATTAATGCCTTCAAATCATCTTGGAGATTTGAAAGGGATGGTTCCTCCATCGTGATTTTCTAACTCACCAATCTTATTGCTTGCTAGGAAATAGCAGCCCCAATTGAGGTTTTGATGGCTGTTGTTCTTATTGAAACTGGAAAGATGGAGCGTTGTTAGCTGTGTTTGTTTTGGTTGCATTTACTAATTACTAAGTCATAGAGCATTGATATGTGAAATAGTTTTGTTTTATAGCGAAGTGGTCATAATTCATTCCATGAGATGGCGTGACTGATAAAGTGGAAGTTCAATAATCTAATCTACACCATAATTCATTACAGTGTCATTCAAATGGTGGAAGGTCATAAAAGTGACGGTGGAATAGCTAGTGATGTGGTAGGGCTTTTATTTAATTGACACGACAACTCGCTGGAGCACAGTTCAAGAAAGCACATCCTCATGGTGCAATTTGGATCCCACCGCATTATAGTAATTATATTGGCTAATCATATATTTTGGGTGTCAAGTGATAGGGTACTTTGTAAACGCCCCAAAATAAAAATAAAGTCCGTTTTATAGGGATTTATGACACAAAGTCTCTACAACGAATATGTTGCTTTAAAATGAGTTGATTTTGTTTTGGTCCCCCCCCCCCCTTCCTCCCCCCCTAGTCGGCAGTGTAATATGTTGCTTGTGTGCTACTAGTATTTAGATGATAATTTTGTGATAAGGATTCTTGATTAAAATGGATAGACGCGACATAATGTTGTACGCTTAATATGTTTTGGGGGGGGGGTATTCAAGGAGGGTGAAATGTATTCACAGATTTTAAACTAAATAAAACGTCAAATAATATTCGTGGATGGAAAATTAAAGTGGAGGATGGAGTGAAGAGGATTTCACAACATGGTTGAAATCAAGAAAATAGTTAATTTGTGACAGTTAAATCAAGAAAATAGTTAAATCAAATCTAAACTAAATGACATGAGGATCTGAAGAGGATTTCACAACATGGTTCAAAATGGAGATCCCATGTTCATACATTAGTCGTGACGAATTGGTATCTTACTTTAGCCGTACGTTATTTTCCTTTTGATGTCAAACTAAAATTTAATTTAGGATTGTAAATACGACAACAATATTACTCATTGTTATGTTTGTGCAGTATCTTTAACAAACCGTCTATCACTATCACTAATGGTAGTGTTTTTATTGCTTTTGCTTATGGTTGTGTCGTTTATTTACTGCCGTGACTTGGTCGTGTTTTGCTGAAGTTATGGAATGGAAAATTTTCCACGAAACTATAACTTAATATGAATTAACCTTATGTTATGCTTAATCTATTCATAACATTATATGTGTTTGGTCACTCAAACAGATTTTTCCCCTCCAAAAGCTTCTTCCCAACTAACTAGTACTAATACGGCTTATTCCCAAAACCTTGAACCATACGAATAAGTCATGCATGGGAGATGAAAATCCGTATACCCTTGTACATAGTGCCTGATCATACTTTTTTTTTAAGTACGTTTTATTTATTAGAGAAGAATGCCTTTCCTACACCATACGCATTTGAGTACCACCAAATATATGGTATATTAGAATTCCATTGTTATTCCTTTACCGTTTTGAGTAACACCATTTCACAAACCCCATAAATAAAGATCAACTAAGGATTGAAATAGGCAGATTTCTAGGGTTGAGATCAGACGATAGTTTGATGAATGATAAAGACGATTTGGTTAAGTAATGTGCAAGATGAAGGAAATGAGGTCAAATTTACTTACATAGACACTATAATGGATTGAATATTTGTTTTAATATTTTATTTATTAATATTTAGGGCGCATGCAGGCAAGATAATGTTGGAAATAGTATGTAATAATTGGAGGTCTTAAGTTGAAGAGACGTATCTATTGGCGAAAGAGGGTGACTATTATGTAAAGTGACCTCCAACCTATTGTAAAAACGTAAAAGAGTATCTCAAATGTAAAACTCAAATATGTCCAGTATAAGGATGGTACAAGAACTAAGGGAAATTTACAACACACAAACAAGAACGTTGAACAATTTCCTTGAAACAATCTCATTCACAAAGGGCCACGAGTCATCTGATTGAGGCATAGATTTATAGCCTGGCTGGGGTGACACACTGTTCACATAGCTAGCATCAGCAGGTACAATAGCAGCAGGTACAATGACACAACCACCTGATTGAGGCATGGATCGATCATAGAGGTACTGCTGCGGAAGGGCCATGCGAGGACCATAAACTTGAACTGATTGAACTACAGACTGATATGGCACTTCACCAGGTTGTGGATGATCGTAAGCTCGATAAGGTAAAACCCTGTAGCTGTAGTTTTCCTGAGAAGGTGGACAAATAGAAGGGGCAGAAGCGTAAGCATGATTTTAAGAGAATACAGCAGATGCTGAGGCATCGACCATATAGACATGCCTGCTGTAATTATAACAACCGACCTGTAATGCAGGGCCCTGGATGGATACCGGAGGCTTTTTCTCCCAACCTAAACCATATATGCTGCATCCTGGTGCTAGCTGCGGAGGTTAATTACCATAGGGAGGTGGATATTGTGGGCTATCTGATGTGTATTGTACTCTTTGATGGTAATCATGACTCGCAAACTCTGATGGAGGGGCCTGCATGGATGCCGAGGGCATCTGCTCCCAACCTGGACCATATCCACCTCTTGGTGCTTGCTGTGGAGGGCCCTGCATGGATGCCGAGGGCATCTGCTCCAAGCCTGGAGGGCCCTGCATGGATGCCGAGGGCATCTGCTCCCAACCTTGACCATGTCCACCTTTTGGTGCTTGCTGTGGAGGGCCGTGCATGGATGCCGAGGGCATCTGCTCCCTACCTTGACCATATCCACCTCTTAGTGCTTGCTGTGGAGGATAGTTACCAAGAGATAATATAACAATATAGTAACATAGAAATATATTAAACTTTTAGTGTCCGAAATCCCCACCTAGACCTTTAACAAATATAGGCAGTAGAGAGCTTCTTTGATGATTTGGGAGTGATTATCTAACTTTCAGTACAGTTCAGTGAAAGTATTGGAACTATACCAACATATATATAAATTCTATATCGCACTTTTTTGTTTTCAAATCTATCCTTGAGCTACGAAAGGCGCATCCAAGAGGATGGGGAAAGAGTACCATACTGAGCAGAAAAGAGTAACGGGAGCCATCAATTAGATTAGAAGCCAGAGGCTTAACCTAGCCTAAATATAGAGATTCCTAGAAACCTGTTGCACTCCTCTGTGACTTGAACATTACAATCGATTTTCATGATTTTATTTCTTTCGTTATCCTAGTTGTACCAGTGAATGTTCTTTTCTATATTAATGAAACGACCTCGGTCAGTCGTTTCGAAAGTTAGGACTCCGATTGGTGTGCTGATAATTTTAAAATATTTGTAAGGTCTGTTAGGACCTGTCTGTAAAATTTGAGCTAAATCAGACCTCGTTTGATAGGCATCGGAAGAAGGTTTCAGTTTTTATTGTCGATAAATATTAAAAAGAGATTTTTGAGCTCGGTTTGGGCGAATGAGCTCCGATTCGAAATCCGAAAGCGCCGTTAGCTTCGTATGATTATTTGTGACTTTTGTGATTTTTTGAAAGTGAATTTCGATGTTGTTCGGCTAGTTCCACAAAAATGCCGAAAGTTAAATAATTTGACCTTTTTCCTTTAAATTCGCATCCTGAGTTTCGGGAGTCCGATTTGAGATCCGTCTTCGCGAGTATGTTACATATATTTTGTATAACTTACTTGAAAATTTTGGGATCATTTCGACTTCTCTAGGATTCCATTTTAATTTTAATCGTCGTAGCGAAATTATTATTATAAAAAAAATTAAAAAATTAAAAAATTAAAAACTAAATCACATGTCGGTTATGCTAAGGGATTTAATCCCTTAGCATCAGTGATACATACAGAAGCAGAAACGTTCAAATATACATAGAGAAAAGAAAAATTAGAAAAGAGAGGAAAAAAGGGAAAAAGGAATGGAAAAATAGTGGAATTTCTACCCCAAATCTTCAGGTAATGATGTTAACTCATTATCTTAGCTTATTACGTGTGTTTGAATATATTTTTACGACAAAAATAAGGATATTATACATCGCCCTAATGACGTAAATTGATAGTTTAAAGGGTCAATTAGACCCCCAATGATGGAAATGATTATATATTCATACTCAGCGAGTTATGGGCAATATATCAATATAATTTATTTAGGGTTTGGTTATGGGACTTTGAACCCTGTATATAGGCCTGGCCTGCGTATTGCGTATGCGAATAGGGTATCAGGTTCCTAACTGGATTGCTCTAAGATATAAGGAATGAAGCCTTTAGCTGTATCTGATATAATTTTTTCTGCTTATTGAATAGAAAGGGATCGTTTGGCGGTTAATCCAAAGGAAAAAGCAGTGGTTGAGTAACAGGGCTAGCTTTAGAATACGGTAAGTGTTTATATCCATTTCTTTGGAGGCACCTGGCCTCGTGGATTTTCTACCTCGTGTTCCTTACGTGTGTAGCTGCCGATAGGCGTACTCATTACGCCTTAGCTTTGGATTTACATTCTATATTATATGTTATGTCCTGTTGTTGGTATTGCATTGAGGATCTGAGCATTGTACTCTGGCTGTGAGTTGACATATACTTCCCGGCAGTCGATGAGAGTCTCATACCGGTGAAGATCATTGCATCATATTGAGGGTAGGAGGATTCCGCCCTCGGGGCAGGAGGATTCCGCACCATCGCATCATATTGAGGGTAGGAGGATTCCGCCCTCGGAGCAGGAGGATTCCGCTCCATTCATTTGGCACATGTGACCCATTTCATTTCATTTCATTTCATCTCATTCCATTTCATTTCATACTATTGTGTTGATTTTGTGTACATGACTACTGTTCTGCTTATATGTGCATTGCTTATTTGTTGATTGTTGTCTGGTTTCGTTTCCCTGACTAGCGTATCTATTTTTCGAGGTTGCTAGTTTGTTCGCACTTATTGAGTCCTCATGACTCAACCCCCTATTTGTCCTTGTGTTTTCTTTTCGTTCGGCAGATTTTGCTCCAGGACCCAGCCAGTCGCGCCGTGATTGAGGAGTAGTAGTTCTCAGCTGTCTACGGTGAGCCATCCTGTTCATTGCGGCCACCAACTTCAGATATTACAGTTTTCCTTACTTTTGCTCCCTTCGGGAGGTGTGTATATCTTTTGGCCTTCTTAGATGTCTGATCTGGAAACCTTTAAAACTGTGTTTTCTGGATAGTTATTTGTATTGTTCAGACAGCTTGTATATTTGTCTATCCTTGAGAGTTATCTTATGTTGTTAAAGTTTGATTCATTTTTATTTCAAGGTAATTCTTCACAATTTATATCGATTCAGTCAATAGGGTTCGCCCGACAGGTTTAGGGGAGGTGGTCGGGTGCCCGCACGGCCTAACCGAGAATTTGGGTCGTGTCAGTTGGTATCAGAGCGAGGTTTAGAGTCTTTCCAGATCATGACAGTGTCTAATAGAGTCTCACTGATCGGGCGGAGACGTCCGTACCTATCTACGAGAGGCTATGATGGCATTTAGGCAGTTTCCTTTCTTTCTTTCCCTATCGTACGTGATTCTTCTTATTTGAAGTTAAATATTTTTATTCTCCGCAGTAAATGGTGAGAACGCGCGCGAATGTTCGGCGAGAGGCGGACGAACCAGTGGTCGCCCCTATGTCTGCTTCTCCGCGAGGTGGTGTGATGCAGGGTAAACCTACGAAAGTGATAAAGAGATAAAAGCGAGACGAGACTTACACTAAAGTTCGAGTAGCAACGAAGAACTTGTTCCGTTACACCCCGAACGATTGGAAAGAATCACCTAACACTATGCAACTATCCTCAAGAGTCACGAGGCTCGAGCAAATAGAATGATCGAAGACGGATTGAAGAGCAACTTGGATTCATCCAATTGATTCAAGCCAAAATGGTTACAAGTGTTCAAGAGCAATGCTCATTAATGTTCTTTGTTCAAAGTAAGCTAAAAAGGCAATAAATGAAGTGGGGGTGTATTTATAACACCCCAATACAATGTTTACAAGATTCTGGTCCGCTGCTCTTCAAGTTCCCTTCGCGATCGCGTCAGATTATATGCGATCGCGTGGAGAACTTAATGCTGAGTCGCGCGATCGCGCGAGACAAGGCGCGAAGGCGAAGAACAAAAGAAGACTCTTCGCGATCGGGAAGGTGATGCACGCGATCGCGAAGAACAAAATTCCAGCGTCAGGCAGTAAGCTCAGCAGGTGTTCCCCTGTTTTGCCCTGTTTTGCTCCCCTGCTTCCTGCACTGTTTCCTGCCCTGTTTCCACATGGATTGAGCTCCAATGCATTGTCTTTAAGTCCTCTCCCGAGCTCGTATCATCCAAGCCTCTCCAAACCAAGTGTAGGTGAGCGTCTTGTATATCCTTGGCTTGACTTCGAGTGAATGGTCTCGAGCTAGTTTGCCCGGCATCATCCTCCCCTTCTTGAGAAGATTTCGTCCTCGAAATTAAGGCGTCATCCTCCACGGCATCACCTACATCACAAGGAGCCAAGTCACTAACATTGAAAGTATTTGAAACATTGTACTCACCGGGTATATCAATCACATAGGCATTGTTGTTGATCTTGGATATCACTTGGAACGGGCCATCTCCTCGGGGTGCCAACTTCCCTTTTCGAATGCTTGGAAATCTTTCTTTCCGGAAGTGCGCCCACACCCAATCTCCTTTCATGAATTCCACCTTCTTCCTCCCCTTGTTCTTCTTGGTGGCTAGCTTTTCATAAGCTTCCTCCAAGTTCTTTTTTGCTTTGGCATGGAGTTCCATCAAGGCCTTAGCTCGGCTTGTACCTTCAACATTAACAACCATTTCCCTTGGCAAAAGGGTAAGATCAAGTGGAATCAAAGGATTAAAACCATAAACGCACTCAAATGGAGTCATGCCAATCATTCTATGCAAGGTGCGGTTATATGCAAACTCCATGAGTGGTAACTTCTCCACCCAAGTCCCGGCCTTACCTCGGGTCATAGCTCTAAGAAGAGACCCCAAGGTTCGGTTCACCACCTCGATTTGGCCATCCGTTTGAGGGTGGTGGGACGTAGAGAACAACAATTTGGTGCCAAGGGCACCCCACAAACATCTCCAAAAATGGCTTAGGAACTTGGCGTCCCTATCACTTACAATGGTTTGAGGCACGCCATGCAATTTTAACACATTATCAATGAACAAAGAAGCTACATGGTGCGCATCACTACTCTTTTTACAAGGAATGAAATGAGCCATTTTGGAGAACCTATCCACGACAACATAAATGCTATCATGGCCCCCTCTAGACCGTGGCAATCCCATAACAAAATCCATCGAAATGTCCATCCACGGGCTAGTAGGAATAGGCAAAGGGGTATACAAGCCATGAGAATTCGACTTAGACTTGGCGTGCTTGCAATCTAAACAAGCATTGCATAGCAGCTCAACATGCATTCCCATCTTAGGCGAATGGAATTGCTCCATAAGAATAGCCAAAGTCTTATCTCTCCCAAAGTGACCCATCAAGCCTCCACAATGTGCCTCACGTACTAGCAATTCTCGCCAAGAGGACTCGGGGACACATACTCTCCCTTTCTTGAAAAATGTAGCCATCTACCCATTGGTACTTCTCCACCCGCTTCCCACTCACTAGAGCATCATGAATGCTCTTGAACTTTAGGTCATGTTCATACAAAGATTTTATACTCTCAAAACCCATAAGTTTAGAAGCAAGAGTGGTAGCAAGGGCGAACTTCCTAGAAAGCGCATCGGCTACGACATTGTCCTTACCCTTCTTGTAATGAATTACATAGGGAAAAGACTCAATAAATTCCACCCACTTGGCATGTCTTTTGTTCAACTTTTCTTGACCTCTTAGATGCTTGAGTGACTCATGGTCACTCTTGATCACAAATTCCCGAGGCCATAGATAGTGTTGCCAATGGGCTAAAGCTCTCACGAGGGCATACAACTCCTTGTCATACGTGGAGTAATTCAAGGTTGCGCCCTTCAACTTCTCACTAAAGTAGGCGACGGGTTTCCCTTCTTGCATGAGAACACCCCCAATTCCCACCCCCGAGGCATCACATTCAACCTCAAAAGCCTTCCCGAAGTAGGGCAATTGTAGTAAGGGGGCGGTACTTAACCTACTTTTCAATTCTTGGAAAGCTCTCTCTTGAGGCTCTCCCCACACAAACGGTTTATCTTTCTTCACCAACTCGGTGAGTGGTGCGGCAATGGTGCTAAAGTCTCTAACAAAGCGCCTATAGAAACTAGCTAGACCATGGAAACTCCTCACATGAGAAACGGTGGTAGGAGTAGGCCAATCTCTAATGGCTTCAACTTTGGACTCATCAACTTCTACACCATTGGCACTAACAACAAAGCCCAAAAAGACAACCTTTTCAACACAAAAGGCACACTTCTTAAAGTTGGCATAGAGCTTTTCGGCTCGTAGCACTTCAAGCACTTGACTCAAGTGGCCAACGTGGTCATCTATTGACTTGCTATAAATCAATATGTCGTCAAAGTAGACAACCACGAATTTGTTGATGAATGGCTTTTAGCACGTGGTTCATTAGTCTCATGAAGGTACTAGGTGCGTTGGAGAGGCCGAAAGGCATCACCAACCATTCATACAGACCAAATTTAGTCTTGAATGCGGTTTTCCACTCATCACCCGGTTTCATCCGGATTTGGTGGTAGCCGGACCTAAGGTCAATTTTTGAAAAGACGCTAGAACCACTAAGCTCATCTAACATATCATCCAAACGATGTATGGGATGTCGATACTTTACCGTGATCTTTTTGACCGCTCGACAATCCACACACATCCTCCAAGTGCCATCCTTCTTTGGAACAACGATCACGGGCACGGCACAAGGACTCAAGCTTTCCCTCACCAAGCCTTTGGTAAGCAACTCATCAATTTGCTTTTGCAACTCCCTCGTGTCCTCGGGATTACTTCTATATGCCGGCTTGTTTGGGATTTGAGATCCCGGGACAAAGTCAATTTGATGCTCAATACCTCTTAAGGGAGGTAATCCATCCGGCATCTCCTCTGGGAACATGTCCTCAGAGACCTTCAAAACATTGTCAATGGCGCTAGGCAAAGGGTTAGGGTTAGATAAATAATCACTTTCGGAATTTAAAACCATACCTTTGTGCACTAGGCATATGAGCATCTTGGTGCCATCATTACCTCTCAAATACTCACCCGGTTGCATCATGGCACACATGCGACCGGTGGAAGATGGTGGAGTCTCGGCCAAAGATTTGGCCACAATCGGGGACTTGGCCTTAGCCGCTTCCCTCAACTCTTTCATGCGCCGATAGTCTTCACTTACTTGTTTCGGGGTCAAAGGTGTGAGCACAAACCTCTTTCCCTCATGTTTCACCGTGTAAGTGTTGGCCCGGCCATCATGAACCACTTGTTTGTCGTATTGCCAAGGCCTCCCAAACAAAAGGTGGCAAGCTTGCATTGGTACCACGTCAAACATGTGTTTATCTTGATAGTTCCCAATCTTGAATCTAATCAAGACTTGCTTCACTACCCTCAATTCCCCACACTCACTTAGCCATTGCAAACGGTAGGGGCTCGGGTGTCTAATGGTAGTCAATTTCAATTGTGAGACCAAGGATTGGCTCACCACATTTGCACAACTACCGGAGTCAATGATCATGGAACAAACTTGCCCCCTTCACTCTACACCGGGCATGGAACAAGTTTTCCCTTTGTGCATCCTCCCTCTCCTCACTCACCATGGTTCCCAAAATGCGACGCACCACAAGGAACATATTAGGATCATCCCCCTCCGTCGCTCTCTCCACACCCTCAACTTCCTCACTCTCCTCTTCAACTTCACCCTCGGACTCACTTTCACCCTCATAGACCAACCCATCATCCATCACAATCATTGTTTTTCGGGTAGGACACTCTTTGGCAAAGTGGCCATAACCCTTGCATTTATGACATTGGAAAGAAGAAGGAGAAGGAGTATTTACAGTAGTTTTAGAATTACCTCCAACTTCTTTGTGGTCGCTCTTCGGGGTAGCCCTTTCAAAAGGCTTCTTTACATCTCGACTCCCACTTGCTCCACTAGCATATGGGCTCTTCCATTCTTTGGTGCGAGTTGAAGGAGTGGTAGTGGTAGTACTCCTATAGCGAGGAGCCTTTTCTTCTTTGAGCCATTTCTCGGCTTCAATCGCGGCATCACAAACATCTTGTAAGGAGTGAAAGATGTGAAGTCTCAATTGGGAGGCAATCTCCCTACTCAAGCCACTTTTGAAACGGATGATAGCTTGTTCCTCATCCTCCGTTTCCATATCAAGAGCCATCCAGTTTTTCTCAAAGTCGTTGAAATATTCATCAACGGACTTGTAGCCTTGCTTCAATTCATAGAGCTTTTTGAGTTGCTCTTGTCGATACTTGGGAGTCACATACTTGTTGTTCATAACTTCTTTCAACTCTTCCCAAGTGATGTTCATCCACAACCCAAGTCTTCTCCTTGATCGCTTGATGGATTCCCACCAAGTAGAGGCATAGGACTCAAATGATGACATGGCATAAGTGGCCTTCTTCTCCTCGGTCATATCATTGGTGTCAAAGACCCGCTCCAATTGGACCATCCATTCAAGAAATGCTTCCGGATCACTAGTCCCTTTGAAGGGTGGGATTGTGATCTTCACACTATTGAGATTGGTGTCTCGACCCCCACGGTGTTGTTCCGGTTGAACCCATAGTTGTCTTCAACATCTTCATATTCCCTTCCCAAGTTTCTTCCCATATAAGCTCTTGGAGGTCCTCGACCTCGCCCACGACCCCTATCTACACCTCGGACTCCATTCATCGCCCTCCTAGTTGGATAGGGAGCATCAAAGTAATCATCATCAAGTCCGAGACCCTCCCCTTCTTGAGCTTCATCAACTTGCTCAAGAGGTGCAATGTTTCTCCGGGGCCTTAGAAAGGGAGCATCTCCTTGGGGATTGCCCGAGGGTTGGGGATTGCCCAATAATCTCTCTCTAGCAAGAGCCTCATCCCTCGACCGTTGTCGACGAACTAGCTCCGCATATTGATCCGGCTTCATGATGGAATCATCACTAGTGCCTTCATTGGGATCCTTTTGGACACTCGGGGTCCTCTCCTTTTCAAGATGTCGGTTGGAACCTCAATGGTACTCTTTGCTTTCTCCTCCGCCATGTACCTACAACAATCAAAAACAAGAAAAGAGATTAGAGTAAAAGTCCTCACTCACTCCCTCACTTTTGTTTGTCGCTCGGGTTCACTCAAGCTTCGGGTTGGTTTCACACAAACTTAAAATCAATGGCCTCCTCGTAGTTGCGCAACCTCCTCAAAGATCAATCCAAAATACAAGAACCAAATGCTCTTCGGGAAGAGTGGATTCAATGGGACTCGATCAACGCTAAGCTATTTGGTGCGCACTTGAACCAAACAATTAACTACGAATCTTCTTTGAATTCTACTCTCCTTCTATTCACGAGTATCCTATTCGCACAAGGGATTAGTACTAATTGGGTAGAAGTGTTACCCTCAAAGTACTAACCGGAAGTGACGCGATCAAATGTTCAAAGATCGAATCGTCACTAACCGGATTCGGAATTGGATGAAATTTGGTTTGTGATCTAGAAACTCACCATATTTGATGATGCTATGGGAGTTTTGGTGGTTGGAAACTGTTACGATGCCTTTGCGAACATTCTGTCCCACTTCAGGATTTTCTGAAATTAAGTACCCTTCGCGATCGCGTGCAAAGGGGCGCGATCGCGATGAACAAAAATGCAGAAATAGCGCGGCAGCGCGAGACCTTGCGCGATCGCGCAGGTCTGTTCAGCAGAACCAGAAACTCGACAGAAAACTGCAGTTTTGGTTCACACAACAACCCAAATTCAACTTATTTCAGTTTTCAAGCTTCCAAATGGTGTTTTCAACTGTAGTAAATAATTCCCAATGGTTTAAGCAAACAAACAACCATCAAACTACTTGTTTTCAATGATTTTTGGTCAAGTTCTTCAAAATGTTCAAAACCTTCAAGAACCCAATTTTTGATTTTCACTCCAGTACTCCAAATGATGTTATGTTGGTATCAAAACGATGGGGTAACTATAAAGAACAATCCCCGATACCAAACATCCACAAAATCATAACATCAAACAAGTTTTGGCAAATTTTGCAAAATATTCAACCTAGGGTTCAAAATTTTCAACCTTTGATTTTCAACTCCAAAACGTGTTTTGTTGGTTCCCAATTGTCGAGATTACATAAACAAACAATTCCCGATAATCAACACCAACAAAATCGTAACAAACAACAATTTCTAGCAAATTTTTGGGTTTTCTAGTTTTTGAATTTTTTTCTTCTTTTTCAATAAAACAAGAACAAGAACAAGGAAATAAGCAAGAAACAACGATGACAAGCACGAAGCGTAGGACGAGGGCTCGTAAGAACGCAACCCTAGCCTTGCTCTGATACCAACTGATGCAGGGTAAACCTACGAAAGCGATAAAGAGATAAAAGCGAGACGAGACTTACACTAAAGTTCAAGTAGCAACGAAGAACTTGTTCCGTTACACCCCGAACGATTGGAAAGAATCACCTAACACTATGCAACTATCCTCAAGAGTCACGAGGCTCGAGCAAATAGAATGATCGAAGACGGATTGAAGAGCAACTTGGATTCATCCAATTGATTCAAGCCAAAATTGTTACAAGTGTTCAAGAGCAATGCTCATTAATGTTCTTTGTTCAAAGTAAGCTAAAAAGGCAATAAATGAAGTGGGGGTGTATTTATAACACCCCAATATAATGTTTACAAGATTCTGGTCCGCTGCTCTTCAAGTTCCCTTCGCGATCTCGTCAGATTATATGCGATCGCGTGGAGAACTTAATGCTGAGTCGCGCGATCGCGCGAGACAAGGCGCGAAGGTGAAGAACAAAAGAAGACTCTTCGCGATCGCGAAGGTGATGCACGCGATCGCGAAGAAAAAAATTCCAGCGTCAGGCAGTAAGCTCAGCATGTGTTCCCCTGTTTTGCCCTGTTTTGCTCCCCTGCTTCCTGCACTGTTTCCTGCCCTGTTTCCACATGGATTGAGCTCTAATGCATTGTCTTTAAGTCCTCTCCCGAGCTCGTATCATCCAAGCCTCTCCAAACCAAGTGTAGGTGAGCGTCTTGTATATCCTTGGCTTGACTTCGAGTGAATGGTCTCGAGCTAGTTTGCCCGGCATCATGGTGGTGTTGGCCGTGGTAGAGGTCGTGGTCGAGGCAGAGGTAGAGTTTCCCAGGCCACGAGGATGGTGGATCATGTTGATCCTGCTGCAGAGATTCCAGTAGTGCCAGCTTTTGCTGGGCAGGGGGAGCAGGGCTTATTCGTTCCCCCGCACTTCAAGACGCTTTTATGATATTCTTAGCGACGCAGATGCCCCAGGGACCTCATATTCCTCAGGCTGTTGTGGATGCTCCTATTCCTCAGGCTGCTGTAGATGCTCCTATCCCTCAGGCAGCTCCTCAGGCTGCGGTAGATATTGGTTCTCAGGTTTAGGAAGCCCCTATTCCAGCTCCACAGGTAGCCCCAGCAGTTCATGTTCCAGGTGGTTATGTTCCAGAGGTAGCGGGTGTTGTACCTCCGGTTGCTCAGGCTAGTCAGCCAGTCCAGGTAGCAGGTCAAGTTGATGATCCGGCAAGGCTGCATTATTTTACCCGACTTAGTCCTCCGAAGTTCTCTGGTCAGAAATCAGATAAGCTTAAGCCTCGTGAGTTTCTTGATCAATGTCAGCGTATCTTAGAGGCCCTTGGATATCTTGAGCAGTATGGAGTTGATTATATTGCCTTCCAGCTTGAGGGTCCGGCTTTAGCTTGGTGGACCGCACTCCGATCAGCTAGGCAGGGCTTACCTAAGCTGACCTGGAGTGAGTTCTCTCGTCGATTCATGGAGAAGTTTTTCCCTCGCAGTCAGCAGGATGAGAAGAGAAGACAGTTTGAGAGGATTGGACAGGGTAACCTGTCAGTCACGGAGTACGAGCTTTTGTTTTCAGAAATGTCCAGCGATGCTCCAGATCTTGTGCAGGAGCCCTCTGAGAGGGTCAGACATTTTATTGATGGGCTTTCTCCTTATTTGCGGTCCCAGATGGCTCGTGAGATTGAGGCTGGTATTCTATTTGATGTCGCTGTTGATATTGCCAGAAGGTATGAGGCCTATCATAGATTGGAGATAGAGGAGTTAGAGCGGGAGAGTAAGAGATCTCGTGGTCCCGGGCATTCTAGTACCTCGTATGGAGGTAGGAGTTATCAGCAGCAGGGTAGGCCTCCTGTCAGACCAGCTCAGTTTCCAGCGCGTGGTTCTCAGAATGCGCCTACTTCTACTCAGGGTCAGTTTGGGTTTCGCCCGCGAGATCAGTCTCAGTTTGATCAGTGTAGATTTTCTCAAGGGTGCTTTATCTGCCAGGATCTAGGGCATCATAAGAAGGATTGCCCTTATCTCCATCAGCAGGGTAGTAGCCGCCCTTTCCCTCGCCTTCCAGCGCCTATGCAGCAGCAGCCTCAGGGTGCCCCTTCAGGGTCTCAGCCAGCTAGAGGTGCACCACCATCTGGTAGAGGTCGGGGTCATGGTTCAGGTGGTCCCTCCAGGGGTGGATGTCAGGGCGGTAGTTCAGCTCAGCCGCAGAGACAGCTATATGCACTACCGGCCAGGCAGGATGCCGAGGCATCCCCAGCTGTTGTTACAGGTATTTTATCTATTTGTGGTCGAGATGCATATTCTTTGGTAGATCCGGGGTCTACATATTCATATGTATCTCCTTATTTTGCTTCGGGTTTTCATGTTGATTATACGTGTTTTCGTGATCTATCCTGTGTTTCTACACCTATTGGAGACATTATCATCGTGGAGCGAGTTTATCCAGCTTGTACCATATCTTTTGGGGGTCGTGAGACACTAGTAGATCTTCTAATCCTAGATATGGTTGATTTTGATGTCATTATTGGCATGGATTGGTTGGCGTCGTGTCATGCCACGTTAGATTGTCATGCCAAGTCTCTTCAGTTGTCTCTTCCTTGTTCAGCACCAGTGGTGTGGCAGGGTTCTTATTTGCCACCCAGGGGGCATGTTATTTCTTTCCTGAAGGCAAAACGGATGATAGATAAAGGGTGTTTAGAGTATCTTGCCATGGTTCGAGATACCACTGTGGAGATTCCATCTCTTGATTCTATTCCTGTCGTTAGAGAATTCCCTGATGTGTTTCCAGATGATTTGCCAGGACTTCCTCCTGATCGAGAGATCGAGTTTGGCATTGATATAGTGCCAGGGACTCAGCCTATTTCCATCCCTCCTTATCGCATGGCCCCATCAGAGTTGAAGGAGTTGAAGGAGCAGTTGCAAGATTTGCTTGATAAGGGGTTCATGAGGCCGAGTATTTCTCTGTGGGGTGCTCCTGTTCTATTCGTGAAAAAGAAAGATGGGACTATGCGGATGTGTATTGATTATCGTCAGCTAAATAAGGTCACCATCAAGAATAAGTATCCCTTGCCTCGCATTGATGATTTGTTTGATCAGTTGCAAGGTGCCAAATTCTTTTCTAAGATCGATCTGTGATCTGGTTATCATCAGCTAAAGATTCGCGAGTCAGATATCTCGAAGTCTGCTTTTAGGACTCGTTACGGCCATTATGAGTTCCTAGTTATGTCTTTTGGGCTGACTAATGCCCCTGCAGCCTATATGGATCTCATGAACTGGGTGTTTAAGCCATTCCATGATTCCTTTGTCATTATCTTCATTGATGATATTCTTATTTATTCTCATACCCGCGAGGAGCATGATTATCATCTGAGGGTGGTTCTTCAGACCCTCCGTGATCGTAAGTTGTATGCCAAGTTCTCGAAATGTGAGTTTTGGCTTGATTCTGTAGCATTTTTGGGTCACGTGGTATCTAGTGAAGGTATCAAGGTTGATCCGAAGAAGATTAAAGCAGTGCAGAAATGGCCTCGTCCTACCACTCCGACGGAGATTCGCAGCTTCCTTGGACTGGCAGGTTATTATCGGAGGTTTGTGGAAAAGTTCTCTACTATTGCAGCTCTCCTGACTCGCCTGACGCAGAAGGCGGTTCAGTTTCGATGGTCCGATGAGTGTGAGGCCAGCTTCCAGAAGCTTAAGGCCTTATTAACTTCAGCTCCAGTGTTATCCCTTCCTTCGGGCACCGGTGGATTCGTAGTTTATTGTGATGCATCTTGTGTGGGCCTTGGTTGTGTTCTTATGCAGCACGGGAAGGTAATTGCTTATGCTTCCAGACAGTTGAAGCCGAATGAGAAGAATTATCCGACTCACGATTTAGAATTGGCAGCTGTGGTCTTTGCTTTAAAGATATGGAGGCATTACCTTTATGGCGAGCCTTGTGAGGTGTATACGGATCATAAGAGTCTGCAGTATCTTCTCTCTAAGAAAGATCTTAACGGCCGACAGCGGAGATGGCTTGAATTGATTAAAGATTATGATCTCACTATCCATTATCATCCTGGGAAGGTGAACGTGGTAGCAGATGCTTTGAGCAGGAAGTCCATGGGCAGCATGGCTTTTCTTTATGCTGATATGAGACCATTGGCTCGAGAATTGCAGTCCCTTGGCGACTCTGGCGTGAGATTTCTTCTCCCAGACTCCAGTCGAGTCTTAGCATGTATTGCAGCTCAGTCTTCCTTGGTTAATCAGATTAAGGGAAGACAGTTCGAGGATCCTCATCTGCAGGAGTTGCGTGGTCGTGTCCTAAGTGGAGGAGTTCCCTCCTTCGAGCTTGATTCAGATGGAATTCTTCGATTTAATGGTCGACTCTGTGTTCCTGATGTTGGGGATTTGAGGCAGTCAGTGCTCAGTGAAGCTCATAGCTCTCGTTATTCTATTCATCCTGGTATCACAAAAATGTATCAGAACCTCCGAGAGCTATACTGGTGGAAGGGGATGAAGAGAGATGTATTTGATTATGTATCTCGTTGCTTGAACTGTCAGCAGGTTAAGTTCGAGCACCGAAGACCAGTAGGGTTAGCTCAGGCATTGCCCATTCCCAAATGGAAGTAGGAGCACATCACGATGGATTTTATAGTTGGTCTGCCAAAGACCCTGCGGCGCCACGATTCAGACTGGGTCATTGTTGACAGACTGACTAAATCAGCTCATTTTATCCTTGTAAAGACTACTGATTCAGCTCAGAGACTGGCGCGGATTTTCATTGAGCAAGTGGTTAGGCTGCATGGTACTCATGTATCCATTATCTTAGATCGTGGTTCCCAGTTTACTTCTCAGTTTTGGCAGTCTTTTCAGAGAGAGTTGGGGACCTAGGTGCAGCTTAGCACAGCATTCCATCCTCAGACTGACGGTCAGTCCGAGCGGGTTATTAAAATTCTGGAGGACATGTTGAGAGCTTGTGCACTTGACTTCGGGGGTTACTGGGATGATCATTTGGCGTTAGCAGAGTTCTCTTATAATAATAGCTACTAGTCTTCTATTCAGATGGCTCCATTTGAGGCCTTATATGATCGTCGATGTCGTTCTCCTATTGGCTGGTTTGAGTCTCGAGATGTCGAGGTGATGAGTTCAGATATGGTTCGTCCGACTCTTGAGGTTGTTCGTGTTATTCAGGATCGTTTACGGACCGCCCAGAGTAGGCAGATTTCATATTCGAACCGGAGGAGCCGAGAGTTAGAGTTCGAGATCGGGGACATGGTATTTCTGAAAGTGTCACCGATGCGAGGTGTAAAGAGATTTGGTAGGAAAGGAAAGCTTAGTCCCAGGTTCATTGGCCCTTTCCGTATCGAGAAGCGTATTGGTAAGGTAGCTTATCGGCTCGACCTGCCAGCTTCTATGCCAGTTCACCCAGTTTTCCATGTGTCAATGCTCCGGAAGTGTATCCGAGATCCTTCTAAAGTGATCGAATTAGACCCTGCTCAGCTAGATGTGAATCTGGCTTATGAGGAGTTCCCAGTTGCTATAGTTGCGCGTGATGTTCGGAAACTTCGTTCGAAGCAGATTCCGATGGTTCGAGTACGATGGAATAATCGTCCACGTGAGGAGTAGTTTTGGAGTAGTACGTTCTCAGCTGTCTACGGTGAGCCATCCTGTTCATTGCGGCCACCAACTTCAGATATTACAGTTTTTCTTACTTTTGCTCCCTTCGGGAGGTGTGTATATCTTTTGGCCTTCTTAGATGTCTGATCTGAAAACCTTTAAAACTGTGTTTTCTGGGTAGTTATTTGTATTGTTCAGACAGCTTGTATATTTGTCTATCCTTGAGAGTTATCTTATGTTGTTAAAGTTTGGTTCATTTTTATTTCAAGGTAATTCTTCACAATTTATACCGATTCAGTCAATAGGGTTCGCCCGACAGGTTTAGGGGAGGTGGTTGGGTGCCCGCACGGTCTGACCGAGAATTCGGGTCATGTCAATTAATCAATAGAAATAAGCACAAACTCCGTGGAATTAAACACAAAACACTGAATCATCAACTTTACAAAGAGACGAGTCGAGTCTTTGCATGCAACTGAGTTCATTAGTCAGCAGTCATCAAAATACTTCTACCTCAATGTCAAGATGAACACCAGGTTTGAAGCAAAAAACGGCATAACGTGTTATAAATGAGCACTCTCTGAACAGATAAAACAAGTATATATGGAAAATAGCAAAGTGGATGTGTTTTACCTCACGGCTATCTTGGATGTTTTCTACCTCCATGTCTTCTTCTGCATCAGTGTCTTCTTCGTAATACTCATCAGTGTCTTCTTCTACCTCATGACAAAATGAGATGTGACTCGACAGGTACAGTTATCTCAAATATTTTAATTATAGGACTTTCTTACCCGAGAGTGACGCAAGAACCTCCTTGGGGAGTAATGCAAGAACTTCTCCTGCAGCCTGTTGCTCTGCCACTTTAACAGAGCGTCCAACTGATTTGGATTTATATCGGAAACCGTTGAAAGTGACGGTAGTTATGAACTTTGGTGCATGATCAGGACCCCCATCCCTAGTCGTTTTATAGACTGGTAAGGGCTTTCCATGTCTTACCGCGAACTCATGAAGTTGCTGCTTATGATACATCCTCGCTCTATTTCAAACCAACTTCTCACACCGATTAGTACTGTTTTCAATTAGATGTTCCAGATTTAAATAAAGATACGAGAATGCATAGACAACAAAAGTTCTTGAAAAAAACACATAAACATGAGAAACCTACGTAGCAATGTCAGACAATTAACAACCAACGCGCAACTAAAGACTACTAAGTACTATCACATCAGTCAGGTGTCTCTTGGCTTCAAACTCACCAAAGAGGCAAAGACTAAAGAGAATCTCTGACATTTCTCGCTAGTCTTTTCTGTTTATATGGTAATACCAAAAGCAACACATAGTGGTACTCCCTCCGGTCCATATGTTGTCGTGTTTCGGATTTCGGATTACGAGACACAACAATGCCACAAATAAAACTAAGTCTCTAATCCCTAAACATACTAAAATAACTAAACTTCACATATAAAACTAAGTTTTCTAATCACTAAACATACTAAAAGAACCAAACTTCACATGTAAAACTATTTTTCTAATCCCTAAACATACTAAAAGAACTTAACTTTACATATAAACTAAGTTCTCTAATCATTTGCACTTGTAACAACACCACAAAAAAACCAACAGCAGCAGGGCCATAAAACTCTAGTAGCAGCATATCGAACAAATCGGGTAAACTATGATAAAGAAGCTCTAAAAGAAAAGAAGATGGTCATGGGGACCACAAAACACCCCAACAGTCGAACGAAAAAATATGAACTTCACATATTCTTTTGGATCTGTCAAACTAAACTTCATCTCTTGTGCAAAGAATAC
The DNA here is from genome assembly GCA_037355625.1 of Petunia x hybrida. NCBI lineage: Eukaryota > Viridiplantae > Streptophyta > Magnoliopsida > Solanales > Solanaceae > Petunia > Petunia x hybrida. The sequence goes on from JBBBVM010000781.1 coordinate 140,223, forward strand.
GGGTTTGTAAGAGGGCATAAAAGAACTAAACTTTATTTTTGCAAAAAAAATTCCCGCATATGTTTTGTAACCCTATATTCTGCTCCAAAACTAAACATCACATATCTGTCAATTAATTTCTCCCAATACTAACTTTATATATGACTGCTGGATTTCAGCTAACTCTAGGTTTTTTTGCTTTGCTTTGCTTTGCTTTACTTCTATTTTCATAGGTTGCAACATTTATGTTAACGAATACTGAATTTCTGGTTGAGCCTTTATTCGGAGTCCTCCCTGTGATTTGTGGTCGATTTGTAAATTGTTGTTATTACTCCTTCCAGAATGCGATAGATGATGAAGATGAGAAGCTGAAAGACTTGAAGAAGAACTATGGTGAGGAAGTATAAAAAGCTGGATGATAATTGCCAGATACCAAAGCCTATAGAAGAGAGAAAGAAAAGAGAAAGAAAAGTAACAAAAGATGGTGCGTAGAAGAGAGAGAAAAGTTGTCGTAGAGGAGAGAACAATAATGGGAGAAACCGAAGAGAGAGAAAAGTTTTCAATAAAGCTTTCACTACTGTTGCACACTTGAAACAACACTACAGCAACATACCTGCTCATAAAGGGTGTTTTTTGCACACTTCATGACATGAAATTATAAACATACGGAGTAAACGTTAAGAAGACTTTGTTGTTTAAAATTCTGACCCCTAATTGCAAATTTTATGCAGAAAATTACAATGTAATTAAATTAATTAGTCTATACAAATTACAATTAAGTACATTTAATAAAATATTTTTGAATATTTTATGACATCATATTGTGTATTTATTATTATAAATTATTTTTATTTCTTTATTTATGATAGTGATGGAACACTTGGTGCTCCGGTTCAAATTGATTAGATGTCAGGGGTTGAGTAGTTGGGCTATGTGTTGTTTTTTTCTGTAAATTTTTCATTTTTTAGTTGTTAAATTTAAGATATTTAGTCCATCATTTTCGCATTTTGAAGACACGAATGGAGATTTTACCTTTGCACTTGCCCATTACAGACTATAACTTATCTAGTTAGTGTATCGATATTGAAATATGGACTGATTGAAGTGTAATTTAATGACATGCATCGATAGCAACAGCTGGTGGATAAAAGTTTTCAACATGAAGAAACACCATAAACCAACAAAAATAGCTTGTAATATATCCAAATGTATCCAACTTAAAATTAAAAATACAATACTAGAAAAATCAATCATCATTCAAAGGTTTCAGGATGGCTTCCTTTTCATTCATCGGTGGCGCAATTGGACCAGCGTCCACTTCGCATAGGTCATGATGCGCTGCCCTTAGTTCCACCATTGCCTTCTTCAGTCGGAGCTCCAACGCATTCACCTTTAACATAGCTATAGTAAACCGTCCTAATTTTTGCAGGTACAAAGCATGGTCTTTCTGCATCAAAAATCAAAAATAAAAAAATAAAAAATTTGCCAAATTACGGAATATAATTAAAGACAACACAATCGATGGTACGTGAAACAACGAACGAAACCTGTTGTTTGGCATTGAGTGTAGAAACATCGGCAATGTTTTCCATTAGTGAGATTGATTGGGCAATGAAAGGGCAAAGAGATAGTTATGTAGAAAGCAAATAGGAGAAGAAATCCAAATGAATGAGTTATGTGAACAGACGCAAGAAATGAACAGTCGCAAGAAAGATTAAGTGCAGTGATAATGAGGGTGAGAAGCACTAATTAAGGTGCTTAAATAGACAAACATACCTGTTCACAAAGGGTGTTTGTTTAAAGTTGACCTACTGTTTAATAGACATATTTAATATACATCGCTAACCAAAAAAAGATGCTAAAAAATAGGTTCATGCATATCCTAAATCCTTAATACAAACAATTAGGATGTTGGTAATTCTAATCCTTAAAAATACTACTAGGAAACAACAACGTAAATTGTGGTAGAATCCCAACAGCAGTTGGGATCTTATGCTTTACCATATATCGCGCTGAAAGGTATTAAAACACAATCTTCTTCCTTTTTTATTTTATTATCTAGCTCTATAATAATTAGAATATTTTTTAATACACTTTTATTCTCTTATGCTTTGTATATTTTTTATGTACAGTTTATAAACTTGAAATATTTGATTCATATTCATAACACTCGTAGTAGATTTTATGCATACTAATATGTAAATACATAATTAATGATAACCAGTGTATTTGGTAAATATTAACAATACTAAGTGCATACATATTCATAATAATCGTAGTATACTTTATATATATATATATATATATATATATATATATATATATATATATATAATGAATGAATATACTCATTGAAAGAGAATGGAGTAAATGACACCTAGAATGTCTTTGTGCCTACTGTAAATAAAGAACGAAAGTGATATGAGCAAAAAATTAGGAGATAACTCACAAGGTAAATAAGTAGTTAAATCAGATTAATTAATAATAATAAATGCAGTCAAACAGAAAATCCCAACTTCCCACAAAAGTAGGCACGCTTAGGGGGAGTTAATTTGTTTTTAAAAATGGCTAAAAAAGATACCTACATAAGTCTAAATATTTATATGCAGTAAATTAGAAAAAAAATGTATCTATTTTCTGTTAAAGACACTTCCAAATGTCTATACAATGTAAAAATCACTTTAATTTTTGCACACTTCATGACATGAAATTATAAACATAAACGTTAAGAAGACTTTGTTTTTTAAAATTCTGACCCCTATAATTACAAATTTTAGACTGATATTACAGTGTAATTAAATTAATTAGTCTATACAAATTACATTTAACTACATTTAACAAAATATTTTTTAATATTTTATGACATCATATTATATATTAATTATAATAAATTATATTTATTTCTTTCTTTATTATCATTATTAAAGTGGGAATCCCCTAATCATAAGTCATTTTACTAAAAAAACTCCTGTTAATTTTCGAAGCCGGTCTAATTTTTTTTTTTCGGTTTCTCTTTATTAATGATAAAAGTTTAAAAAATTCAAAAGTTAATATGTTCACACCGTTCTTGGTATAAATATTGTCATTTAAGTGTTGCATATTTCGAGCAAAACCACAATCGCAGTCATTTCTGCATGCGTCCTCACATAACCAAGTCAGTACTCTACTTTCCATAGCTATCCACATTCATACTCAATAAATGAACCATAACTACACAACCATCCACATTCTACATTAAAGAAGTGACCACATTTTGGTGGTTGAATATAACTTGAAAAATTTACTAGTTTTTTAATCGGAAGTCCCTTAGTATGGTATGTCTAAATGTACCTTGTCTTAGAATAAATTAAGATACTCATTAAGATTGGTTGTGTATTGTGTGAGAAATTTGAAAGGTCTGTTTGTTTGATTCTAAAAAACGTATTGTAAGCATACAGATCATATAATACAGGCTGCTAATTAATTTCAATATTTTTTCTCATGCATATGATTTTTTTTTTTAAAAAATAAAGTCCATCCACCTAGGCTTTCATCTCCTATGCTGGTGCGGGGTTAGGCTTAGAACCCTACTATGTATATTAAGGTCCAAAAAGTAAATACATTAAGGAGGGGGACATAGAACCTTACCTCCTCAAAACAATTTTAGGTGTGTGATAGCACCTTTTACGTAAGAAAGATACAAAAAGGAGTTGTTCTTGTGACTACCCCCGACATATGCATGTTAGAAAATTCCCTAGCATATGATTAAAATAGTTATCAGGGTTATTTTGGTAACATTAATAATTTACAAGATTTTTTAGTAAAATGAATTTTGACTTATGATTAGGTGATTCTCACTTTTATAATAATAATAATAATAAAAAAAAATAAATAAATAAATAGGCTCTCTAAACGTTTAGTCATTCTATAGGTATTTTCGTGGGGAATAAATATCAAGGGTTTCTGTTGGATAATAGGCTGTTATTAAGAACCATTAGGTAGGATACTTGTTGTTGGTGACGCCCTACGTTTGCCGTTTGCTTCCACCATTGTAAGGTCACTGCTCTACTTCAATGTCTGTTTTTTTTTTTTGTTTTGATGGGGCTTGTTGGCCCTTTCCGTCTATTAAATTATTTGTTTTGAGCTGTTGTTGTTAGTGATATGATTAGAAAACTTAGTTTTTTTGTTGTAATCAATTTGTCATTGCCATTTCAATCTATTAGTAATAATATTCCTTTTCGTTTGACTAGATCAACCATGTCCTATGGATCCTAGGAACCAAGAACCTTCCGAGTCCCCATCTCCTCATTCAGATATGGTTGCTCCTATGCAAAGGAGGGTCGAACTGCTTGAGTATTTAATGGGTGTTGTGCACCCTGAGGCTCGGAATACTACTTTGGATACTGGGAATGTATCTGCTATCAATGAGGATAGTGAGGTACCAGCTGGTCCTTTCGAAAGCAAAATTTGCTTGGAAGTTCCTAGAGAACCAATCTTGACTTGTTGTGGGCACATGTACTGCTGGCCATGCTTTTATCAGTTACCTTGCGTTGATTCAACTTCAACGAATGCTACAAGGGAATGCCCTGTCTGCAAGGGAGATGTTGCAACTACAAATGTAACTCCCATTTATGGTTGTGGAGACCGCAGTGAAGGAACACAACTGGAGTCTGGCTTGATAATACCACCACGACCAAATGCGCGTCGAATATCAGATTGATAGATTGCATCGTGGTGTAGTTTTCCGTCCAATCTAACGCTACTTTGGGTGGAAACAATTCACTTTCCATCTCTGCTTCATTACAGCACTCACGAAGGCCCAGTAGAATCATTTAGTTTGTAGTTCCCATCATTGTAGCTATGCATGTTTTGGAATTCCTGTATTTGTACAGTTGTATCTTATCAATTCAGTGTTTCTGGTTTTCGAGATCATTTTTTATGCATTCTTCAACTGATCATGTTTATCTATTCAGCAGCCTCAATGTAGAAGTACACACACTATTTCAACATTAAGGTGACCGTTATTTCATTACAATGGAATATTTGATAAGAAAATATGGCATTTCTTTGCAAATTCGCTTGGAGTTGCACAGAACGTCCAATATAGTAGAATTGCTGTGTGGAGTTGGTGGGGCTGTCACTATGAAAATGGTTTAAGAGTTATTATTCGCAGAACTTTACCAAATTACTTTCACTTTTGATCTTTGGAAAAGAAGATGTACTATCAAGTATGGTCAACAAAGCTTCTTTTTTTTTTTTTATCAAGAGTGGTTCATCAGGTTATTAATCATGTTAAATTTTTAGTTGCTGAAAACTTTGAGCAATTGAAAGGTCGACTTGGAAGGAAATCTTTGAATATACTGATTCATACAAGATGCCCCTCTCTTATAGTCTTATTTTCCTGTCGGGTGGGAGAAACCTCATCAAAACTTCTTCAAGATTAACTCTGATGGGAACTCAGTGATCACAGAAGGGATGGTAGGAGTAGGGGGAGTACTTAGAGATCATTCAGCTTGCATGATTCTAGCATTTTCTAAGTCACTACAACTGCACAAACGACTTAGTAGAGGCACAAACAACTTAACTTTGGAGCTTGATTCTGCACTGGTTGTCGATATGCATTTAAAGAAATATAAAGCACCATGGAACCTACAGGAACACATTAAGATGATCCAACAAAACTTAGCAACAGTAAATAGTGAAGCGAGGCACCGTTATAGAGAATCCAATTTTGTGGCATATGCTTTGGCTAAACATGCTGCATTGTGTTGATGGTGAAAATATTTCCACCGTTGTTGAAGGAAAGTTGGAAGACGAAATGAAGGAGAAGAGTCAGTCAAAGCAGAAAGGAAATCGACTGTCAAAGCAAAGTGTTTGACATTCTCTGTGCTGCATTAAGTTATTGGACCGGGTTGTCTGATATATGGGCTCAAAGTGGTGTTTTCTGTTGGGCCAATTGAAAAAATCTAAAGTCTTCATTATGAGAAGTCTGTTGGCCCACGTTATTTGGAACAAAATAGCTGTAAAAATTTTACACAATTATTGTAAATAAGTTTCAGAATTATTTTTGAAGCATAAGTAAATTTGTAAAGAATCCTAGTAAGAACATTCTAGAATGTGATGAGTAGAATAGTTGTTAGCTGATTTTATCCAAGTTTGTTAGAGGTTAATCGAGTAAATTCATTACAATTTGTACTTATATATAAGGTGACACATTGTTCATAATGAACAACCTATTTCTTGATCTGAGAGCTCAATTGTGGTCATCATTTGGGATTTGGTTTTTAAGTCGAGTCTTAATGTAATCTTTGCTGGTATTATATGAAGAAAGGTGCACCTTAATTTTTTTTTAAAAAAAAAGGATTTCTTGTATCTCTCTTATTATAAGTTAATGATGTCATACCATCTTGAGCTATATTTATAAAATTAAGATCTTCTTCTACCTACCCCGAGTTCGCTTTGATTCTAAATTTTTGATCAATTGTAAGAGGTGAGTATCAAAGTAGCTTCTATAAAAATATGTATATATTGTTTCAACGGGAATCGATCCCGGCCTTTCAAGGTAGTGTGCATCAGGGACTTACCGCCCTTCGTTTAACCATTGGACCCATCCACGATATTTGTTACCTAATAGTCGGCAATGTAAGCGAGTAACAAATATTCAGTTTTTCGGTCGAGTTCAGTGAGTACGCGGGCTTCATCCGAAATTTTTAATCAAGTATTTTAAAAAAAATTATTACTTTCTTCTGCATTGTTTCAGATCTTTGCGAAACTATACGAGGAGAATAAATACTACAGGTGAGTGAACAATGCTTGGAGCTGAGTTTGAGTAAAAAAAAATTTACAACGGCCAAAAACAGTAGTAAATGAACTTCAATAAAAAGAGAGGGAGAGGAGGGAGAGTTAGAGACGAGAGAGAAACCGGAAAAAAATAGGGATTTTTTCACAACTGCCTAATTTATAAGATTTTATTTCATTCGATGCCATTTAATTATGGTACTATTTATTAAATTATAAATATACCACAATTGTTATTATCCCTATTGGTAGTTATCAGTAAATCCTCTCTTTACATCTGAAACCATCACTAGAAGAGGATTCCTAAATTTAAGCATATTTAAATGGAATCCTAGTCAATTACAATCTCAACAAATATTCCCATAAAATTCTATCTAGTGCATTCATAAATAAAATATTGTTATTTAAATAAATTTATTACCACCACCTCTGAACCTTGGTTTATATCAAACCAACAAATTTAAAATTTGTGATCAAATATATAGTATATGACTATAATATCATATATAAACAATATGGTACAATAATGATAATATACATAGTATATCAATATATAGTTTATTAATATATAGTATATCAATATATAGTATGCACATACAGAAGGTATATTAATAGTCATATATTCTGTATAGTATATCAATATATAGTATATTAATGTATAGTATATTACAGTAATATAAATAGTATTTGCGCTATATTATTCACATTGAATTTTCTATCAACAAGTTTTGTCCTTATATTCAATTAATAAGACAACCATGTAAATGGGGAGAGGAATAACAATTCAGGAGAGTTTGATTATTTAGAAAGAAATAATTAAACACAGCCTACGTTATTTTAGGAGAAATGTTGACTTTGAAAAAATTTGGTTGGGATGGGATAATGGAAGTGGTACTTTTAAAAATAAATAGAGAAATGTGGTATACAATTATCTCCGAAAAAATAATAACAAAAAGATCTAATTAATTCGCGTGGGCTAGACACCAACTCAGCAAAGCAGCAAAACATTGCCCACTCTCGGCGAGTGGAAGTGAGAGTTGGAAGCCCAAGTGCAAATTGGACTTTTCACACGCTGGCCACGTCAGATACGGCAAACCGGACGACAATATCATTACCCAAAAATAAACCATCCAAAGTTCAGCAAAATAGGATATTATCACGGATATAAAGTAAACTTGAAACAAGGATGTCTGATGTGAGCCTTACCTTTTCTCTGGAGAATTTTGACTTTGTAGAGGTTGGTTGCCCACATCAAGAAGAAATTTGGAAATTGGTTCTTCTTGATTATTGTGTTGCACTCCAAGATCATCAACCATCTGTTCCAAATTAACGATATCTACATCTTCTTGACCAATCTCCACAAGTTTTTCCTTCAATGGTACCACAAAAAAAAAGTCACTTCAAGTATAGGAAGCCACTTATCACGATGAGCAGTTTAGTGTACACTGACCGCTCCACCAACACTACAAGAGACAGGCGATGTGACCAGATACATGGTCAGTCCAGCTTCCAAGAGTTTCCTTAACTCCCTCTCCTTTTGCAGTTGTTCCTGAAGTTTTGCCACCTACCCATACCAAAAATGTCAATGTCATCAATGATGACGTTGCTATATGGAAAAGGTTTAAATATGTATAATAAGCCAATAGAGAACCAAGATAGTAAAAACAATTAAACTAACCCATTAATGTTGTCTAACACGAAAATGGATGTAGTCTCAGTTTTACCACTATCACAGAAAAAGACTCATGAAATTTTACTAAGTCAAAACCCCACTTATGAATAACACTGGATATATTGTTGTTGTTGTTTGAACTTTACTAAGTCAATCATTCTGAAAAACTTATACATATTGTTTGAACGAAAAGCTCAAGGCATTCTTTAAGTTATTTAAGTTTCTACAAGTCGTGTTATTTTTATTGTTGAAAGGTCTTAATATTGGGCAATCATGGCTCCAATGATTAGAAAAGTGATAAATAAAAATTCGGAGGTACAAAATTTTTTTAATGTCAATAAGGGGGATGGAAAGTTCATATGTAATTATCAAAAAGGAAAAATACTCCTCAAACAGAGAAATGAAGTTGCATCAAACAAACAAACTTTTCAAAGGGACTTCTCCAATATATGTACCTAACAACACCGCTCAAAGTAAGCCGATGCAAAGATTCTATTGTTGCAAATGGTCCACTGCTATATATATATTGTTTCTTCTACATAAATGTCATTTCCATGAGTATGGTGAAGTATTTTTTTGCATAAATAATATGTAATATTTTAAAGTAACATTTGAAGTGCATTAACATTCAGAAACAAATATAATACAATTCTAAATAGAAAGAGGCTTATTGGAATTTGAAAAAGAGAAGGAAGGCCTAGAGAGACTTACCTATCATAAAAAGATGATTCTAGAGATACTTTTACCAGAGCTAATGGACAACATGGAAACTTTCACACATATAATAAAATTTATTAGTTCGAACCAGTATTAAAAGAAAGGATCTCATAAATGATGCAATCCAAATTGGCTTAGTTCCCAAGCATCAAGAGCCAAGCATAAGAGCACAAAGAATACTAGTCAAGGGCTCTGGAAGCGTGTTGAGGATCATGCATTGGAGCACCATGGAAGGAGGACCGACTACGGACCAAGGAGGAACACCTTACCTTCCAGGAAGAGGTGGACCGCCCACTCCACTAGGCGGACTGCCTACTTGAAGATCAGCTCTCAAGATTCTTGGCCGCCCACTTTTCAGGCGGACCGTCCACTCTGCTCCACTGATGCAGAGGCGGACCGCCCAGTACTGAGGTGTGGCTGTTACACCCCGTATGTCCAAAGTGATGTATATCATTCTAAAGACATGTTAAGTATGATTTAAGTGAGTTAAAGACATAATATTACCATAGAAGATGTTTATATATTGAATATAAAGTTTGGGAAAAGTCGAATTTAAGTTGCGGAAAAACCGACTAAGGAATTGCCTTGTAACAGAGCTTTTTCGCCAGTTAATTTCGTGTGTTATATGAGGTCTTTCGGGAACAAATCATATACCAAATTGAAGGTCTTGGAGTGTAGTTTCTAAAACTTTTGATGGTTTGTTCATACAATATCTAGATAAAAAGATATGAGCATCAGCAGTCAGGCCAGAAAAAGGGACATAAGCGCAAAAGAGGACTAAAACTGAAATGTTTCAAGTATAAAAGGAAAATTTTGCCTCCATCTCGTCATTTCCAGAATTCTAAAAGGAGAAACTGTGGTCTCATCAAGTTGTAAATAAATTTTATGGTTTTGAAGGATGGGCGTCAATCTTAACTCGAAATTGAAGACAGATTGCGTCAAAACGCTCTACGCGATTAAGGTAACGTTATGCTACCTTCAATTTCGTCTATAGCTTGAGTTTTAGAATTACTTTATGACTAAGTAAAGTGCCTAAATGCTGTATTATAGCTTGTTTAAGCTTTAGAAGGTGTGAAATTCAAGGGAAATAAGGTTTAGAAGCAAGAAGCATCAAAGGTATGTGAGACTAAACCTTTCTTTTGGCTTGGCATGTATCTTTTAGCTTTTGAAGCTTTTCTTAGTTCTAAACTTAGTGTTTCTTGTGAGAAACTTGTATGGTATAAAGGAAACCTTGTATATACTTAATTTGGTACTGAAATCCAAGGTGAAAGACGTCCGAATCAGCAAGACAAAACGTTTCAAAATCTGGAAAATCATTTTGTTCTTTGAACAGCTGTTAGTATATTGATCATAGCTCATTGTACAAAATTGATATTAAGATGCTTTAATAATCCCCAGAATTCTAAGACATATATCTACAACTTTCCTGAAGACCATGAAGTCTATATCTTTAATTTACAATCTAAAAATTAAGTCGAAAGGCAGGACAGTGGTGCTGTCCAGACTTTCTATCGGCGGATTTGTTATGTCATCCAGTCGTCTCATCTTGTTATCTATTTAACATGTTTATGTTATCAGTTTATCTGGGTATCCATTCTCGTGTGTAGTATAGTGCTGGTTATGTTTTTGCGAATCATCCAGTTTCAGGGGAAACTCTGCCGAAAATTTTATGGAAATTCAAAGAGTTGGACAAATTCTGAGTTTTAGGTTGTGTCTATAATTCTATCCAGAGTTTACTTCTCATTCCTTTGAGTCCATATCTATTGTTACCACATGTGTTATGCCTCATACATGCTTATGCTTATATTTTGATCATGTTATATGTGATTTGGAGTCCCCCATAGAGGCTGGACATCGGACACGCAGTCCGGTCGCGTGGGTATCAGGTTCCTAGCCAGATTGCCCTAAGATGTGAGGAACAAATTCTTTAGCCTAAATTGATATATTTTACTGCTTATTGAATAGAGTGGGATCGTTTGGCAAGGAAACCAAAGGATAAAGCGGTTGTTGATTAGCCGTACTAATTTTTGGAAGAGGTAAGTGTGTATATCCATTTCTTTGGAGGCATCTGGCCTCGTGGATTTTATACCACGTGTTCCTTACGTGTGTATCTGCCGATAGGCGTACTCATTACGCCTTAGCTTTGAATTTACATTGTATATTATATGTTATGTCCTGTTGTTGGTATTGCATTGAGGATCTAAGCATTATACTCTTGCTGTGAGTTGATAGATACTTCCCAGCAGTCGATGAGAGTCCCGCGCCGGTAAAGGATTATTATTGGATCATACTGTATTCGTATGTATTACGTTTTCTGGTTATGCATTTCATCATATTGAGGGTAGGAGGATTCCGCCCTCGGAGCAGGAGGATTCCGCTCCATTGCATCATATTGAGGGTAGGAGGATTCCGCCCTCGGAGCAGGAGGATTCCGCTCCATTGCATCATATTGAGGGTAGGAGGATTCCGCCCTTGGAGCAGGAGGATTCCGCTCCATTGCATCATATATAGGGTAGGAGGATTCCGCCCTCGGAGCGGGAGGATTCCGCTCCATTGCATCATATTGAGGGTTGGAGGATTCCGCCCTCGGAGCAGGAGGATTCCGCTCCATTCATTTGGCACATGTGACCCTTTGCATCAGATTTCATTTCATTCCATTTCATCTCATTTCATTTCATTTCGTTTCATTTCATTTCATACCATTGTGTAAACTTGTGGTACATAACTACTATCCTGCTTATATGTGCATTGTTTATTTGTTGATATGTTTCTTGCTCGTATCCCTATTTGAGTTTATGGTTTCATACATGTTTCCGGTTGTTATCTGGCTCTGCCTTTTCATAATTTAAATAAGAGGAATTTAGTTTATCTGTTTCTTTTCTCCCTGGCTAGCTATCCTATTCTTTTAGGTGGCTAGTCTGCCCCACTTATTGAGTCCTTTTGACTCACCCTTGTTTGTTGTTTGTTTCTTGTCTATCCATTTCGTTTCGGCAGGTTCGCTCCAGGATTGAGTTCGCCACATTGTAAAGGAGCGAAGACGACTTCAGCTGTCAGGGTGAGCCAGCTTTTATTCCGGATGGCCACCAGCTTATTGGTGTTTATTTCAGTTGCATTTTGCTCCCTTCAGGAGGTATTTGTCTTCTTTTGTACTCTTAGATGTCTAGTCTGGATAGCCCTAAACCTAGTATGTTGGGTAGTTAGCTGTAATTTCTTTTGTACAGCTTAGAGGTATCAGTATGTCTGTGTTTTTTTTAAGTCCTGTCCTTATTTGTGAATTGTTATATTTATTTTCCTGATTTAATTGGTAAGGGTTCGCCCGACGGGTCTAGGGGAGGATGTCAGGTGCCCGCACGGCCTAACCGGATTTCGGGTCGTGTCAGTTGGTATCAGAGCCCGGTTTAGAGTCTATCCAGACTAAGACAGTGTCTAGTAGACTCTCGCTGATGGGTACGTATACGTCCGTACTTATCTACGAGGGGCTATGATGGCATTTAGGAAGTTTCACTTCCTTCATTTCTGATCGTACGTCGGTCTAGGATTCAAAAGTATTTTTGTTAATTCGTTAATTTGTTCGTTGTAATTGTGAGCCCTCGTGCGATAAATCAGCAAACGGTATGAGTTCAAGACGAAGCAGTCTAGCCTGGGGCTAGCACTGACGAAGCCCTGAGAGTTTTGATCGTGTTGACGATCTAGTTACGGAGGTCCCAGCTGTACGAGCTCGCGATGGGCAAGGGAGCAGGGCCTTGTAGTTCCCTTGGCTCTGTACGATGCTTTACGAGAATCTTGGCGACGCAGATACTGCAAGAACCTATTATTCGCTAGGCAGCTTATCAGGTTACCGCAGATGTAGATGTTCGGTCTCAGGGAGCTCCTATTCCAGTTCTTAATATTGCTGCAATAAATTATGTTCCAAAGGCAGCAGGTGTTGCGCCACCAAATGTTCTGGTTGGTTAGCTAGCCGAGGTAACAGTTCGGTCCTAGTGCCCAAAGTGGTTGCATTATTTTACGCGGTTGAACCTTCCGATATTTTCAAGCCATGCATCAGCTAATTCCTGTGTAAGTTTTTTTATTTTTTAAAATAAGATGATATCCGCGTATCCTTCAGGTTCTTGATTATATCGAGCGGTATGGTATTGATTGTTCTTCTTTCTAGTTTCAAGATCCAGCCCTGCATTGGTGGACTGCTCTGTTATTAGTTAACTTGGTTTGATTTTTCTTCTAGATTCGTGGAAAAGTTCCTTTCGAGTAGCGAGCGAGATGAAAAGTGTTGCCAGTTTGAGTGGATTAGACAGGGTAGCCTGTTGGTTAGCCTGTTGGTGTTTCAAAATATGAGATTGAATTATATAGAACGGCTGGATATGCATTAGAACTAGTTCATGAGCCTTTCGAGAGATTCAAAGATTTATTGATGACCTTTCTCCTTCCTTGAGATCCCAGATGGCTCGAAAAATTGAGGTTGGGACTTCATTTGATGTCGCTGTTGATATTGCTCAAAGGTATTAGGCATACCATAAGTTAGAGCGGGAAGAGTTAGAGCAGTAGAGCAAGAGATCCCGTGGCCCAAGTGGTTAACCATGGTACGCCATTTGGAGGTAAGACTTCTGATTATTTTGGGAGGTCACCTTCTAGGTTATCTTAGCTTGTAGAGCGTGATTCTCAAAGTGCGCTAGTAGTTCATCAAGATAGACTCAGTTTTCTCTTTGTAGCTATCTATAATCTATCCAGTTTCCATTTTTAGGGAAAAGGGTGTTATCACTGTCATGAGTCTGGTTATCCTTTGAGGAGTTTTTCCTTACTCCAGCAAGTAGACAATCGTCCTTCTTCTTGCCCTCAGGCACCTGCACAGTCGCAGGAATTTCATTTAAATTTTAATCAATAAGAGAAATGCCACCATCCAGTAGAGGTCGAGAGCGTGGTGGTAGTGGTTCTTCTAGAAGTAATTATCAGGGTAGTGGCTCGACTCAGCTGCAGAGGCAGTTCTATGAACTGCCAGTCTGGCAGGATGCTGAGGCATCCGATGTAGTAGACCCGTGTGTTTCTTCTTTCCTTATCTGTAAGTAAGATTTATCTTTCCGATCGATCTGGAAATGGTGTGTCTTATCATGTTTCGACGGTTTCCTTGGATATTGTCGTAATTAAGAATCGGTTGCGGTAGAGGGGTGAGTTTCTAATACGATTTATTCCTGGCATTTATGAGACCCTACTAGTTTATCTGATCTAAATATGAGAGATTTGACGGTGAGTATTGCTATTGCCTGCTTGGCATCCTGTTATGCCACCTTGTGTTGTTATGTCAAGTCATTTTACCTCTCTCCTCGGAAATCAGTGTTGGTAGGATGATGGGATTCTTATTCGTCACCATCAGGAAGTGTCGTTGTTTCTTCCGGTGTAAAGTGGCTGGTAAGTAATGCTCGATCTATGTGTCTCCTCTTGGTTCGAGATTCTAGTAGAGTCATGTTATTCTATGAGCTTGTCTTAGTTATAAAAGGATATTCTGGTAAATTGTCAGAGTTTCCTTCTTATTGGGAGGTTAAATTGGTATGGATGTTTTTCCATAAAGCTTATTTAATGTCTATCTCTTCAATTGCGATTCTTTGGCTAGCATGACTCGAAAGTAGTCTAGCTCTAGTAGCTAAGCAAATAAGAAGATGAGCTTCCTGAAGCTCTAATTATTTCTATACTCAGTCCGTTGCCATCTCTTCTTTATCCGACACTAGTGAGCTTGGGCGGTTAGTAGCCACTCGTGATGTTCCCTGTGTTGAGCCAGAGTGCATGTCAAGGTGGCAGGGTAAGCACATGGTTGTTTTTCAAAGCTACTAAGGGTACTAAGAGGCATAATTTGACCTTTCACATCTCTTCATTACTACAAGTATGTAACAGATCGTTGCTTAATGCTTCTAAGTACTTCATTTAACATTCGAGGACGAATGTTTCTAACGGGGGAAGATTGTTACACCCCGTATGTCCAAAGTGATGTATATCATTCTAAAGACATGTTAAGTATGATTTAAGTGAGTTTAAAGGCATAATATTACCATAGAAGATGTTTATATATTGAAAATAAAGTTTGGGAAAAGTCGGATTTAAGTTGCGGAAAATCGACAAAGGAATTGCCTTGTAACAGAGCTTTTTCGGCAGTTAATTTCGCGTGTTATATGAGGTCTTTTGGGAACATATCACATACCAAATTGAAGGTCTTAGAGTGTAGTTTCTATAACTTTTGACGGTTTGTTCATACAATATCTGGATTAAAAGATATGAGCGTCAGAAGTCAGGCCAGAAAAAGAGACATAAGCGCAAAAGAGGACTAAAACTGAAATGTTTCAAGTATAAAAGGAAAATTTTTCCTCCATCTCGTCATTTCAAGAATTATAAAAGGAGAAACAGTGGTCTCATCAAGTTGTAAGCAAATTTTATGGTTTTGAAGGATGGGCGTCAATTTTAACTCGAAATTGAAGACAGATTGCGTCAAAACGCTCTACGCGATTAAGGTAACGTTATGCTACCTTCAATTTCGTCTATAGCTTGAGTTTTAGAATTACTTCATGACTAAGTAAAGTGCCTAAATGCTGTATTATAGCTTGTTTAAGCTTTAGAAGGTGTGAAATTCAAGGGAAACAAGGTTTAGAAGCAAGAAGCATCAAAGGTATGTGAGACTAAACCTTTCTTTTGGCTTGGCATGTATCTTTTAGCTTTTGAAGCTTTTCTTAGTTCTAAACTTAGTGTTTCTTGTGAGAAACTTGTATGGTATCAAAGAAACCTTGTATATACTTAATTTGGTACTGAAATCCAAGGTGAAAGACGTCCGAATCAGCAAGACAAAACGTTTCAAAATCTGGAAAATCATTTTGATCTTTGAACAGCTGTTAGTATATTGATCATAACTCATTGTACAAAATTGATATTAAGATGCTTTAATAATCCCAGAATTCTAAGACATATATCTACAACATTCATGAAGATCATGAAGTCTATATCCTTAATCTACAACCTGAAAATTAGGTCGAAATGTAGGACAGTGGTGCTGTCCAGACATTCTATCAGCGGATTTGTTATGTCATCCAGTCGTCTCATATTTTTATCCATTTAACATGTTTATGTTATCAGTTTATCTGGGTATCCATTCCTGTGTGTAGTATAGTGCTGGATCATCCAGTTTCAGAGGAAACTCTGCCGAAAATTTTATGGAAATTCAAAGAGTTGGACAAATTCTCAGTTTTAGGTTGTGTCTATAATTCTATCCAGAGTTTTCTTCGCATTCCTTTGAGTCCATATCTATTGTTACCACATGTGTTATGCCTCATGCATGCTTATGCTTATATTGTGATCATGTTATTTGTGATTTGGAGTCCCCCATAGAGGCTGGACATCGGACACGCAGTCCGGTCGCGTGGGTATCAGGTTCCTAACCAGAATTCCCTAAGATGTGAGGAACAAATCCTTTAGCCTAAATTGATATATTTTTCTGCTTATTGAATAGAGTGGGATCGTTTGGTAAGGAAACCAAAGGATAAAGCGGTTGTTGATTAGCCGTACTAATTTTTAGAAGAGGTAAGTGTTTATATCCATTTCTATGGAGGCATCTGGCGTCGTGGATTTTATACCACGTGTTCCTTACGTGTGTATATGCCGATAAGCGTACTCATTACGCCTTAGCTTTGAATTTACATTGTACATTATATGTTATGTCCTGTTATTGGTATTGCATTGAGGATCTAAGCATTGTACTCTGACTGTGAGTTGATAGATACTTCCCAGCTGTCGATGAGAGTCCCGCGCCGGTGAATGATTATTATTGGATCATACCGTATTCGTATGTATTACGTTTTCTGGTTATGCATTTCATCATATTGAGGGTAGGAGGATTCCGCCCTCGGAGCAGGAGGATTCCGCTCCATTGCATCATATTGAGGGTAGGAGGATTCCGCCCTCGGAGCAGGAGGATTCCGCCCTCGGAGCAGGAGGATTCCGCTCCATTGCATCATATTAAGGTTAGGAGGATTCCGCCCTCGGAGCAGGAGGATTCCGCTCCATTGCATCATATTGAGGGTAGGAGGATTCCGCCCTCGGAGCAGGAGGATTCCGCTCCATTCATTTGGCACATGTGACCCTTTGCATCATATTTCATTTCATTCCATTTCATCTCATTTCATTTCATTTCATACCATTGTGTAAACTTGTGGTACATAACTACTATTCTGCTTATATGTGCATTGCTTATTTGTTGATATGTTTCTTGCTCATATCCCTAGTTGAGTTTATGGTTTCATACGTGTTTCCGGTTGTTATCTGCCTCTGCCTTTTCATAATTTAAATAAGAGGAATTTGGTTTATCTGTTTCTTTTCTCCCTGGCTAGCTATCCTATTCTTTGAGGTGGCTAGTCTGCCTTACTTATTGAGTCCTTTTGACTCACCCTTGTTTGTTGTTTATTTCTTGTCTATCCATTTCGTTTCGGCAGGTTCGCTCCAGGATTGAGTTCGCCACATTGTAAAGGAGCGAGGACGACTTCAGCTGTCAGGGTGAGCCAGCTTTTATTCCGGATGGCCACCAGCTTATTGGTTGTTATTTCAGTTGCATTTTGCTCCCTTCAGGAGGTATTTGTCTTCTTTTGTACTCTTAGATGTCTAGTCTGGATAGTCCTAAACCTAGTATGTTGGGTAGTCAGCTGTAATTTCTTTCGTACAGCTTAGAGGTATCAGTATGTCTGTGTTTTTTTTAAGTCCTGTCCTTATTTGTGAGTTGTTATATTTATTTTCCTGATTTAATTGGTAAGGGTTCACCCGACGGGTCTAGGGGAGGATGTCGGGTGCTCGCACGGCCTAACCGGATTCCGGGTCGTGTCAGTTGCGCCTGTTTCCCTCTACTCAGCATCAGGCGGGGCGCCTAGTTCCGAGAAGTTTCAAGACTTGTTTTTGTGATGTAATTCCTAATTTAGCCCTAAGTGTTTTTTATTGTATGAACTCTACTTAGGGGCTTTTAGTCATTTTCCAAATATGTAAGCGAGCAATATATAAGCTCCTCTTAGCCATTTCATTAGTTAGTCTAGTTTGAACATAGAATTTGAGAGAAATAATATAGAGAGGCTTGGCCTTCTTGTTGGAGCGTGACGCTCATGTATCCCCTACGACTTGGAAACCCGAGGATTACATCCTAGCATGAATCTAGGATTTAGTTCAAGTTTCTTTCTCCCATTGAATTCAATCCACGTATGTGAGTTTGATTTGTTTCTTTCTTCTCATTTCTTGCCTTCCCAATCTATATTTCTTATTATCTCGTTTAACTTGTTTTCGCATATCGTTTAGTTTGCTTCTGCTAGTTTAAATTGCATCAGTTGGTATTAGAGCACAGATAGGTTTTCTTCTTACAAACCCTCGATCGTGCCTCTTTATCTTGTTATTATTTTGAAACGACCTCGGTCAGTCGTTTCGGATGTTAGGACTCTGATTGGCGTGCTGATAATTTTAAAATATTCGTAAGGTCCATTAGGACCTGTCTGTAAAATTTGAGCTAAATCAGACCTCGTTTGGTAGGCATCGGAAGAAGGTTTCAGTTTTTATTGTCAATAAATATTAAAAAGAGATTTTTGAGCTCAGTTTGGGCGAATGAGCTCCGATTCGAAATCCGAAAGCGCAGTTAGGTTCGTATGATTATTTGTGACTTTTATGATTTTTCGAAAGTGAATTTCGATACTGTTCGGCTAGTTTCCGCTAAAATGCCGAAAGTTAAATAATTTGACCTTTTTCCTTTAAATTCGCATCTTGAATTTTGGGAGTCCGATTTGAGATCCGCCTGCGCGAGTATGTTACATATATTTTGTATAACTTACTTTAAAAATTTGGGATCATTTCGACTTCTCTAGTGTTCCATTTTAATTTTAATCGTCGTAGCGAATTTATTATTAAAAAAAAAATAATAATAAGAAAATCAAAATGGATAAGTCGGTGGGCTAAGGGATTAAGACCCTTAGCAAAGCAGCAAATGACGTACAGAAGCAGAAACATGGAGAACGAAATAGAAACATTGAACAATACAGAGAAAAGGAAAAATTAGAAAAGAGAGAGGAGAAAAGGGAAAAAGGAGTGGAGAAATACTTGAATTTCTACCCCAAATCTTCAGGTAATGATGTTAACTCATTATCTTAGCTTATTACGTGTGTTTGAATATATTTTTATGGTAAAAATAGGGATATTAGACATCGCCCTAATGACGTAAATTGAGAGTTTAAAGGGTCAATTGGACCCCGATGATGGAAATGATTATATATACATACTCAGTGAGTTATGGGCAACATATAAATATAATTTATTTAGGGTTTGGTTATGGGACTTTGAACCCTGTATATAGGCCTGGCCTGCGTATTGCGTATGCGAATAGGGTATCAGGTTCCTAACTGGATTGCTTTAAGACATAAGGAATGAAGCCTTTAGCTTTATCTGATATAATTTTTCTGCTTATTGAATAGAAAGGGATCGTTTGGCGGTTAATCCAAAGAAAAAAAAACAGTGGTTGAGTAGCAGGGCCAGCTTTGGAATACGGTAAGTGTTTATATCCATATCTTTGGAGGCACCTGGCCTCGTGGATTTTCTACCACGTGTTCCTTACGTATGTAGCTGCCGATAGGCGTACTCATTACGCCTTAGCTTTGAATTTACATTCTATATTATACGTTATGTTCTGTTGTTGGTATTGTATTGAGGATCTGAGCATTGTACTCTGGCTGTGAGTTGACATATACTTCCCGGCTGTCGATGAGAGTCCCACGCCGGTGAAGG
Organism: Petunia x hybrida; assembly: GCA_037355625.1. NCBI lineage: Eukaryota > Viridiplantae > Streptophyta > Magnoliopsida > Solanales > Solanaceae > Petunia > Petunia x hybrida. Next base: position 160,141 of record JBBBVM010000781.1, read on the forward strand.
GTTATCATTGCATCATATTGAGGGTAGGAGGATTCCGCCCTCGGAGCAGGAGGATTCCGCTCCATTGCATCATATTGAGGTTAGGAGGATTCCGCCCTGGGAGCAGGAGGATTCTGCTCCATCGCATCATATTGAGGGTAGGAGGATTCCGCCCTCGGAGCAGGAGGATTCCGCTCCATTCATTTGGCACATGCGACCCATTTCATTTCATCTCATCTCATTTCATATCATTTCATTTCATCTCATTTCATACTATTATGTAGATTTTCTGTACATGACTACTGTTCTGCTTATATGTGCATTGCTTATTTGTTCATTGTTGTCTGGTTCCGTTTCCCTGACTAGCGTATCTATTTTTCGAGGTTGCTAGTTTGTTCGCACTTATTGTGTCCTCATGACTCACCCCCCCTATTTGTCCTTGTGTTTTCCTTTCGTTCAGCAGATTCTGCTCCAGGACCCAGCCAGTCGCACCGTGATTGAGGAGTAGTACGTTCTCAGCTGTCTACGGTGAGCCATCCTGTTCATTGCGGCCACCAACTTCAGATATTACAGCTTTCCTTACTTTTGCTCCCTTCGGGAGGTGTGTATATATTTTGGCCTTCTTAGATGTCTGATCTGGAAACCTTTAAAACCGTGTTTTCTGGGTAGTTATTTGTATTGTTCAGACAGCTTGTATATTTGTCTATCCTTGGGAGTTATCTTATGTTGTTAAAGTTTGGTTCATTTTTATTTCAAGGTAATTCTTCACAATTTATATTGATTCAGTCAATAGGGTTCGCCCGACAGGTTTAGGGGAGGTGGTCAGGTGCCCGCACGGCCTAACGGAGAATTTGGGTCGTGTCAGTTGGTATCAGAGCGAGGTTGATAAGCCCCAAACCCCCGCAAGACCCTTCACTCGGAGTCAAGCCCAATTGATCCAAGACACCCATCTTCACTTGACCCGGAGAGGCATGGATGAAGGCGCCGAGAGTGGTTTGAAGGTCATGCTCTTGAGTACCATGGATGGGAGATCACTTAGCCCACTTGGAGAGGCTTCCGGAGCACGTTTGGAGGCAAACCAAGGTGCTACAGGAGGAGGCGGACCGCCCACTCTACTAGGCGGACCGCCCCTCAAACTCTATGAAGTTTGACTGCACAACTAGGCGGGGCGCCTCCTGTTCAGGGGCGGACCGCCCACTTCTCTGCAAGGCCAAAACAGGCGGGGCGCCTCCTGGAGTAGGCTGGGCGCCTACTCCACTGAAGAATGAAACGGGACACCTCTTTAAAATGCTATGTTTTGACTATTATAGCCCTACGTGGCCTTTGTTTAATTAACCCACTTTGGGGGTATTTTAGTAGTTTCATTATGTGTAAGTGAAGTCTATAAATACTTCACATAACTTCTTCAAACCTTAGCTTACCTTGATTATTGATGAATGAAAATAGAGTTGAACTCTTTGAATTGAAGAAACCCTTGCTTTGGTTGCTTGAATCCACTAGTGGAACCTAGTTGACTCTTGAACCTCCCCGACCATTCTACTTGCGAGTCCGTTGTCGTCTCGAGGGTAGTTGCCTAGCGTAGGTGTTCTTGGCCTTCTCCCGGGGTGTAACGGAACTAGTTCTCCGTTGCTACTTGGGATTAGTAATCGAGATACGTCTCGTTCCTATCTTTTACTTTTCCGCATTTTGATTCTTATCATCTTGGTATCAGAGCAAGGTTCGGGTATCGTTTCTACGAACCCCCGACCCTTGATTCTTCGTGCCTAGGTTAGTTTGTTTAGTTTTCTTGTTGTTCAAGTTATTGAAAATAGAAAAAACACAAGAAAATTGAAAAATTGAAAATACAAAATTTGGTGTAGTTTGTTGGTTTGGATGATTGATGATATGGGTGTTGTGGGTTCTTGATCGTGGTTGAATTCCCGTTGCTTGGGTACCAAAATTGATTGAATCGGAGAAGTTTGGAAGATTGAAACCCCAAACCCCCTTAAACCCTTGAAGAGCATGTTCTTGTTGATTTTTGCCTTGATTCTTGGGTTGGATTGATGTTATAGTGGGAGCTTGTTATTGGGGATTGAACTTCATTGAAAAACAAACGAATCGGTACCAATTTTGTGGGAATTGAACTTGTATAACACCTACTTTGAAGAATCATAACCCTTGTTGAACCCCCTTTTGATAAACCCTAGTTATGAACATGATGAACATGGTAGATTATTGATTGTTGATTGGGTTTGATTAAAAGTGATTGGGTTTTGATCTCTGTGGTTGAAACAACGTTTGGGTACCCTTGGATTGCCAAATCATCGTGTGATTAGTTGGAATTTTGGGTGCAAAAGCCAAGGAAAACGTTGTTGAACATTGCTGAAATTTGCAGTAGGCGGACCGCCCGAAAAGGAGGCGGGGCGCCTACCCAACTCTCTGAAGTTCAGAGGCGGGGCGCCTACTAAGCAGGCGGACCGCCCACTTTTCCCTACTGCAGACTAAGCGGACCGCCCAGTGCTAAGGGGTGGGGCGCCTACTTTCCTGAAGGTTGGGAATTGGGTAGATCTTCTAGGTTTTCGTGTTTTGTTGTTTGCATTGCTTCTAATTAGTACTATTAGGGTATAATTCTACTTGTGTAGTACTAATTACTTCGAGCTATTAGGGTTATCGTGCCTAGAAAGGAGGTTAGAATTCAAAGAAATTCCGTAGTCTCTTTTGGCTCAAGTCCGCATTTAAAGAGCTTAACGCTTCCAATCGAGTCCTATCAACTCCACTCACCCCGGAGAGCATCGGGTCTCAAGTGGAGTGATTAAGTTGAAGGTTTACTATTCAACTTAGTGAAGCTTTGGGTTCAAGCAAGAGTGAAAAATCCACCACCCACTTAAACGAGTGATCCGAGTGAACATAAGTGAGGGAGTGTGTGAGATTGTTGTTGCTAACGTTTGTTACTTGTGTAGGTACTATGGCGAACGAGGGACAAGAATTCATAAAGGAGGCCTTGGCTAATCTTCTTGCCAAGATGGACCTCATGAACCAAAGAATTGAGTCACTTGAGAAGGAAGCTTCAAGCACTAAAGGAGAACATGGGACCCCGAGTGTCCACAATGAAAAGGGGACCCCGAGTGTCCCAATTGAAAAGGGGACCCCGAGAGTCCAAATGGAGGCCGGAGAGGGATCAAATAGTCCTACCTTTACCCCGGAACAAGTCGTTGAGTTGCTAAATCAACAACGGGTAAAGGAGGATCGTGAGAGAGTTGATCAAGTGTTGGGCAATACCCAACGTGTGACTATTCCAAACCTTATAGGTAATCCCCAAAGGAATGCTCCGTTTCCCGGTCCAATCCGGAATGTTAGACCCCTTGAGCAAGTTGCACAAGCTCAAGAAGGGGAGGGAACCGATTATGGTGATGATGTGTATGGATTTGATGATCACTATCAACCGAGACGAGGTATGAATTGGGGACGAAATGTTGACCGTGGTAGGGGCCGAGGTCGAGGGCCACCTATGGGTTATGATGGTGGAAACTTTAGAAGGGAGTATGGTTTGAGTGAAGACCACTATGGGGGCCAACCGGAGGCTTACCGTGGAGGACGTGACAATACCAACCTCAATAGTGTAAAGCTCAACCTTCCAAGCTTTAAAGGAAATTGTGATCCGGAGGCCTACCTTCAATGGGTGCAAATCATGGAGAGGATGTTTGATACAAACGACATGACCGATGAAAAGAAAGATACCTATGCTATTTCAACCTTTGAGTCCTATGCATCTACTTGGTGGGAATCCGTTAAAAGATCAAGGAGGAGAGCGGGAGTTCATGTGAATGTGGGTTGGATTGACTTGAAAGGTGTCATGAGCACCAAGTACATTACTCCTAGATATCGTCAAGAACAATTCAAGAAGCTTTATGAGTTGAGACAAGGTGTCAAATCGGTGCATGATTACTATGATGAGTTTGAGAGAGTTCGAATGGCCTTAGATATGGACAATGAAGATGAGGAGCAAGCCGTGATCCGTTTCATGAATGGTTTGAGCTATGGCATAGCTTCACAATTGAGATTGCATTCTTATCTCTCACTTCAAGAAGTCCTCGATGCCGCTATTCTAGCCGAGCAATGGCTTGAAAAGGAGAAGTCCAACCGTTTCAAGAGCAACACTTCCACCACTTTGAGCAAACCAAAGGATTGGAAAACTTCTACTCCAAATGCCAAGTTCCCAAGTGCAAGTGGCACAAGTGTTGCCAATGCTAGCAAGGAGGTGAAGAAGCCTTATGAAAGGGGCGCATCCAATGTGGGAGGTAACTCTAAAACTCATTTACAATCTCCTACCTCTTCTTCAATACAATGCCATAAGTGCAAGGGATATGGGCACTTTGCTAAGGAATGTCCTACAAAGAGGACCATGATTGTTGTTGGCAATGATGCATATGAGAAAGAGAGTGAATCGGAAAATGAGGGGGTAGAGGGAGTTGAGGGAGTTGAGGGAGTAGAGGATGATTTGTTTGATGATACGGTGGAGGAGGAGGATCCTCACACTTTCTTGGTGGTAAGAAGGAGTCTAGGGTCTTTGATTGTTGAAGACACCGAAACTTTGCAAAGGGAAAATCTTTTCCATGCTAGGTGCCGGGTCAAAGATGTTGTTTGTTCTATGATAATTGATTCCGGGAGTTGTGCAAATGTAGTGAGTCAATCACTTGTGACCCAATTGAAGTTGACTACCATGAAGCATCCTAAACCTTACCGGCTACAATGGCTAAGCGAATGTGGGGAGCTTAAAGTGGTCAAACAAGTGATGATTCGATTCAAAATGGGGAGTTATGTTGATGAGCATTTGTTCGACGTCGTGCCTATGCAAGCGTGCCACCTACTTCTAGGGAGGCCATGGCAATTCGATAGGCAAGTAGTGCATGATGGTCGTGTCAATACTTACACGGTCAAGCATGAAGGGAAGAGATTTGTGCTTAAACCTCTCACTCCTAAACAAGTGAGTGAGGACTACAAGAAAATGAAGGAGTTGAGAGAGGTGGCCAAGGCTAAGTCTATCATTGAGACTAGCCCTTTGACCAAAAGCATGGTGGCAATCCCACCTACTTCATCTACCGGTGGCATGTGTGCCATGATGCAACCGGGCGCGCTCTTGAAAGGCAATGATGGCACCAAGTTTCTCCTATGCCTAGTGCACAAAGGTATGATCCTTAACTCTAATCATGATTCTTCTCCTACCCTTTTGCCTAGTGTGTTTGAAAATGTCTTGAAAGACTTTGGGGACATGTTCCCGGATGAGATGCCCGATGGCTTACCTCCCTTGAGGGGTATAGAACATCAAATTGACTTTATTCCGGGCTCTCAAATCCCGAACAAGCCGGCCTATAGAAGCAATCCCGAGGACACAAGGGAGTTGCAAAAACAAGTTGATGACTTGCTTTCTAAAGGTTTGGTAAGGGAGAGTTTGAGTCCTTGTGCCGTACCGGTCATTCTTGTTCCAAAGAAGGACGGCACTTGGCGAATGTGCGTAGATTGCCGAGCCGTGAATAAGATAACGGTCAAGTACCGTCACCCTATTCCACGGCTTGATGATATGTTGGATGAATTGAGTGGGTCGTGTGTCTTTTCCAAAATCGACCTTAGGTCCGGTTACCATCAAATCCGGATGAAACCCGGGGATGAATGGAAAACCCCATTCAAGACCAAATTCGGTCTCTATGAATGGTTGGTAATGCCCTTCGGGCTTTCCAACGCACCTAGCACCTTCATGCGACTCATGAATCATGTCTTGAAATCTTTTATCAACAAGTTTGTCGTTGTGTATTTTGATGATATCTTGATCTATAGTAAGACAATTGATGAACATGTTGACCACCTTAGGCAAGTGCTTGAAGCCTTGAGAGCCGAAAAGCTCTATGCTAATTTCAAAAAGTGTGCCTTTGGTGTGGAGAAGGTGGTCTTCCTTGGGTTTGTTGTTAGTGCCCAAGGAGTGGAGGTGGATGAGTCTAAGGTAGAGGCCATACGTGATTGGCCTACTCCTACTACCGTGACTCAAGTGAGGAGCTTTCATGGTCTTGCAAGTTTTTATAGACGCTTTGTGAAAGATTTTAGCTCCATTGCCGCTCCACTCACCGAATTGGTGAAGAAAGACCAACCCTTTGTTTGGGGAGAGCCTCAAGAGAAGGCCTTCCAAGAGTTGAAAAGTAGGTTAAGTACCGCTCCCCTATTGCAATTGCCCGACTTTGGAAAGGCATTTGAGGTTGAATGTGATGCCTCGGGGGTGGGAATTGGTGGTGTTTTAATGCAAGATAGCAAACCCATCGCCTACTTTAGTGAAAAGTTGAAAGGGGCCTCATTGAATTATTCTACATATGACAAGGAGTTGTATGCCCTTGTGAGAGCCCTTGCCCATTGGCAACATTACTTGTGGCCTAGAGAGTTTGTGATCAAGAGTGACCATGAGTCACTCAAGCATCTAAGAGGCCAAGAGAAGCTCAATAAGAGGCATGCCAAGTGGGTTGAATTTATTGAGTCCTTTCCCTATGTGATCCAATACAAAAAAGGGAAGGACAATGTTGTGGCGGATGCGCTCTCTAGAAAGTTCGCATTAGCCACCACTCTCACCTCTAAGCTCATGGGATTCCAGAGCATCAAATTGATGTATGCTCATGATCCAAAGCTAAAGAGTGTCTATGATACTCTAGAGAAGGGGGAGAGAGTTGAAAAATACCAATGGTCTAATGGATTCATCTTTAAAAATGGTAGAGTGTGTATACCCGAGTCCTCATGGAGGGAATTGCTTGTGCAAGAAGCACATTGTGGAGGACTCATGGGTCACTTTGGGGCAAGAAAGACTTTGGCCGTTCTTCAAGAACAATTCCATTGGCCGAAGATGAGGGTGCATGTGGAGAAGTTTTGTGCTAATTGCCTTGAGTGCAAACGAGCCAAATCTAAAGCCCACCCTCATGGGTTATATACCCCACTCCCCGTACCTACTAGTCCATGGTTGGATATATCAATGGACTTTGTCATGGGATTACCAAGGACTAGGGGGGGCCACGATAGCATCTTTGTTGTTGTGGATAGGTTCTCAAAGATGGCTCATTTCATTCCTTGCAAGAAATGTGATGATGCCCAACATGTAGCTTCCTTGTTTGTTGAAAATGTTTTGAAGCTACATGGTGTGCCTCAATCTATAGTGAGTGATAGGGACCCTAAGTTCCTAAGCCATTTTTGGTGAAGTTTATGGGGTGCTTTAAGCACTAAGCTCTTGTTTTCCACGTCCCACCACCCACAAACCGATGGCCAAACCGAAGTGGTCAACCGAACCTTGGGTGCTCTTCTTAGAGCCATGACCCGAGGTAAGGCCGGGACGTGGATTGATAGATTGCCTATAATGGAGTTTGCCTACAATCGAACATTGCATACTATGATTGGCATGACTCCTTTTGAATGTGTTTATGGTTTCAACCCCTTGATTCCCCTTGATCTAACCCCTTTGCCAAGGGAAACGGTTGTTAATTTTGAAGGGAAAGCTAGAGCCAAGGCTTTGATGGAGCTACATGCCAAGGCGAAGAAGAATTTGGAGGAAGCCTATGCTAAGATTGCCTCCAAGAAGAACAAAGGACGCAAGAAGATGGAACTCAAGAATGGTGACTATGTGTGGGTGCACTTCCGGAAAGAAAGGTTTCCAAACCTTAGGAAAGGGAAGGTTGCACCCCGGGGAGATGGCCCATTCCAAGTGATCTCGAAGATAAACAACAATGCCTACGTGGTCGATTTGCCAAGTGAGTATCAAGTTTCAAATACTTTCAATCTTTGTGACTTGGTTCCTTTGGATGTAGGTAATGAAGAGGTCGTGCATGAAGATGAAGGGGTCGTGAATGATGCTTCAATTTCGAGGACGAAATCCTCTCAAGAAGGGGAGGATGATAAGCCCCAAACCCCCGCAAGACCCTTCACTCGGAGTCAAGCCCAATTGATCCAAGACACCCATCTTCACTTGACCTGGAGAGGCATGGATGAAGGCGCCGAGAGTGGTTTGAAGGTCATGCTCTTGAGTACCATGGATGGGAGATCACTTAGCCCACTTGGAGAGGCTTCAGGAGCACGTTTGGAGGCAAACCAAGGTGCTACAGGAGGAGGCGGACCGCCCACTCTACTAGGCGGACCGCCCCTCAAACTCTCTGAAGTTTGACTGCACAACTAGGCGGGGCGCCTCCTGTTCAGGGGCGGACCGCCCACTTCTCTGCAAGGCCAAAACAGGCGGGGCGCCTCCTGGAGTAGGCTGGGCGCCTACTCCACTGAAGAATGAAACGGGACACCTCTTTAAAACGCTATGTTTTGACTATTATAGCCCTACGTGGCCTTTGTTTAATTAACCCACTTTGGGGGTATTTTAGTAGTTTCATTATGTGTAAGTGAAGTCTATAAATACTTCACATAACTTCTTCAAACCTTAGCTTACCTTGATTATTGATGAATGAAAATAGAGTTGAACTCTTTGAATTGAAGAAACCCTTGCTTTGGTTGGTTGAATCCACTAGTGGAACCTAGTTGACTCTTGAACCTCCCCGACCATTCTACTTGCGAGTCCGTTGTCGTCTCGAGGGTAGTTGCCTAGCGTAGGTGTTCTTGGCCTTCTCCCGGGGTGTAACGGAACTAGTTCTCCGTTGCTACTTGGGATTAGTGATCGAGATACGTCTCGTTCCTATCTTTTACTTTTCCGCATTTTGATTCTTATCAGAGGTTTAGAGACTTTTCAGATCATGACAGTGTCTAATAGAGTCTCGCTGATCGGGCGGAGACGTGCGTACCTATCTACGAGAGGCTATGATGGCATTTAGGCAGTTTTCTTTCTTTCTTTCCCTGTCGTGCGTGAGTCTTCTTATATGAAGTTAAATATTTTTATTCTCCGCAATAAATGGTGAGAACGCGCGCGAATGTTCGGCGAGAGGCGGAGGAGCCAGTGGTCGCCCCTATGTCTGCTGCTCCGCGAGGTGGTGGTGTTGGCCGCGGTAGAGGTCGTGGTCGAGGCAGAGGTAGAGTTGCCCAGGCCACGAGGATGGTGGATCATGTTGATCCTGCTGCAGAGATTTCGGTAGTGCCAGCTTTTGCAAGGCAGGGGGAGCAGGGCTTATTCGTTCCCCCCGCACTTCATGATGCTTTTATAAGATTCTTAGCGATGCAGATGCCCCAGGGACCTCATATTCCTCAGGCTGCTGTGGATGCTCCTATTCCTCAGGCTGCTGTAGATGCTCCTATCCCTCAGGCAGCTCCTCAGGCTGCGGTAGATATTGGTTCTCAGGTTCAGGAAGCCCCCATTCCAGCTCCACAGGTAGCCCCAGCAGTTCATGTTCCAGGTGGTTATGTTCCAGAGGTAGCGGGTGTTGTGCCTCCGGTTGCTCAGGCTAGTCAGCCAGTCCAGGTAGCAGGTCAAGTTGATGATCCGGCAAGGCTGCATTATTTTACCCGACTTAGTCCTCCGAAGTTCTCTGGTCAGAAATCAGATAAGCTTAAGCCTCGTGAGTTTCTTGATCAATGTCAGCGTATCTTAGAGGCCCTTGGATATCTTGAGCAGTATGGAGCTGATTATACTGCCTTCCAGCTTGTGGGTCCGGCTTTAGCTTGGTGGACCGCACTTCGATCAGCTAGGCAAGGCTTACCTAAGCTGACCTGGAGTAAGTTCTCTCGTCGATTCATGGAGAAGTTTTTCCCTCGCAGTCAGCAGGATGAGAAGAGGAGACAGTTTGAGAGGATTGGACAGGGTAACCTGTCAGTCACGGAGTACGAGCTTTTATTTTCAGAGATGTCCAGCTATGCTCCAGATCTCGTGCAGGAGCCCTCTGAGAGGGTCAGACGTTTTATTGATGGGCTTTCTCCTCATTTGCGATCCCAGATGGCTCGTGAGATTGAGGCTGGTACCCTATTTGATGTCGTTGTTGATATTGCCAGGAGGTATGAGGCCTATCATAGATTGGAGATAAATGAGTCAGAGCGGGAGAGTAAGAGATCTCGTGGTCCAGGGCATTCTAGTACCTCGTATGGAGGTAGAAGTTATCAGCAGCAGAGTAGGCCTCCTGTCAGACCAGCTCAGTTTCCTGCGCGTGGTTCTCAGAACGCGCCTACTTCTTCTCAGGGTCAGTTTGGGTTTCGCCCGCGAGACCAGTCTCAGTTTGATCAACGTAGATTTCCTTCAGGGTGCTTTATCTGTCAGGATCTAGGGCATCATAAGAAGGATTGCCCTTATCTCCATCAGCAGGGTAGTAGCCGCCCTTTCCCTCTCCTTCAAGCGCCTATGCAGCAGCAGCCTCAGGGTGCCCCTTCAGGGTCTCAGCCAGCTAGAGGTGCACCACCATCTGGTAGAGGTCGGGGTTGTGGTTCAGGTGGTCCCTCCAGGGGTGGATCTCAGGGTGGTAGTTCAGCTCAGCCGCAGAGACAGCTATATGCACTGCCGGCCAGGCAGGATGCCGAGGCATCCCCAGCTGTTGTTACAGGTATTTTATCTGTTTGTGGTCGAGATGCATATTCTTTGGTAGATCCGGGGTCTACATATTCATATGTATCTCCTTATTTTGCTTCGGGTTTTCATGTTGATTATATGTGTCTTCGTAATCCATTCTGTGTTTCCACTCCTATTGGAGACATTATCATTGTGGATCAAGTTTATCCAGCTTGTACCATATCTTTTGGGGGTCGTGAGACACTAGTAGATCTTCTAATCCTAGATATGGTTGATTTTGATGTCATTATTGGCATGGATTGGTTGGCGTCGTGTCATGCCACGTTAGATTGTCATGCCAAGTCTCTTCAGTAGTCTCTTCCTTGTTCAGCACCAGTGGCGTGGCAGGGTTCTTATTTGCCACCTAGGGGGCATGTTATTTCTTTCCTGAAGGCAAAACGGATGATGGATAAAGGGTGTTTAGCATATCTTGCCATGGTTCGAGATACCACTGTGGAGATTCCATCTCTTGATTCTATTACTGTCGTTAGGGAATTCCCTGATCTGTTTCTAGATGATTTGCCAGGACTTCCTCCTGATCGAGAGATCGAGTTTGGCATTGATATAGTGCCAGGGACTCAGCCTATTTCCATCCCTCCTTATCGCATGGCCCCATCAGAGTTGAAGGAGTTGAAGAAGCAGTTGCAAGATTTGCTTGATAAGGGGTTCATTAGGCCGAGTATTTCTCCGTGGGGTGCTCCTGTTCTATTCGTGAAAAAGAAAGATGGAACTATGCGGATGTGTATTGATTATGATGCCGGGTAAATTGGCCTAAACGACAACCATCAAGAACCAAGCTTGGAGAGCACAAAGGACACAAGTCCAGGGCTCCGGAAACGTCTTGAAGATCATGCATTGGAGCGCCAAGGAAGGAGGAGCACTTAGGCACCAAAGGAGAGGCTCGGGGGACGCATTTGGAGCCATTCCAAGGACCCCCAGGAAGGGGCGGACCGCCTAGTCAAAGGGGCGGACCGCCTAGTGAAGTTGAGCCCTCAGGATCTTGGCCGCCTACAAAATAGGCGGACCGCCCACTCCACAGCATGGAGAAGTAGGCGGACCGCCTACTCCCACTAGGCAGGGGCGCCTACTTGCTGAGCACATGGACGGGATTTTGTGTAAAGTTCCTATTTTGCCCTTAAGTAGCTTGTATTGTTATAACCCACTTTGGGGGTGTTTTAGACATTTCATTAGGTGTATGGGAAAACTATATAAGCTTCCCTTAGCCATTTTATTCATTAGTTAGTCTGGACATTGAATAGAAAGAAGAGAGAATAGAGAGAAGGCCGAGCCTTTCTTTGTTGAAGCCCGAGGCTTCGTTTATGACTCAACTTGGAACCTATGGAGATCGACATCTAGTTAGATTCCATTGTAAGGTTCAAGTTTCCCTTCTCCCTTTTGAATTCAATTAACGTGAATGAATTGAATTCGTTTCTTTCTTCTAATTTCTTGCCTTCCCAATCTTGATTTCTTGTTTATCTCGTTTACTTGCTTCCGCGTATCGTATATTTTAGCTTCCGCGTATTTTACCCTGCATCAGTTGGTATCAGAGCAAGGCTTGGGTTATGTTCTTACAAACCCCCGTTCCTTGTTCATTATGTTAGTATCATTGTGATTGTTGTGTTCGTTCTTGAAAAATTGAAGAAAAACAAAAATATTGAAAAACTTGAAAATTGAACAAAATTTGGTGGAACTTGTTGGATTGGAACACCCATGCGTTAAAAATCATTGGGGTTTGTTCCTTATATTATTCCCGTTGTTTTGGTACCCATATATCACATTTTGGTGTTACGATTCAAAATTTCGAAAATCAAAATCCCAAAAGTTTGAAAATTTCTTGAAAACGCTTCAATCTTGATCCGAAGCTTGTTGTTGTTTGTTGGAGGTTTAAACCCATTGGGGAATTGTTGTTTTAGTTGTATACGCCTTTGGGTATCATTGATTTTGTGTATCGGGTCGAAATCGTTGGATTTTTTGTTGCGAAACGAGAGAAAAACGCGTGTTGCGAAGCTGCTGAGAGAGCAGTAGGCGGACCGCCCACTGTGGGAGGCGGACCGCCTCTTTTTATACAGCTCTCTGGAAATCACACTGGGCGGACCGCCCCTTTTGCAGAGGCGGAGCGCCCACTCCTGGGGTGACTCCGTTTGGTTCCGTTTCGTGTGTTTTTGTGTTCCGTTTGCTTCAGTACCTCTTGGTTAGTGTTTCTAGGGTAATTGGCCAACTTTATTAACACTAACTCTTTAGCGTATTAGGACATTCGTGCGTAGAGGAGATTAGAATTCAAAGAAGAGTCGTAGAACTCCTTTTCGCCTCAAGTGCGCATTTTAAATAACCGTCCGTCCATAGAGTCTCATTAATTCCACTCCGAACTTTAACTTGGACATGCTAGTTGTGATTACCTTGGTTCCCAAGTTGATAAGGCCTCGCTCTTGAGTGTACATATATTGAGTGACACACGTGAGGGAGTGACTTTCGGGAGGTTTTGTTCTTGGTGATTACAACAATGTCGGATGATGATTGTGGAGACTATGGCTCATGTGGGGATGATGCGAGTTGCTATGACTCGTATGGTGATGATGGAGACTATAGTTCCTACGAGGGTGATGATGGCCATTACTATGATGATGGAAACCATGGCTCCTATGGTGATGAAGCGGTTCACTATGACGATCGTGAGATTGATGATGACTATGAGGCTTGTGATGAAGAATGTGATGATCCTTATGCTTCTAGTCAAGAACCCGAGGATGGTGACGCTTCAAGGTATGATGATCCTACTTACTCTTCTTCTGAAGAATTTGATATTGATGATAGTGACATAGATAGAGTTGATGGTGATGTTGAGCATGTGGGTTATTCTTATGCATCTTCTCTTAGTGTTGCTAACGGTGTGCAAGGGAGTAGTAGAGGACCTTCCATTAGTATGGGAGGTGGTGGTGGTTGTTCCGTGGGAAAGAAGAAGCTTGCATCTTCTAGGTTCGCTAAGCGACCTAATGCTTCTAATTCCCATGTGGAGGTTGGTTTGAGAGATGGTGTTGCTTTTGCTACAAAGGGGTTGTATGCCATGAGGGGCGTGGATGGTTGTAGTAGGAGTAGTACTATGGGCTATGGAACCAAGGCGAGAGGCACTTATGGGTTCCATGGCAAGGCTCCTTCCTCGACTTCCAACAACATCTCTAATGTTGGGAGAGTGACGGGAAGTGGAAGTTACACTAGCACTCTTGCTAGTAGTGGAGGGATAAGGAAGACCCAAGTTGTCGGAGTTGACACTTGTGGGCATTCAAGTTCTCACTTGGATGCCAATCTAGAAAACTTGGGTAGGAGAAGGTTCGTTGTTGAGGTAGATGGTATTGGAGGATACTTGCTCAAGATTGGTGATACCGATGCCAATTGTATTAGCACCTCGATGGTTGATAGGCTTAGGATACCATGCCATAAGCTAGAGCATCCTTATGAGTATGATGGAGTGTGGGTTTCTAAGGAGGCTCGGGTGCTCATATCTCATAGGAATTATAAATGCTATGTGTGGTGTGATGTGTATCCCATGCGTCATGTTGATGTGTGGTTAGGAGAGCCGTGGTTGGAGGGGAAGAGGGTGCAATATAGTGTGGCGAAGGATGCGTATCTTGTGGGCGTAGGGCAAAGAGTCTATGACTTTGTGCCTCACCGGGCGAAGAGCCAAGTGCCTACTAGTAGACCTTCCTTAGCTAGGCAAAGGAGCAAGGATCGGGAACTTCATTCCATGGGCAACAATGTGCAAACAAGAAGTCCTACAAACACAAGTAATGGTGGGACTAGTGCTACAAAAGAGTTGACAAATGTCAACAAGGTGAGCCCGAAGCCACTTCCAAAGCCGAGTGGTTCACCAACAAAGAAGAAGGAGACATCAAGTGATGAGTCTTCAAGTCCTAGATTCCGGGTTGATGTAAAAAGTCCACCTACTCCGGCTATGGGCATTCTCGGGCCTCGTCCCAATTCGCCCGAATTTGAGAGACAAAAGATAGAGAGGAGTAAGGGAGTGACCGGTGACATTCCTCGAGTGGAAAAAGGAGAGGATGTGTTGAGTGACGTGAGCGGGATGTCACCATCCGAATCTACACCTAGCCTTGAAAAGAAAATGAGGGAAAAAAAAGAGGGAAAAAGAAAAATTGAGAGTGAGGACACCCCTTATTCTAACCTTAACCCTTTTGCTTTTTCTTCTACTTGTTTGAGTACTTGTGTAGGTATTCTTGGAGGCAACCCGATGGAGCCTCAACCATGTTCCGAGATGGAAAGACAAGGTGAAGGCGATGCCAAATGTGAGCTACGAGGTGAAGGAACTACCCATGATGCTTCATGCACATTGAGTGAGCCCGGATGCGACTCAAGTGTAAGTGTTAGTTCTTCTATCCTTAAGCATGATACTTCCTTGTCTTATGGTATTGATCGTGAAAAGTCTATGCTAGTTGGTGAGTTGCATGAATATAATGTGTTTGCAACTAGTGTAGAGCCACTTGGTCAACTTGTGTGTGAAAATGAACCACTAGTTGAGAGGGTTGAAAAGCCACATCATGATGTGAGCTCGGTTTTCATTGAACCTCTCTTTAGTGAGGATATCGTAGTTGACCTTGTTTGTGGACCTTGTTATGACACCCCACCCATTTTTGATAAAGGAGAAGATGAATTGCATGATAATCTTATTCTTCCCTTTGATTGCTTAATTGATAGTGGTGGTTCCTTGTGTCGTAGTGAGGATGGATGTGACCTTGAGGAGTCTCTCGTGTGTGAGATGGATCGATTTATTTTCGATGACTCCTCGAGTGAGAGTGAAAGACCTAGTCTTGATGATATGCTTTTGCGTAACCATGAATTTGAGGTGCATGCCTTTACATTTCTATTGTTTCAAGGTAATCTCATTTGTGGTGGTGAATTGTATCGGACTAGGGTCGGTAGTAGAGTCGAACCTCCATGCTTTGTCAAGTTAGGCTCTATGGATGATCCAACGTTTGGAACTCCGAGTGAGAAGAGTGGTCTTGGTATTGGTCGTGTTGACCTACCTTCTAGTAGTCCTAGCCTTCGTTGTGTGGACTATAATGATGAAGGACCTATTTTGGAGACCTTCCTTTGGAGCTTGTCCAATAAGGAGGATTGTCTTGGGGTTGATTTGGGAGGTGAGGAGGTACCTCCCGGTGTGTGTAAGAATGCTCTTAAGAAGGGGAGTGGAGTAGTCGATGTTAGTTGTGAATTGAACTACTTTACTTACTCCATCCCATATGTTGAGCACACCTTGAGTGTTGGACATGCCAAAGCCAATGTGTCGCATTGTGATAAATTTGATTTGAAGGCTTGGTGTGATGATAGTGAGCTTAGGGGTCATAGGACATTTGATTGCTATATGTTGCATATCCTTGATCTCTTTGTTTGTTTTGACAATGAGTGCTTGTTCTTGTCGAGCCAAGATGACATACGCTTTTTAATTGGTATTGATGCTTGGCTCTATCACAAGAGTGTGTTTTCCCACACCACTTGCACTTATTATTGTTGAGCTAACCTACTTGGAAGTAGGAAGTTTTGGTTGTGCTTGTTTTGATTGTAGGTTTTGATGGTTCGATTTCGAGGACGAAATCCTTTCAAGAAGGGGAGGATGATGCCGGGTAAATTGGCCTAAACGACAACCATCAAGAACCAAGCTTGGAGAGCACAAAGGACACAAGTCCAGGGCTCCGGAAACGTCTTGAAGATCATGCATTGGAGCGCCAAGGAAGGAGGAGCACTTAGGCACCAAAGGAGAGGCTCGGGGGATGCATTTGGAGCCATTCCAAGGACCCCCAGGAAGGGGCGGACCGCCTAGTCAAAAGGGTGGACCGCCTAGTGAAGTTGAGCCCTCAGGATCTTGGCCGCCTACAAAATAGGCGGACCGCCCACTCCACAGCATGGAGAAGTAGGCGGACCGCCTACTCCCACTAGGCAGGGGCGCCTACTTGCTGAGCACATGGACGGGATTTGTGTAAAGTTCCTATTTTGCCCTTAAGTGGCTTGTATTGTTATAACCCACTTTGGGGGTGTTTTAGACATTTCATTAGGTGTATGGGAAAACTATATAAGCTTCCCTTAGCCATTTTATTCATTAGTTAGTCTGGACATTGAATAGAAAGAAGAGAGAATAGAGAGAAGGCCGAGCCTTTCTTTGTTGAAGCCCGAGGCTTCGTTTATGACTCAACTTGGAACCTATGGAGATCGACATCTAGTTAGATTCCATTGTAAGGTTCAAGTTTCCCTTCTCCCTTTTGAATTCAATTAACGTGAATGAATTGAATTCGTTTCTTTCTTCTAATTTCTTGCCTTCCCAATCTTGATTTCTTGTTTATCTCGTTTACTTGCTTCCGCGTATCGTATATTTTAGCTTCCGCGTATTTTTACCCTGCATCAGATTATCGTCAGCTAATTAAGGTCACCATCAAGAATAAGTATCCCTTGCCTCGCATTGATGATTTGTTTGATCAGTTGCAAGGTGCCAAATTCTTTTCTAAGATCGATCAGCGATCTGGTTATCATCAGCTAAAGATTCGTGAGTCAGATATCTCGAAGTCTGCTTTTAGGACTCGTTATGGCCATTATGAGTTCCTAGTTATGTCTTTTAGGCTGACTAATGCCCCTGCAGCCTTTATGGATCTCATGAACTGGGTGTTTAAGCCATTCCTTGATTCCTTTGTCATTATCTTCATTGATGATATTCTTATAAATTCTCGTAGCCGCGAGGAGCATGATTATCATCTGAGGGTGGTTCTTCAGACCCTCCGTGATCGTAAGTTGTATGCCAAGTTCTCGAAATGTGAGATTTGGCTTGATTCTGTAGCATTTTTGGGTCACGTGGTATCTAGTGAAAGTATCAAGGTTGATCCGAAGAAGATTGAAGCAGTGCAGAAATGGCCTCGTCCTACCACTCCGACGGAGATTCGCAGCTTCCTTGGATTGGCAGGTTATTATCGGAGGTTTGTGGAAAAGTTCTCTACTATTGCAGCTCCCCTGACTCGCCTGACGCAGAAGGCGGTTCAGTTTCGATGGTCCGATGAGTGTGAGGCCAGCTTCCAGAAGCTTAAGGCCTTATTGACTTCAGCTCCAGTGTTATCCCTTCCTTCGGGCACCGGTGGATTCGTAGTTTATTGTGATACATCTCGTGTGGGCCTTGGTTGTGTTCTTATGCAGCACGGGAAGGTAATTGCTTATGCTTCCAGACAGTTGAAGCCGAATGAGAAGAATTATCCGACTCACGATTTAGAATTGGCAGCTGTGGTCTTTGCTTTGAAGATATGGAGGCATTACCTTTATGGCGAGCCTTGTGAGGTGTATACGGATCATAAGAGTCTGCAGTATCTTCTCTCTCAGAAAGATCTTAACGGCCGACAGCGGAGATGGCTTGAATTGATTAAAGATTATGATCTCACTATCCATTATCATCCTGGGAAGGCGAACGTGGTAGTAGATGCTTTGAGCAGGAAGTCCATGGGCAGCATGGCTTTTCTTTATGTTGATATGAGACCATTGGCTTGAGAATTGCAGTCCGTTGGCGACTTTGGCGTGAGATTTCTTCTTCCCAGACTCCAGTCGAGTCTTAGCATGTATTGCAGCTCAGTCTTCCTTGGTCAATCAGATTAAGGGAAGACAGTTCGAGGATCCTCATCTGCAGAAGTTGCGTGGTCGTGTCCTAAGTGGAGGAGTTCCCTTCTTCGAGCTTGATTCAGATGGAATTCTTCGGTTTAATAGTCGACTCTGTGTTCCTGATGTTGGGGATTTGAGGCAGTCAGTGCTCGGTGAAGCTCATAGCTCGCGTTATTCTATTCATCCTGGTATTACAAAAATGTATCAGGACCTCCGAGAGCTATACTGGTGGAAGGGGATGAAGAGAGATGTATTTGATTATGTATCTCGTTGCTTGAACTGTCAGAAGGTTAAGTTCGAGCACCGGAGACCAGCAGGGCTAGCTCGGGCATTGCCCATTCCCGAGTGGAAGTGGGAGCACATCACGATGGATTTTATAGTTGGTCTGCCAAAGACCCAGCGGCGCCATGATTCAGTCTGGGTCATTGTCGACCGACTGACTAAATCAGCTCATTTTATCCCTGTAAAGACTACTGATTCAGCTCAGAGACAGGCTGCATGGTACTCCTGTATCCATTATCTCAGATCGTGGTTCCCAGTTTACTTCTCAGTTTTGGCAGTCTTTTCAGAGAGAGTTGGGGACCCAGGTGCAGCTTAGCACAGCATTCCATCCTCAAACTGACGGTCAGTCCGAGCGGGTTATTCAAATTCTGGAGGACATATTGAGAGCTTGTGCACTAGACTTCGGGGGTTACTGGGATGATCATTTGGCGGTAGCAGAGTTCTCTTATAATAATAGCTATCAGTCTTCTATTCAGATGGCACCATTTGAGGCCTTATATGGTCGTCGATGTCGTTCTCCTATTGGCTGGTTTGAGTCTCGAGATGTCGAGGTGATGAGTTAATATATGGTTCGTCAGACTCTTGAGGTTGTTCGTGTTATTCAGGATCGTTTACGGACCACCCAGAGTAGGTAGATTTCATATTCAAACCGGAGGAGCCGAGAGTTAGAGTTCGAGGTCGGGGACATGGTATTTCTGAAAGTGTCACCGATGCGAGGTGTAAAGAGATTTGGTAGGAAAGGAAAGCTTAGTCCCAGGTTCAATGGCCCTTTCCGTATTGAGAAGCGTATTGGTAAGGTAGCTTATCGGCTCGACCTGCCAGCTTCTATGCCAGTTCACCCAGTTTTCCATGTGTCAATGCTTCGGAAGTGTATCCGAGATCCTTCTGAAGTGATCGTATTAGACCCTGCTCAGCTAGATGTGAATCTGGCTTATGAGGAGTTCCCAGTTGCTATAGTTGCGCGTGATGTCCGGAAACTTCGTTCGAAGCAGATTCCGATGGTTCGAGTACGATGGAATAATCGTCCACGTGAGGAGGACACATGGGAGCTTGAGTCCAGTATGCGTGAGAGGTATCCTTACCTCTTCGACGATTCAGGTTCGATCTTGATCTTTAAAGCCTAAAAGTTCTTATCATTGTATATGATTTTGGTTTCGTAGTAAATGTCATTGAAAATTGGTGCAAGCATACTCATTAGAGGTGTGAAATCTATTTCAGACTATTGCTCGTTCGAGGACGAACGAGAGTCTAAGTGGAGGAGAATGAAACGACCTCGGTCAGTCGTTTCGGAAGTTAGGACTTTGATTGGCGTGCTGATAATTTTAAAATATTCGTAAGGTCCATTAGGACCTGTCTGTAAAATTTGAGCTAAATCAGACCTCGTTTGGTAGGCATCGGAAGAAGGTTTCAGTTTTTATTGTCAATAAATATTAAAAAAAAATTTTGAGCTCGGTTTGGGCGAATGAGCTCCGATTCAAAATCCGAAAGCGCCGTTAGGTTCGTATGATTATTTGTGACTTTTGTTATTTTTGGAAAGTGAATTTCGATGTTGTTCGGCTAGTTTCCGCTAAAATGCCGAAAGTTAAATAATTTGACCTTTTTCCTTTAAATTCGCATCTTTAGTTTCGGGAGTCCAATTTGTGATCCGTCTTCGCGAGTATGTTACATATATTTTGTGTAACTTACTTGAAAAATTTGGGATCATTTCGACTTCTCTAGGGTTCTATTTTAATTTTAATCGTCGTAGCGAATTTATTATTAAAAAAATAATAAGAAAATCAAAATGGATAAGTCGGTGGGCTAAGGGATTAAGTCCCTTAGCAAAGCAGCAAATGACGTACAGAAGCAGAAATATGGAGAACGAAATAGAAACATTGAACAATACAGAGAAAAGGAAAAATTAGAAAAGAGAGAGAAGAAAAGGGAAAAAGGAGTGGAGAAATAGTGGAATTTCTACCCTAAATCTTCAGGTAATGATGTTAACTCATTATCTTAGCTTATTACGTGTGTTTGAATATATTTTTACGGTAAAAATAGGGATATTAGACATCGCCCTAATGACGTAAATTGATAGTTTAAAGGGTCAATTGGACCCCGATGATGGAAATGATTATATATTCATACTCAGTGAGTTATGGGCAATATATAAATATAATTTATTTAGGGTTTGGTTATGGGACTTTGAACCCTGTATATAGGCCTGGCCTGCGTATTGCGTATGCGAATAGGGTATCAGGTTCCTAACTGGATTGCCCTAAGACATAAGGAATGAAGCCTTTAGCTTTATCTGATATAATTTTTCTGCTTATTGAATAGAAAAGGATCGTTTGGCGGTTAATCCAAAGAAAAAAAGCAGTGGTTGAGTAGCAGGGCTGGCTTTGGAATACGGTAAGTGTTTATATCCATTTTTTTGGAGGCACCTGGCCTCGTGGATTTTCTACCACGTGTTCCTTACGTGTGTAGCTGCCGATAGGCGTACTCATTACGCCTTAGCTTTGGATTTACATTCTATATTATATGTTATGTTCTGTTGTTGGTATTGCATTGAGGATCTAAGCATTGTACTCTTGCTGTGAGTTGACATATACTTCCCGGCTGTCGATGAGAGTCCCGCGCCGGTGAAGGATTATCATTGCATCATATTGAGGGTAGGAGGATTCCGCCCTCGGAGCAGGAGGATTCCGCTCCATTGCATCATATTGAGGGTAGGAGGATTCCGCCCTCGGAGCAGGAGGATTCCGCTCCATTCATTTGGCACATGTGACCCATTTCATTTCATTTCATTTCATCTCATTTCATATCATTTCATTTCATCTCATTCCATTTCATTTCATACTATTGTGTAGATTTTCTCTACATGACTACTGTTCTGCTTATATGTGCATTGCTTATTTGTTGATTGTTGTCTGGTTCCGTTTCCCTGACTAGCGTATCTATTTTTCGAGGTTGCTAGTCTGTTCGCACTTATTGAGTCCTCATAACTCACCCCCCTATTTGTCCTTGTGTTTTCCTTTCGTTCGGCAGATTCTGCTCCAGGACCCAGCCAGTCGCGCCGTGATTGAGGAGTAGTACGTTCTCAGCTGTCTACGGTGAGCCATCCTGTTCATTGCGGCCACCAACTTCAGATATTACAGTTTTCCTTACTTTTGCTCCCTTCGGGAGGTGTGTATATCTTTTGGCCTTCTTAGATGTCTGATCTAGAAACCTTTAAAACTGTGTTTTCTGGGTAGTTATTTGTATTGTTCAGACAGCTTGTATATTTGTCTATCCTTGGGAGTTATCTTATGTTGTTAAAGTTTGGTTCATTTTATTTCAAGGTAATTCTTCACAATTTATATCGATTCAGTCAATAGGGTTCGCCCGACAGGTTTAGGGGAGGTGGTCGGGTGCCCGCACGGCCTAACCGAGAATTTGGGTCGTGTCATATTTGTTCTTGTAGTTCTTGTTTGGAAAAAGAAGAAAAAAAATTGAAAAGTTGAAAATTACAAAAAAATTGCTAGATGTTCTTGGTTATGGTGATTCCTTTGATTTTTGATATCGGGGATTGCTTGTTATTGTATTCCTATTGATTGGGTACCGTCAAAACACGTTTTTGGAGTTGAGAATCAAAAGTTTGAAAAACCCTTGAATTTGATTAAAATTTCTTGATTTGGATTTGTTATTGATTGGGTGTTGATATAAATTATTGTGGATTGATTGTAGTAGTTGAAAACACATTGGGGTACCTTTGGATTAGAAAAACCACCTTAAAAATATTGGAAATTAGGTGCCAAATCACCAAGAACACGATTTTTTAACTGTGCAGAAGAACACAGTAGGCGGACCGCCCACTCTGGGAGGCGGACCGTCCACTTTGGTGGCTGCTCTCTGGATATTGGGCAGGAGGACCACCCCTTTACAGAGGCGGGCGACTCTTTTCCTGAAGGTTGCCCGGGTAGATTCTTGCCTAGGTTTTCATTGTTCTTTGCCTCCGGGCTTCTTGGTTAGTGTTTCTAGGGTAATTGGCCTACTCGAAAGATACTAACTTTCTAGCGTATTAGGACATTCGTGATTAGAACTCAAAGAAGAGTCGTCGAACTTTCTTTGGCCTCAAGTGCGCACCTAAAATAACCATCCGTTCATAGAGTCCCATTAATTCCACTCTGAACCAATACTTGGACATACTAGATATGATCACCATGATTTATAAGAGATTGAAGGCCTTGCCCTTGAGTGTTCATATATTGAGTGATACACGTGAGGGAGTGATTTTGTTAGGTTCTTCTTTTAGTGTTGCAACTATGTCGGATGATGATTGTGGAGATTATAGCTCATGTGGGGATGATGCGAGTTTCTATGGCTCGTATGGGGATGATGGAGACTATGGTTCCTACAATGATGTTGAAGGGGATTACTATGAGGACTCTGGAAACCATGGCTCTATGACGATGAAGCGGGTCACCATGATGATCATGAGGTTGATGAAGACTATGAAGCTTATGATGATGAATGTGTTGATCCTTATGCTTCTAGTCAAGAATAAGAAGATGGTGACGCTTCAAGGTACAATGTTCTTTCTTACTCTTCTTGTGATGAATATGAACATGTTGATAGTGACATAGAGGGAATTGATGATGAAGTTGATTATACGCGTTATTCATTTTCATCTTCTCTTGGTGTTGCGAGTGGTGTACAAAGGAGTAGTAGAGGTCCTTCCATTAGTATGGGATCTAGGTATGCTAAGCGACCTAATGCTTCAAATTCCTATGTGGAGTGTGGTTTGAGAGATGGTGTTGCTCTTGATACAAGGGGCTTGTATTATTCTATCAATGCCGTGAAGGGTATAGGTAGTTGTAGTAGGAGTAGTCTATGGCCAATGGAACCAAAGCGAGGGGCTCTTATGGGCTCCATGGCAAGGTTCCTTCCTCGACTTTCAACAACACTTCTAATGTTAGAAGAGTGACGGGAAGTGGATGTTACACTAGCAATGTTTCTAGTAGAGGAGGGCTAAGGGAGACCCAAGTTGTTGGTGTTGATACTCGTGGGCATTCAAGTTCTCTCTTGGATGCATCTCTACGAAACTTGGGTAGACGTGGGTTCGTTGTTGAGGTAAATGGTGTTGGAGGATACTTGCACAAAATTGATGAAACCGATGTCAATTGTGTTAGCACCTCTTTGGTTGATAGACTAAGGATACCATGTCGTGAGCTAGAGGATTCTTATGAGTATGATAGAGTGTGGGTTTCCAAGGAAGCTCGGGTACTTCTATCTCATAGGAATTATAAATTTTATGTGTGGTGTGATGTGTATACCATGCAACATATTGGTGTGTGGTTAGGTGAGCCATGGTTGCATGACAAGAGGTTGCAATATAGTACTATGAAGGATGCGTATCTTGTGGGCATAGCGAAATGGGTGTATGACTTTGTACCTTATCGGGCAACATGCCAATTGCCTACTAGTGCACCTTTCTTTGCTATGCAAATGAGCAAGGAGCGAGAACTTCATTCAATGGTTGAAATGTGCAATCAAGGAGTCCTACAATTACAAGAACTGGTGGGACTAGTGCAAGTGAAGGGTTGACAAGTGTCAACAAGGTAAACCCGAAACCACAAGTTTCAAAGCCTAGTGGTTCACCAAAAAAGAAGAAGGAGACATCAAGTGATGAGTTAAAAAGTCCTAGATTCTGGGTTGATGTAAAGAGTCCACCTACTCCGGCTATATGTATTCTTGGGCCTCGTTGATGCAATCCAAATTGGCTTAGTTCCCAACCATCAAGAGCCAAACGTGAGAGCACAAAGGATACAAGGCAAGGGTTCTGGAGGAGGGTTCGAGGGTGGTTTGAAGCTATGGACTTGAGCACAATTGAGGGAGGACCGACTATGGACAAAGGAGGAACACTTATAGTCCATTTTGAGCCGTATCCATACCTCCCAGGAAGAGGCGGACCGCCCACAGCACTAGGCGGACCGCCTAGTTGAAGACCACCTCTCTAGATCTCAAAGGAGGCGGAACGCCATTGGAAACGGGCAGACCGCCCACTTTTCTACACTCTGTAGTAGGCGGACCGCCTACTCTGCAAGGTGGGGCGCCTACTATGCTAGGTGGGGCGCCTGTTTTGCCTAGTTTTGGACGGGATTTTGACTTGTATTGTTTTTATATTGATGCAGGGTAAAATGCGGAAACATAAAAGATAGGAGCGAGACTCGTCTCGAACTCCCTACGAGGTATCCACGAGGAACTTGTCTCGTGAAACCCTCGATTCGGGTCAAGAGTTGCCTATACTATGCAACTACCCTCGAGACACACCTGTGTCTCGCAAATTGAATGATCGGGTGGGGTTGAGGGTCAACTAGATCCACTAGAAGATTCATGTCCCAAAACATAGGTTTCATTCAATACAACGGAGCAAATCTCTTGTTCTTCAACATTCAAAATAGACTAAGTGTAAAAATAAGCTAGGCTAGGTATTTATAGTGCTTTCCCATGCCTTAGACAAAGTCTAAAATGCCCCACACGTTAGGCTTAAGTAAATAGACCACACAGGGTCAAAACAGTCAATTACTACTTAAAATATCGGGTCTTCAGCGTTTGGGCGGAGCGCCCGTTTCCTAAGCAGAGCGCTTGACTTTGGGACGAGTGGACTTGGCTGGGCGATCCGCCTAGCCCTTGGGCGGAGCGTATGGCTCCTGTGTACCTTGGGCGGGGTGCCTGCTTTACCTGGGCGGAGCGCCTGGCCTAGGATCCTCTTGATGCGTCTTCAATTCACTTCCAAAGCTCTTGACTTCTAGTCCTTTGCATCCTTCAAGCTTGGCACACGTTGGAAAGTGTCTTGGCTCGACTTGCCCCGCATCATATATTATTTGAGGGCTTTTTAGACATTACATTAGGAATGTGGATAACTTATAAATACCACACTTAGCCATTTTCTTCATTAGCTAGTTTAAGAATCTTGAATAGAGAAGAGAGAACATTGGAGTTCGAAGCTTGAAGCTTCGTGTATAACTTTACTTGGAAACTATGGAGATTCGACATCTAGTTTGATTCTATTGTAAGGTTCAAGTTTCCCTTTCTCCCTTTTGAATTCAATCAACGTATGTGAGTTGAATTCGATTCTTTCTTCTAAATTCTTGCCTTCCTAGTCTTGATTTCTTGTTATCTCGTTTTACTTGCTTCCGCGTATGGTTTAGTTTGCTTCCGCTAGTTTAGATTGCATCACTCATCCCAACTCACCTGAATATGAGAGACAAAATATTGAGAGGAGTAAGGAGTGACCGAAGACATTCCTCGAGTGGAAAAAAGAGAGGACGTGATGAGTGATGTGAGTGGGATGTCACCACCCGAATCTACACCCGACCTTGAAAAGAAAATGAGGGAAAAAGAATCATTAAGTGAGGGCACCCCTTATTCAAACCTTAACCCTTTATCTTTTTCTTCTACTTGTGTGAGTACTTATGTAGGTATTCTTTAAGGCAAGCCGATGGAGCCTCAATAATGTTCCGAAGTAGAAGACAAGGTAAAGATGATTCCAAATGTAAGCTACAAGGTGGGAAAACTATTCATGACACTTCAAGTGTATTGAGTGAGCAAGATGGCCACTCAAAGGTATGTGTTAGTTCTTTTCCCTTGAGCATGTTAATTCCTTGTCTTGTGATAGTGTTTGTGAAAACTCTATGCTAGTTGATGATTTTTACGAGTACAATGTGTTTGCAACTAGTGTAGAGCCGATTAGTCAACTTGTGAGTGAATGTGAACCACTAGTTGAGAGGGTTGAAAAGCCACATCATGATGTGAGCTCGATTTTTATTGAACCCCTCTTTAGTGAAGAGGTTGTGGTTGAACTTGTTTGTGACCCTTGTTATGACACCCCACCCATATTTGATAAAGGAGAAGATGAATTGCATGACGATCTTATTCTTCCCTTTGAATGCCTACTTAATAGTAGTGGTCTCTTGTGTCGTAGTGAGGATGGTCGTGACCTTGAGGAGTCTCTAGTGTATGAGATGGATCGAATTGTTTTCGATGACTCCTCAAGAGTAGATGTTGCTTCTAGTTTGAGAACTTCACCTTTTCTTACTACTGAACTCGAGAAGTGTGCCTATACTAATCCTTTGTATGAGGGAAACTTCAATGAAAATGGTGATTTGTATCAAACTACAGTAGAGTGTGAGTTTGAACCTCCATGGTTTGGAAAGTTTAACTCTATAGATAATCCATTGTTTGAGACCTCCCTTGGGAGTTTATCTAGCGAGGAGGATTGTCTTGGGGGTAAATTTGGGGGTGAGGAGGTACCTCATGGTGTGTGTAAGAGTGCTCTTAAGAAGGGGAGTGGAGTATTTGATGTTAGTTGTCAAATAAACTATTTTGCTTACTCCACCCCATATGTTGATAACACGTTGAGTGTTGAGCATGCAAAGCCAATGTGTCATATTGTAAAAATGTTGGTTTGAAGGCTTGATGTGTTGGTAGTGAACTTAGGGGTCATAGGAAATTTGATTGCTATGTCTTGCATGTTCCATGTCCTATTGATCTCTTTGCTTGTCTTTATGTTGGATGCAGTTCCTTTTGAGTCAATACTTGTTTCCTTTGGAGAAATAAGCTTTTTAATTATCATTGATACTTGGCCTTACCATAAGAGTGTCTTCCACACTTTTGGCACTAACCTACTCTTGTAGTGGGAAGCTTTGTTTGTGCTTGTTTTTGCTGTAGGCTTTGATGGTTTGATTTCGATGACAAAATCCTTTCAAGAAGGGGAGGATGATGCAATCCAAATTAGCTTAGTTCCCAACCATCAGGAGCCAAGCTTGAGAGCACAAGGAATACTAGTCAAGGGCTCCGGAAGCGTCTTGAAGATCATCCATTGGAGCACCATAGAAGGAGGACCGACTACGGACCAAGAAGGAACACCTAGAGTCCATTTTGAGCCGTCTCCACACCTCCCAGAAAAAGGTGGACCGCCCACTCCACTAGGCAGACAGCCTACTCCACTAGGCGGACCGCCTACTTGAAGATCATCTCTCAGGATTCTTGGCCGCCCACTTTTCAGGCGGACCGCCCACTCTGCTCTATTGATGCAGAGGCGGACCGCCCAGTACTGAGGTGGGGCGCCTGTTTCCCTCTACTCAGCATCAGGCGGTGCGCCTGTTTCTCTAGGCAGAGCGCCTAGTTCCGAGAAGTTTAAAGACTTGTTTTTGTGGTATAATTCCTAATTTAGCCCTAAGTGTTTTTATTGTATGAACTCTACTTAGGGGCTTTTAGTCATTTCTCAAATATGTAAGGGAGCACTATATAAGCTCCCCTTAGCCATTTCATTAGTTAGTCTCGTTTGAACATAGAATTTGAGAGAAAGAACATAGAGAGGCTTGGCCTTCTTGTTGGAGCGTGACGCTCATGTATCCCCGACGACTTGGGAACCCGAAGATTGCATCCTAGTATGAATCCTAGATTTGGTTAAAGTTTCTCTTTCTCCCATTGAATTCAATCCACGTATGTGAGTTTGATTCGTTTCTTTTCTTCGCATTTCTTGCCTTCCCAATCTATATTTCTTGTTATCTCGTTTAACTTGCTTCCGTGTATCGTTTAGTTTGCTTCCGCTAGTTTAGATTGCATCAATAAATCATAATTATTGATTTTTTTCTTATTAGTTTTAATTGTTGTTCATTTCGATATTCTCTCTAGCCTAATTCATTAAATTCAGATGCAATATAGCACAGAGAACCAAGAGACTAACAATAAATTGAGATAGAAAAATATCACTAGCTAGCAAACTGACTTAATAGAGAAGAATAAGTACTTCTAATCTTTTCATTTATTTAAGCCTTTTGAATTTGATATTTAATCACATTTTTTGAGTGAGATTTTGATAAGGGTCAATATAGGGTGAATGGACTTATCAAATATGGAGGATAGAAAATGATTGTACAAGCACCTCCGTGCACACAAGTTTACAATGAACACAACAAGTCAACCCACAAAATATTTATAAGATAATTATCAATCAGTAACCTTTACACAAATAGATATCAAAAGTTAAACCAAAAAATAAAAAGAACTACCTAATTGGTTCTACTAGTTGAATTGCACATAATACCGCTAGATATGTCCAAATATAAATTTGAGGAAGTGACAGCAAAAGAAAAGAGTGATGGGTGGAGATCTAGAATTTTAGTCTGACTTTATAATTCAATTATGTACCAAGATTATAGTCATATCACATGCAAAGCAGGGAGAAAAAAGAAAATTGTAAGAATAAACGAGAAGTAAAATATTCACCTACACCCAACGGCATAAGGAAAACAATTGTAAAAGAAGAAGGAAAGAGGAGCATACAACTTTCTCAAGTGCAAGACGACGCTCACGCAATGCATTCTTCCGTTTCTCTAAATTTTCTTGTAGAAGGGAATTTCGCTTGGCCTACAAAAGGAGATTTGTGTGACACCAAGAGAAAATATTAATATTTAAAGAAAAAATATATTTTAAAAAAATATTTTTCTTGAAGAGAGTAATGACAATACTTCATCAGAATAAGGAATCTTATAACAGGTACCTGCTCTACAACTCTATTCTGCAAGTCAGTTTTAGTGACCTCAAGCCTCTGGATTTCAACCCTAAAAACCAGTCCAAACGCAAATTACTAGAATAAGAAGATTACTAAAATATGCATCAAATGCAACGTTTCTACTGCAGGGTAAAATGTGAAGGGTTGATTGGATATTAATTTTCTATTATTTTTTGATCAGACTAGTTTTGTGACATCTATTCATAAAATTCAATAGTCGATCATTTTGGAAATTTTTATTTATTGCATTTAGTGTCTCAAACGATTCCCTTAACATCGCCTTCTAATTATTTGAAAAGTTACTTTTCTAACTAGTTACTAATTGTCTTTTACAATATATCTACTTCAACTAATTCAACTTCTGATAACTTCATCACTTACACGTCATCAAGAGGGACATCAATAGATTCCATAGAGAGGTTCTTCATGCCCTAGACCCAAAAAAGAAAGAAAAACAAGAATGGACTATCAAATCATTAGACCAAATAGTATAATCATAACATATGTGATACTACCCAGAAATTTTCAACTTACTTAAAAATACTAAAGCTTAAGGAATATATACATGAGAAGCTATATCGAGAAGTGAGAACTTATGGCAAGGAGAAAATTAGACTACACACTTACTAGAAAGAGTAATTATGAGCTAAAGAATTATATTATACATACCGGAGAACGCCCCCAAAGGGCAGGACACCGCATGCTTTGAGCAGATCCATTTAATACATCTGTTGACGCTTGGGAAGCAGATGTTTGTGCTTGTTCAGCTCCCAATTGTTCACCACATTCACTTCCTTGCATCCTTGAATCATCATGACTTTGAAATGGAAGACTCTTGATTCCTTCCACAACATCATACTGAAGAGAAGTATGAGGTGGAGTTCTAGACAAGCTCCTATCGGCTTCATTATCTACTTCAGGAGATTTGGAACTAGATATAGAAGCTTGAGAGCACTACACCATTAAGCTCTCTACTTAGAGAGAAATAACATACAGTGATGGTCGAGGAGCAAATATGTACTAAAAGGTTGTTCAAAAGGAATACATAAAAATCAGAGAGAGAATTGACATCATCATAGAGCAGTTTCTATAGATTTTCCATTTTTTCGAAGTAGTCTCGGACTATATTAAAGTAAAAAATATCATTGTGCACATATATACCAAGAAACATATTTATGCATTTGGTCATTGGGGGGTACTGATTTTGTAGTTCTTTATATCTACTATAACACCGTCAACTTGGCAAGCAAAGCACAAGTTTTCAACAACAGATTAAAATCGAACTAGCATGCACCCCCTAATGAGAAGGGAATGGTGATGGGGATAAGTAAACCGTCCTTAGCATCACATATGAGCAGTACAAAATCTTGAGATAAGAATAAATTTTATAATAGTAACATAAAGATAGTAGGAAACAACCTTGTAACTATCTTCACATTCATCAACCTCACTGGTTGTCGCAGCACTTGGCTCAGGATCAAAATCATTATCCGTTTCAGCATCAGAGCCCTCCTCTGAATCATCCTCATAGCTTTCATCATCATCACTAAGTTCTTCACCCTCACTTCCACTACCATCAGAGTCAGAGTATAGTTCAGGCGATACAGAGCCTTCCTGCAAAGATGATATTCATCTACTCCTTGAACAGAACAGAACTGGACAACCATAAATATAACTTCATGTTTAGCTGATATTTATTATCCAGATCATTCAACATTATTCTTTGATAGTCTTTCTTCAATTTTAGATATTCACCGTAGGGAATAAGCAAAAACATAAAAAGGGTGGAAATCAATGTGATTGATTTAGGATAGAGACATTAACACAATGCAAATACTGCTAGCTTATGCTAAATTTCTATTAACTAATCATATTGTTATATTCCGTTAAGAAAGGTAACTGATTTTTCTTGCTTACCAGGCAATACAAATATAGGTAAAGTATGTACGACATGGGACATTTTATATGGCTTAACTACAGTTCACAAAAACCATATAACATAAGGTTGCATAAATTACATACAAGAGGTATCACGAATTAGCTAACCTGTTTAAGATAAATTTAAAGTTTCATATTTTACAATTCAACATGTGGATTAGAAAATTAAACTTCATAACATGGCAGATTTATAGTTCACTTCTAGAACACTTCTTTCAATTTTCTATCTTTCTATAAGATATGATGATCAATCTACAAGAGTTAAGGGGTTTGAAAGAAGGTCTCATCCACACTCAGGCGTCAATAAAACTCCCATCAGCATTCTATATACAAATAATTAATGGCAGATTATAAAGTGAAAGCAAACTAATGTCCCAAATAAAGAGAAGTTCTCAGTACAAAAGCAATGCAAGTTAGTATGAAAATGAAAAAGTGAAGACAAGATAATAAATAATACAGCAAACAAATTATCATACTGCTCTAACAATGTAATAACAATAGCTTGAGCATGGTTGGCTGCAGCAGCTGCCTGTATAAGTTGAACAGAGCCATTACTACCCATTTCAAAGTCACTTTCTATCTCGCATTCTCCAGCTAGAAGTGGGCGAAGAAGTAATGGTGCCATGCAAGCTGCCACTGCTGGCGCACTCATTCTATTCTCTATTTTGTGAGAAACCACAGTTTGCATCATCATAAGAATCCTGATGCACACATGGAAAGACATCACGTGAAACTTACAAAATATACACTTATATAAGAGAAGCTAAAAGTAAAAAACTATTCATCTCTTTTTCCAAATTAAAATATAATAAAATTAATTCACTAGTTAACAAGATTAATAATGAAAAAATTAGTCATTGGGTAACAAGCTTAATAACGAGGAACAATACTAGCCATAGTGTTGCTCAAATGTCAAACTTAACTAGCATCTTTCCACCATTAACTAAATTTTTCTTCTGTCCAGTCACTTACGATACATGTAGAACTCAACTAGGATAACTGATAAAAAGGAGTAACACTAAGAGTATTATGCAATGTGAAGTGTAAAGCCGACAGGAGAGAAAAAACTATTTCTTGATTAATAAAAAAAATTCAAGTGTAGGAGTTGTTAGACTAGTCTAATAAGGTATGCCACCTTCTATATAAACTATTTGCTACAAATTAGTCTCTAAGCTTGCCACATAAAGTGTTTGATTTATGGAGCTCGGACCGTCTTGTTTAACATTTTTGCAATTTGAACTAACCAAGCTGCTGGTAACATATATGTTCACATGTTTCTAAGGTCATAACCAGTATTTAGCTTCTACAATAGACTTAGTTACCGCATCTTACTTCTTCTCTTAACAAAGTGAAAGGTAAGCTCCATGAAGCAACAATATTACCCCACATTAGATGTAGGGCTTCTAAGGTTAGATATACATGCAGCGTCATAGGAAAATGGATGTTGAGATGGATGTGTTTTCACAGAAGATAGTGAAAAATGAGAAATGATCTTATCCGGCAAAAGGTACAAATAGACATATCGAATGAAAAGAGACCAGGTTCTAAACAATATCATCAGTATACTACATATGATTGCACCAGCAGTTGTAACAACATTATTATTTACATAATTAAAAGAGTTTAGGGGAGACCCAAAACTACATGAATGTAAGTTATTACTAATGATCTATAATAATTACATAATAGTACAAATTTACTTAAAGAACAAAACGTGATAGATATATCTCCTTGATGTACAACTGCGCATATTGTTCGGCAGTGTCTGTCGTTTTCACTGGTAGGAAATGAGCTGACTTTGTGAGTCTATCTACAATGACCCAAATTGAATCATGCTTACGGTACGTGCGAGGCAAGCCTACCACGAAATCCATATTTATCGCTTCCCATTTCCACTGCGGTATCTCTATATCCTGAAGTAGACCACCTGGCCGTTGATGCTCTGCCTTGACTTGCTGACAATTCAAACATTTAGCCACATAATCTACCACTTGCTTCTTCATGCCTTTCCACCAATACAAATCCTTCAAATCTTGATACATTTTAGTAGCACCTGGGTGAATAGAGTATCTCGAGTTGTGAGCTTCTTCCATGATGGCTTTTCTAAGGTCATCTACATCTGGTACACATAACCTGTCATTTAGCTTCAAAGCTCCATCGCTCCCAAGAGTGAAAGCAGTGATTTCTTTATTTCTGACTCCATCTTTTATTTTCACCAAATACGGATCCTCATCTTGCTTAGCCTTAACATGTGCAATAAGTGATGAACGTGCTAAGGCATAAGCAACCATATCTCCTCCTTCTGTCTCATCCAGTCTGATCCCGTTATTTGCCAACTTTTGCATTTCTCGGCCTAACAGTCTCCTCTGGACTGATAAATGAGCTAAGACACCCATTGACTTTCTGCTGAGTGCGTCTGCCACCACATTAGCTTTGCCCGGATGGTAAAGGATATTAATGTCATAATCCTTCAATAGCTCGAGCCATCTTCTCTGCCTCAAATTTAACTCCTTTTGCTTGAAAATGTACTGGAGACTCTTATGGTCTGTATATATATCAGCACATTCACCATACAAGTAGTGTCGCCATATTTTTAAAGCAAATACTACCGCTGCAAGCTCTAAATCGTGAGTGGGGTAGTTCTTCTCGTGGTTTTTCAACTGCCTGGAAGCATAGGCAACAACTTTTCCTTCTTGCATGAGAACGCAACCAAGCCCTACTCTGGAGGCATCACAATACACCGTGAATCCACCTAAACTTGTCGGCAAAGTTAACACAGGTGCAGTAGTCAACCTCTTTTTCAATTCCTTAAAACTCTGCTCGCACGCATCTGACCACTGAAATTTAACTGCTTTCTGAGTCAGCTTAGTCAATGGTACTGCAAGTGAAGAAAAGCCCTCTACAAATCTCCTATAGTAGCCTGCCAAACCCAAGAAACTTCGGATTTCAGTCGGTGTTGTCGGCCTTGGCCAATTCTTAACCGCTTCAATCTTCTGAGGATCTACTTTAATGCCTTCGCTAGATACTATATGGCCTAAGAATGCCACTGACTGGAGCCAAAATTCACATTTAGAAAACTTGGCATAAAGCTGATTTTCTTTCAAAGTCTGCAATTTTATCCTAAGGTGCTCTACATGTTCTTCCTTGCTTTTAGAATACACCAAAATATCGTCTATAAACACAATAATAAAGGTGTCTAAGTATGGCTTGAAGACCCTGTTCATTAGGTCCATGAATGCTGCGGGTGCATTGGTCAACCCAAAGGACATCACTAAAAATTCATAGTGCCCGTAGCGAGTCCTGAAGGCTGTCTTTGGGATATCTTCTTCTCTGATTCTCAACTGGTGATACCCCGACCTCAAGTCTATCTTTGAGAAGTACTTTGCACCCTGAAGTTGGTCAAATAAGTCATCAATTCTAGGCAATGGATACTTGTTTTTAACTGTAACTTTGTTCAACTGCCGATAATCGATACACATTCTGAGAGACCCATCTTTCTTCTTGACAAACTGGACCGGAGCACCCCACGGTGACACACTCGGCCTGATGAAGCCCTTGTCAAGAAGATCTTTCAACTGCTCTTTCAATTCTTTAAGCTCGGCTGGAGCCATTCTATAGGGAGGAATAGATATGGGCTGAGTGCCCGGGACGAGGTCAATACCAAACTCTATGATTCTTTCTGGAGGAAGTCAGGGAAGGTCATCTGGAAAAACTTCTATAAATTCCCTAACAACTAGCACAGACTGGAGAGTTGGCGCCTCTGATTCTGCATTAATGATATGAGCCAAATAGGCAACACACCCTTTACTTATCATCTTTTGCGCCTTAAGGTAAGAAATAAATTTACCCACTGGAGATGCTGAACTACCCTTCCATTCTAGGACTTCTTCATTTTGAAACTGAAATCTGACTATCTTGGCACGACAATCCAACGTGGCATGGCAAGAAGATAGCCAATCCATACCTATGATCACATCGAAGTCCACCATTTCTAGCTCTATGAGATCGGCCGTGGTATTGCGGCCTTGGACTGAAATTGAGCAACTCTTATAAACTCTAGTTGCTTTCACCGGCTCACCAACGGGAGTAGATACTAAGAAGGACTCATTTAACTGTTCAGGTTCTAGCCCGAGACTCATAGCGAAATACGGGGTGACATAAGAATATGTAGAACTTGGATCAATCAAGACGTATGCATTATGTGAACAAACTTGAAGTATACCTGTGACAACTGCTGGAGATGCCTCTGCACTCTGACGATCAAGTGTAGCATATAAACGGGGTCGTCCCCCTGCCTGATTAGCTGAGCCTGAGCCTCTACCCGCCCCTCGCCCGGCTTGAGGGCCACGAGCTTGGGGTGGTGCCACTGTAGTACCTGAAGAACCTGCTGGACGTGCTACTCCCCTACCAAAATTTTGCTGCAGCTTTGGGCACTCAGATTTGTAATGCCCTTCTTTATGACAATAGAAGCAACCCCAGGTACTCATCATACACGGCCCTGAATGTGCCCGTCCACATAAAGTGCAAGGATCTTTTTGCTGAAACTGTTGTCCAACGCTGCTCTGACTCTGAGAAACATTTGCCTTGAAATTCTGATTCTGGAGGGACTGATTCCCATAGATCTGACTCTTTTTGAAAGATGACCCACCAACTGAATGATGAGTAGGTGGCGCTGGTGCAATAAACCCCTTACTGGAGGAACCCCTTCCTGCTCCACTGGCTGAACCACTATAACCACCCGTTGTGCGGGCCCTCTTATTATACTCTTTTTCTTCCCTCCTTTGTTGTTTGTCTCTTTCCAAATTCTTAGCAAATCCCACAACTGAAGAGAAAGCTGTCATCCCCGCTGCTGCTGCTGCTGTGTTGTCCTTGATGTGACTACCCAAACCATTGACAAACCTGCGGATCTTTGCTCTATCCGTCTTGACCATGTCTGGAGCATACTTAGCCAAAGTGATGAATTCCATGTGATACTCTGGTACACTTTTACTCCCTTGCTTGAGCTGCTCGAATTGTGTAGCTTTAGCTTCCTTATCTTCTTCTGGTATGAAGTTAGCTATAAACGCCTCTTCAAATTCTTTCCAAGTAGGTGGACTATCCTTTCCAGCTCTTTCATTATCCCACATCTGAAACCAGGATCCAGCTGCATCCCTGAGCTGGAAGGCAGCCAATTCAACAGCATCATTACCAGTAATTTTCATAACCCGAAGGGTTTTCTGGACACCCTCTAACCATAGCATGGGGTCTTCATCAACTTTGTTGCCATGAAACAATGGAGGGTTCAGCTTGATAAATTTATCCACCCTGGACAAGTCGGGGCTGTCCTCTTTCCTCTGGTTCTGGTTGGCTAAGAAAGTCTGAAACATATCCATAGTACTGCCAACAGCGTTTAGCACATACCCAACCTCTGGAGATATAACCATCGGAGCCGGAACTGCTGCTGGGGGTGGAACATGATCATGACTAGCTTGCACATTAGGCTCAACCTGCTCCACCTCTTCATCTTGTGCAACCTGGGGCACTGGAGCATTCTTAGCAGGTCTACCCTTCTTACTTTTCTTAGTTCTCTTCTTACTCGCGATAGCTGCAATAGTTTCTTCAGGAGTATCTTGATCGTTGATGCCAGAGCTTCGAGTACGAGCCATTTCTGCGAATTCGGAAAAACGGGTACATTAGAAATTTTCTTAGAGTGAGGCTCTATTGCACGATCTAGAGTGAAAAGAAGAAGAGACTTTTCTTAAATGTCTGCAGCCTCCTGTTCATAAGTATGGCGCGCTTCATACCCATAAACAAGACTCTACTGACACGGCTTCATAGACCCCTAGGACTCTCTAAACCTGAGGCTCTGATACCAAGTTTTTCACGACCCGTTTTCTGAACGAGCTATGACCGGCACCCGGTACCTAAGCTTGACCGAGCGAAACACTTGTACCTATCTATCCTGTCTTAACCCTGAGAATACATGCAACTTAAACAATTCTCTTAAACATAAATAGTCTGAAAAATAATAATAATAATATTCTTAAGAAAATATCATTCTTGAAAATACCACAGTCAAATTACGTTTCTGTGTAAAACAATGCAAGACCGGGCCACAAACCCAAAATACTAGACTGTCTATGAAGCCTCTACTGATAAACTGACGCACTGCGCAGGACATGAGCTCCCTGGCTAGTTCACGACGAAATAAATAATTAAATAAGCTGACTCGAAAGGAAAGTACTCCACGAACGAAAGCGGAGCTCACCAATAGCACTGGAAGTGAGGGAAAAATCCTAGCCTGTCGCCTGAGTATCTGCAACACCGGTTCCTACGTTGCGTAATAGGACAACGTAGGTTCCCAAAAGAGAACGTCAGTACACCACGGCGGTACTCAGTGAGTCTCAACGACCCCTCACTAAAGCGGGAACGAGACTTTTAAAAGAAACTTGAAATGCACACAACTCGTAAACCATGAGAACATAAAATATTTAAAGAAACTGAAATAACTTAAAATAATAAAATTTCGAACTTTAAACATAGATATATATATATCGTTTCTTTACTTTTTGGGGAGTACCAATTAGCTCTGACATAACATGAATACATAAAGTCACCGTGTGATCGGCACGGGTTCGATCCCCGCCTGATCGAATAGGCCCCTTCACCGTGGCGCCACACAGTTCCAGGTGATAGCATGCTGCGCGTTTTGTGCCTTGGCCGTATTAGGCAAATCTTATACTAAACTCCCACTCTGGCACGAGTAATTTCGGGGTCAATGTTAACCACTAAAAGTCACGAGACCCTTCTCAGAATCTAAAGGTAACTCCCAAAATATTTTCATAAAATTTTACTTGACCACTTTAGGGTCCAATATGTCTCTTGAACATAATCCATGAACATAACCATAATAATCTTGAGTAAAACTTGACATGAATATATAATTTCAAACATTCGTTAACCCATAAAATTTGACATATAATATAACGTAAATTAACATAACAAAATATGAAGACCAATGTATATAACTCAAGGATAAACTCTTGAATGATAACTTGAATGGGGTTTAGCTAATATGCACTCTCTCGCTCCAATTAAACACATATTAGCTCTTTAAGACATTTTATCAAACACTTTATATGCGGGATTTTTGTGAGTAAAACCTCCTTAGTAAAGGGTTATATCAACTCACCTCGATTATTCCTCGAGTCCAAACGTAGCTCCAAACGACGTACTTCACGTCACCCACCAACTACAACAACCAATTTACGTAATCAATTCCAAAGTGTCAATCTTTCCCCAATTCAAGAACTCTAGTTCATATTCTAAACTTTCTAGGTTTTGGGGAACTTTCCTAAAAATATAATCTATTACGATATGGTATTCTTGTATATAATAACGTTGTCACCATTTAATTTTGTAGAAAAAAAATTACCTTAGTAAGACTGAAGAAAAAGCTGTCCTGGAACGTTGATTGTTTTCTGATGTTGCTTTAGCTCTCGCGTTACTACTCTGCTGCTACTAAGCACGTTTTGCTCAAAGGAATTCTTATTCCTATTGGCTGATTTAAAAAGGTCCAAGTGACCTTATCAATTTTGTTTCACAAATAGCCCTTTTTTTTAGTGGCACTTAAGACTTGGCAATATTAAGCCATAATTTCTCTTTTGAAATAGTTTTAGTGTTTAGCCCCTTGTAATTTCTTTTTCCACTTTAATTATAATTTAATATTTATACTTCATCCGTAATAATTACTTTAACTTATTTTTCGATACACTTCCTATTCGGACCTCGTCATTATATAAAACGACTTTACGTAAATATTTCTTACACCAATAAGTGTCCTAAAACTTAGAAAATTTTGAGGAACGTTACATTTATAGTTCACTTCTAGAACACTTCTTTCAATTTTCTATCTTTCTATAAGATATGATGATCAATCTACAAGAGTTAAGGGGTTTGAAAGAAGGTCTCATCCACACTCAGGCGTCAATAAAACTCCCATCAGCATTCTATATACAAATACTTAATGGCAGATTATAAAGTGAAAGCAAACTAATGTCCCAAATAAAGAGAAGTTCTCAGTACAAAAGCAATGCAAGTTAGTATGAAAATGAAAAAGTGAAGACAAGATAATAAATAATACAGCAAACAAATTATCATACTGCTCTAACAATGTAATAACAATAGCTTGAGCATGGTTGGCTGCAGCAGCTGCCTGTATAAGTTGAACAGAGCCATTACTACCCATTTCAAAGTCACTTTCTATCTCGCATTCTCCAGCTAGAAGTGGGCGAAGAAGTAATGGTGCCATGCAAGCTGCCACTGCTGGCGCACTCATTCTATTCTCTATTTTGTGAGAAACCACAGTTTGCATCATCATAAGAATCCTGATGCACACATGGAAAGACATCACGTGAAACTTACAAAATATACACTTATATAAGAGAAGCTAAAAGTAAAAAACTATTCATCTTTTTTTTCAAATTAAAATATAATAAAATTAATTCACTAGTTAACAAGATTAATAATGAAAAAATTAGTCATTGGGTAACAAGCTTAATAACGAGGAACAATACTAGCCATAGTGTTGCTCAAATGTCAAACTTAACTAGCATCTTTCCACCATTAACTAAATTTTTCTTCTGTCCAGTCACTTACGATACATGTAGAACTCAACTAGGATAACTGATAAAAAGGAGTAACACTAAGAGTATTATGCAATGTGAAGTGTAAAGCCGACAGGAGAGAAAAAACTATTTCTTGATTAATAAAAAAAAATTCAAGTGTAGGAGTTGTTAGACTAGTCTAATAAGGTATGCCACCTTCTATATAAACTATTTGCTACAAATTAGTCTCTAAGCTTGCCACATAAAGTGTTTGATTTATGGAGCTCGGACCGTCTTGTTTAACATTTTTGCAATTTGAACTAACCAAGCTGCTGGTAACATATATGTTCACATGTTTCTAAGGTCATAACCAGTATTAAGCTTCTACAATAGACTTAGTTACCGCATCTTACTTCTTCTCTTAACAAAGTGAAAGGTAAGCTCAATGAAGCAACAATATTACCCCACATTAGATGTAGGGCTTCTAAGGTTAGATATACATGCAGCGTCATAGGAAAATGGATGTTGAGATGGATGTGTTGTCACAGAAGTTAGTGAAAAATGAGAAATGATCTTATCCGGCAAAAGGTACAAATAGACATATCGAATGAAAAGAGACCAGGTTCTAAACAATATCATCAGTATACTACATATGATTGCACCAGCAGTTGTAACAACATTATTATTTACATAATTAAAAGAGTTTAGGGGAGACCCAAAACTACATGAATGTAAGTTATTACTAATGATCTATAATAATTTCATAATAGTACAAATTTACTTAAAGAACAAAACGTGATAGATATATCTCTCAGGTGACATGAGCAAGTTTTGATCAAGGCTTACTTCTTTTTGTAAAAGGATATAAGCATCACACTCAAAACCTTTACACAGTTAATAGCGTAACCAAGGCCTTAACAAAACCCTTTGTTGCCCTTTTATTCAATAGCCAAATATAGGATATTCTATAATTTAATATGCTCCTCGTGAGTAATTAGTGAGTTGAAATGTGAACTTTAATGCAGATTCACAACTGTGAGAATAGTCCTACTAGAATTTAGCTCTGATGCCATGTAAAAAAATAGGAGTAACTAAACAATTCATCAGGCAATGGTTAGGGAAGCCAAGGATCTTTATAAAACCTTTTGGATTCCTATTCATACCTGACTTGTGTAACTACATAAATCAATAGTTTTTTTACAGTAGGTTTTGCATATGCTAGAAGTCTATTTAGTTTATGTAATGACTTGTATGTTGTCAGTTGCGCCAGTATAAATTTAGAGAACCTATAATATAGCTCAAAAAGACTCTACATATAGTAATAACAATAATAAAAACATATTCAGTGCTATCCCACAAGTGGGATATAGGGTTGAAATGAAATGGGCTAGTTGTTTCATGAGTTAGGACTCCGACTGGTGTCTTGATAGTCTTAGAAGCTCCAAAGCGTCCACTAGGACATGTCTGAGAAATTTGAGCTGATTCGGACCTCATTTGATATGTTTTCGAAGAATGTTTCTGTTTCGGATGTCACTAAAACTTAAAAGAGTTTCCGAGCTCGATTTGAGTAAATAAGCCCCGATTCAAAATCTGAAAGTTCTGTTAGATTTATATGGTCATTTGCGACATGCGGAAACTTTTGAAGTGAAATTTGAGGTTGTTCCGATAGTTTCGGCTACAATCTCGAAATTTAAAAATTTAACCTTTTTCTGTGAGATCCCTATCTCGTGTTTCCAGAATCTGATAGGAGATCCATCTTTGGAAGTACGTCACATAAATATTGTATAACTCGCATACAAAATTTAAGATAATTCTGACCTTCATAGGGTCTGTTTTGGACCCAAAACGTTGCACTAGCTGTTGTTGGTGCATTTTAAGCATTTTAGCGGGGAATATAAAAGGCCTTTTTGTCGGAGGACTTTATTTATTGTTCAATTCCAATTGTTCCAAATGGTTCCAAAGGAAAATCTACATATCAAGTTGTTAGAAATCATCAGGTATCAATTCTATAACATTCAATTGTGTTAGTTCATGATTCCTAAGTGATATATATATATATATATATATATATATATATATATATATATATATATATATATATATATATATATATATATATATATATATATATATATATATATATATTGTATGGATTTTCAGCTAAGCCTGGCCTCAGGTTATTTTGGGAATTTTCCTTCCTTTTCCGTATAAAGATTTGATGTTCCTTCTTCAGGCGCTTATGAGTGCAATAATATTTCCTTGGTTCAGAAAGTGATTATACTGAGAGGCGTAAGAAGGGAAAAGAAGTTGTCAAGTGATGGATTTGACCTAGGATTTAAGGTAAGTGATTATATCCATCTTTTTTATGGTCTTTGGCCATATGGATATTCTACAACGTGTTTTTTATGTGTGTAGCTGCCGATTGCCGTACTTCCTATGCCTTAACTTCTGGCTGTTCGGTATATGACTTGTTATTGTTATTGCATAGAGTATAGAAGTATTTGTACTCCAATTTTGGATTTTATATGTACTTTCCGACAGTCGATGAGAGACCCACGCTGCTAAAGGGTTATTATTGTATATATTTCTTGGTATTCAACGAGACTCTTGCATCGGAGATAGGTTACGGGTACATGTTGCATCATAATACATTCATTTCATATCTTTTATGTATGTTTTGTAAGCTGTAATGGTTGACTTAGTTGATTGGTTGCTATGGTTCTGTTTTGCGTAACTAGCGTATCTATCCCTTAAGATCGCTAATTATTCCTTACTTATTGAGTCCTTATGACTCACTTCCTCTTTGTTTCTTATTGTTTCTTTTCATTTCTGCAGATTCTACTCAAACATCCAGTCATACGTAGAATGATTGAGGAGCCGAATGTTTCTAGGTATCTGTGGTGAGCCAACTTGTTCTTTGAGGTCGCTACCTATAGATACTATAGTTTTATCCTATTTTTCTCTCTTCAAAGAATGTATATATTCTTTTGACTTCGTAAATATCTGTTCTAGGAACCTCTAGACCTATGTTTGGGGTAGTTAGCTGGATTTATTCTGGCATCTTGTACATTTATTTATCTTATGTATATGTATCTATCTGCTGGAGCTACTCTAAGTTTGAAGTTATTTTCATTCCGTTTTTAACTCAGTTTTATGTCATATATGTATTGAGTTTGTCGATAGGCTTCGCCCGACAAGTCTAGGAGAGGTAGTCGGGTGCCCACACGGCCTAACCAGATATCCGAGTCATCTCAAAGGGTGAGATGTACGTGGACTATATATATATATATATATATATATATATATATTGGAAAAACCCCTCAATTGAATAGAACCATTATAGAGGATTCATTCCGCAAGCTCGAAGTGCTGAAGCATTTAGGCATAGTCGACTGGTATTCAAAATAGATAGTTCTTCCAAATCTATAGCCTCTCAAAGTTCTAGCCAACAATTAAAGGCGCAACTAAAAAGCTTTATATTAAGAATAATTGTAAATATTACGCAATTAAGGAACAAGATTAGTAAAACGATATAGAACAATTAAAAAATGGTGCAGTGGTGGTTACTTTCCTAATTCGTAAAAATATCTTTTCCTCCTTAAATAAGAACATCATACAAGCAATTTTTATTCTCTGATTTGGAGATGAGATTGTCCTCCATTAAATCAAGAAACCGGGTAGATTAGATGATTCTTTGACCAATTGATTCTCTGATCTAAAAGATAGCTTCATCTACCATACATGGAAATCATATCAACAATTTCAAATTTGTTTCTGATTTAGCTATATATAGTGTTGGGAAACACTTCCAAAGATATTCTTCTTAGTATTACTCTCTGTTTTTTTTTTCTTAATTTTCATGTATACTATCAACTACTAAGCTACTTTAAAAATTATTGTACCAACAGATTTGGATACCTAAACCAACTCGGTGAAAAAGAAAGCATAT
The DNA here is from genome assembly GCA_037355625.1 of Petunia x hybrida. Taxonomy (NCBI): domain Eukaryota; kingdom Viridiplantae; phylum Streptophyta; class Magnoliopsida; order Solanales; family Solanaceae; genus Petunia; species Petunia x hybrida. Next base: position 203,511 of record JBBBVM010000781.1, read on the forward strand.
AAGCAATAGTTTCAGAGTGTAGGTTATGTTCCTTTGTTTCTTCGTTTGGGTGTGGGAGAGATTATTGGATTTCAGTATACCAGACAGTCACCTAAGAGCCTTTCAACTAATTGACTCATAAAGACTTAAAGCAAAAGAAGACTTCAAATACTAAATATATGCTGGACTAGTTCTTTAAATATCTACATGCATATAGCTTGACTGGAAACTCTAACTCATGTGCTAGAACATCAAACACTTAAAGGATAGGGATTAGTACGGTGATTTCACAGAAAATTCATAACATAAGGAAGTATATGGGAACCAGCAAACAATGGAGTATCACATTAAAATATCAGATAAAATAAATTAACAAAACCTTTGCAGTAAACGACGATTTGGCTCTGGAAATGTCTCGCATATGGATGAACGCATGCAATTGACTCTAGTGACACGCTCAGTTCCTGTTAATAATCATAAATACATTTATCAAGTGATTCTTCTGAACTGTCCAGTCATCCAAATTTAACTATCAATAAAACAAGTGTAAATTCTTATAATGTCAGAAAAAGGGCAATGAAATAACAGTCTGTCACTCTTATAGTCTTATACTCTCAGTTAAAGTCATCAAGGAAGATGTTGGAAGTGTGCTAACAATTTATATATCTATGAGTTGTTGTCTTTCACCTAACTCAACGCTATGTTTATGCAAAAGTTGTGAGTAGCTTTAACTTAGGCTTATATAGCTTACAAACTTTTTCCATTCTACGTTATTTAAAATAAAATTAAAAAAAAATTGATTATGGTACAATAAATAATAAATTCTCTTAAATATGCAAGAAATATTCTGATGCCCTTCGGCCCATAAAAGCAATAGCATTTTACAATTACAATTTGCAGCTTTATATGAAAGGTTAGTAGTAAGCATGTATCACATCGACTCCTGTTATAAAAAAATCTATTTAGAACAATATGATGACTTATTATTAGACCTTTGAGGCATAGAAAGTTTTGTATATTTGTTCATAGAATGATAGAAAGACTTATCAAGGCCTAGGTCGAACCTTGATGATGCAATCCAAATTGGCTTAGTTCACAACCATCAAGAGCTAAGTTTGAGAGAACAAAGAATACACGTCAAGGGCTTCGGAAGCGACTCGAAGATCATGCATTGGAGCACCATGGAAGGAGGACCACCTAAGCTATAAAGAGGAGCGTCCGAGACACATTTTGAGGCGTTTCAAGAAGCTACAGGAAGAGGCCGAGCGCCTACTTTGGAGGGCGAACCGCCCACTTTTTTAGGCCCTCTCTGAATATGCGAAGGGGCGGACCGCCCCTGTTTTTGGGCGGACCGCCTACTCCCTAGTAGTGGGCCACCTGGTTCCCCTTGTGATGTTTCAGGCGGGGCGCCTGTTTTACTAGGCAGGGCGCCTGTTTTCTTGGCGGATTTTTGACTAGTTCTAGTGTGGAATTCCTATTCTAGCCCTAAGTGACTCTATTGTATTAACTTATCTTATGGACTTTTGTTATTTCACGCACATTTATGGGAGTACTATATAAAATCCCCTTAGTTATTTTCTTCATTATTTAGTTAGCAGTGAACCTAGAATTGAGAGAAAAAACATAGAGAAGCTTGACCTTCGTGTTTGGATCGTGACGCTCATGTATCCCCTACGACTTGGGCACCTGAGGATTGCATCCTAGTATGAATCTGGGATTTAGTTCAAGTTTCTCTTCTCCCATTTGAATTCCATCCACGTGTGTGAGTTTGATTCGTTTCTTTCTTCTCATTTCTTGCCTTCCCAATCTATATTTCTTGTTATCCTCGTTTTACTTGCTTCCGCGTATCGTTTAATTTGCTTCTGCCAGTTTAGATTACATCATTTGGTATCAGAGCAAGACTCGGATTATGTTCTTACAAACCCCCGTTCCTTGTTCGTCGTGTTAGTTTATTGTTGTTCTTGTTGTTGTTCTTGAAGAAAAGAAGGAAAGCAAAAAAATTGAAAAGGTTGAAAAAAATAGAAAAATCGTTGGAACTTGTTGGAATGGAACACCCAAATATTGAAAATCATTGGGGTTTGTTCTATATTTGATTCTCGTTCTTTTGATACCAAAATTTCATGATCTGGTGATGTATTTCAAAATTTGAAGATTCAATTCCCAAAAATTTTCAAAAGCCCTAGAATTCTTGCTTCAAAATCAAAATCGATTGATTGTTGTTTGTTTGGGGTTAAAACCTATTGGGGATTGCTTAGAATCATCATATACATCTTTGGGTATCATTAGGATTGAAAACAACCTAAAAACGTTGGAATTTGAGTGCAAAACGAGCCAAAAATGCGTTTTGCAAAGCTACAGAAAACAGCAGTAGGCGGACCACCCACTCTAGGAGGCGGAGCGCCCACTCTGGTGCAGCCTCTGTGGATTTTTTCTGGGCGGACCGCCCCTTTACAGAGGCGGGGTGCCTCTTTTCCTAAGCGTTACCCGGGTAGTTTTTTCATAGGTTTTCACTTGTTGTTCGTCTCCGGGTTTCTTGGATAGTGTTTCTAGGGTAATTGGCCTACTCGAAAGATACTAACTTTCTAGCGTATTAGGACATTCGTGCGTAGAGGAGATAGAAATTGAAAGAAGAGTCGTAGAACTTTCTTTGGCCTCAAATGCGTACTTTAAATAGCTGTCCGTACATCGAGTCCTATTAACTCCATTCCGAACTAATACTTGGACATACAAGTTGAGATCACCGTGGTTTCTAAGAGATTGAAGGCCTTGCCCTTGAGTGTTCATATATTGAGTGATACACGTGAGGGAGTGATTTTGTGAGGTTTTATTTTATTGGTGCAACTATGTCGGATGAAGAATGTGGAGATTATGGCTCGTGTGGGGATGATGCGAGTTGCTATGACTCGTATGGTAATGATGGAAACTATGGTTTCTACAATGATGTTGAAGGGGATTACTGTGAAGACTCAGGAAACCATGGCTCCTATGAGGATGAAGCGGGTCACTATGATGATCGTGAGGTTGATGAAGACTATAAAACTTATGATGATGAATGTGTTGATCCGTATGCTTCTCGTCAAGAATACAAAGATGGTGACGTTTCAAGGTACAATGTTCCTACTTACTCTTCTTGTAATGAATATGAACATGTTGATAGTGACATAGAGGGAATTGATGATGAAGTTGATTATACGCATTATTCATTTGAATCTTCTCTTGGTGTTGCTAGTGGTATACAAGGGAGTAGTAGAGGTCCTTCCATTAGTATGGGGGGAGGTGGTGGTTGTTCCATAGGAAAGAAGAAGATTGCACCTTCTAGGTATGCTAAGCGACCTAATGCTTCTAATTCTCATGTGGAGGGTGGTATGAGAGATGGTGTTACTCTTTCTACAAGGGGGTTGTATTATTCTATCAATGCCGTAAAGGGTATGTGTAGTTGTAGTAGGAGTAGTGCTATGGCCAATGGAACCAAGGCGACAGGTACTTATGGGTTCCATGGCAAGGTTCCTACCTCAACTTTCAACAACACTTCTAATGTTGGAAGAGTGATAGGAAGTGGATGTTACCCTAGCAATGTTGCTAGGAGAGGAGGGATAACGGAGACCCAATTTATTGGTATTGACACTCGTGGGTGTTCAAGTTCTCATTTGGATGCCAATCTAAAAAACTTGGCTTGGCGAAGGTTCGTCGTTGAGGTAAATGGTATTGGAGGATACTTGCTCAAGATTGGTGATACCGATGCCAATTGCATTAGCACCTCTTTGGTAGATAGGCTAAGGATACTATACCATGCGCTAGAGCATCCTTATGATTATGATGGAGTGTGGGTTTCCAAGGAGGCTCGAGTACTCATATCTCATAGGAATTATAAATATTCTGTGTGGTGTGATGTGTATCCCATGCGTCATGTTGATATGTGGATAGGTGATCCATGGTTTGAAGACAAGAGGGTGCAATATAGTGCTATGAAGGATGTGTATCTTGTGGGCATAAGTCAAAGGGTTTATGACTTTGTACATTATCGGGCAAGGGGTCGATTGCCTACTAGTACACCTTCTTTGGCTATGCAAAGGAGCAAGGAGCGAGAAATTCATTCCATGGGTGAAAATGTGCAATCAAGGAGGCCTACAATTACAAGAAGTGGTGGGACTAGTGCTAATGAAGGGTTGACAAGTGTCAACAAGGTGAACCCGAAACCACAAGTTTCAAAGCCAAGTGGTTAACCAACAAAGAAGAAGGACACATCAAGTGATGAGTCTCCAAGTCTTAGATTCTGGGTTGATATTAAAAGTCCACCTACTCCGGCTATGGGTATTCTTGGGCCTCATCCCAACTCGCCCGAATATGAGAGACAAAAGATTGAGAGGAGTAAGGGAGCGACCGGTGACATTTCTCGAGTGGAAAAAGGAGAGGATGTGATGAATGCTGTGAGTAGGATGTCACCACTCGAATCTACACCCGACCTTGAAAAGAAAATGAGGGAAAAGAGAGAGACAAAAAGAATCATTGAGAGTGAGGGCACCCCTTATATTCACCTTAACCCTTTGTCTTTTTCTTCTACTTGTGTGAGTACTTGTGTAGGTATTCTTGAAGGCAAGCCGATGGAGCCTCAATCATGTTCTGAAGTGGAAAGACATGGTTAAGATGATTTCAAATGTGAGCTAAAAGGTGGAGAAGTTATTCATGACACTTCAAGTGTATTGAGTGAGCAAGATGGCCACTCAAAGGTATGTGTTAGTTCTTTTTCCCTTGAGCACGTTACTTCCTTGTCTTGTGATAGTGTTTGTGAAAACTCTATGCTAGTTGATGATTTGTATGAGTACAATGTGTTTGCAACTAGTGTAGAGTCGATTGGTCAACGTGTGAGTGAATGTGAACCACTGGTTGAGAGGGTTGAAAAGCCACATCATGATGTGAGCTCGGTTTTTCATTGAACCTCTCTTTAGTGAAAATATTGATGTTGACCTTGATTGTGAGCCTTGTTATGACACCCCACCCATATTTGATAAAGGAGAAGATGAATTGCATGAATATCCCATTCTTCCCTTTGCATGCCTACTTGATAGTGGTGGTCTCTTGTATCGTAATAAGGATGGTCGTGACCTTGAGGAGTCTCTAGTCTATGAGATGGATCGAATTATTTTCGATGACTCCTTAAGTGTAGATGTTGTCTCTAGTTTGAGAACTTCACATTTGTTTGCTAATGAACTTGAGAAGTGTGCTTATACTAATCCTTTGTATGAGGGCAACTTCAATGGAAATGGTGAATTGTATCGAACTAGAGTAGAGTGTGAGTTTCAACCTCCATGATTGGAAAACTTAACTCTATAGATAATCCATTGTTTGAGACCTGCTTTGGGAGTTTGTCTAGCGAGGAAGATTGTCTTGGAGGTAAATTTGGAGGTGAGGATGTACCTCTCGGTGTGTGTAAGAGTGCTTCTAAGAAGGGGAGTGAAGTATTTGATGTTAGTTGTAAATTGAACTATTTTGCTTACTCCATCCCATATGTTGATCACACCTTGAGTGTTGATGATACAACCCAATTCTGTGCTGATTAAACATTCACTCCATTGAGGCCAATGACACGAAGCCAAGCCAAGTTGATGCATGATACTCACATTAAGTTGGCATGGTCGGGAGAAAGCAGCCGCTCCAAAGTTGACTGGCCGAGCTCAGGATTCGAAGGAGTCATGTACAAGCTCGAGTCCGAAGAAGGGAGCAACTGAACACTTAACATCGATGCTAAATAGTAAAGTAAACAACCAACCGAAGGAATAACGTCCGAGTTCAAGTGTTCGAGCTCATGTGTTCGAATCAAAAGGAGCGACTGAACACTTCACTTCGACGCCAAGCATTGAAAGCAACCGAAGGGAGTGCCTCTGAATTGAGAGTGTTTGAATTCCAGGAATCGAACACTTAGTTTAGTCAGCCACTGCGTGGCTTATTCTTATCGGTCGCATGTGACCATTTTACTATTTTGCCCCTAGAGTAGTCTATATAAACTCCTTTACATTTCATTTGTAAGAACCTAGATTTTGAGTATTGAATATTGAATGAGAGTAGCCGAGAGAGCACTTTCTCTTTTTGTCTCAGATGTGAGCAAACTCGATGGGGTCTTCGAAACTTGTGGCTTTCGGTGAATCTTATTGAACAATTCCTCTTTGATCATTCAGTTTGCAAGAGGCATTATTCTCTTGAGGAATGTTCCATAGCTTAGGTGCTCTTTCCTTCTACTTGAATTTTCGTGCGTTTGTGTCTTTGTTTTCCGTTTCGTGTTCTTGTTATATTTCGTGTGTTGTTGTTACTGTTGGTGTTTGTTATTACCAAAAAATAAGTAGACAAGAAAAATTAAAAAATTTTGGTTTGATTGTTGGTTGTTTGAATCAAACAACCATTGATTCTTGTTCACCATCGTCCAACGATTCCAACGGGCACCTGTCATACACGATTGACGACTAGGGTTTCTCGAGTGTTTTGGACTCTGTTCTTGACGTGGTGGAACTGATATTGAGTCCCAGCTATTTTGGTTGTTATCGTTGAAGACTGGTGGTTCTTATTTGATTTGGGTCGAAATTGTTGCTTAAAATTTCAAAGTTACGTCGATTTGCCACCGTCCATACGCCGAAAAATTGTTACATTGTAACAGTGTACGGACAAGTGTAGTTGAGTTCTAAGCTTGGCTGGAAACTTAAAAATTTTCTCCAACATTGAAATTTACTGGAGATGACCTAAATCTTGAGCTGAATCTTGTGTTCGTGGACTGTGAACAAAATTTGGAGCTTTCCGTACATCGGAGTAAGAAGTTCACTTTTCCATTGAAGAAAAAGGGGGTAAAACTATTACATTAAAACCCCAGGTGAAATTTTGTCGGCTAGAAAAGGGAAAGTGGATAAGGTTAAAGCGTATCCGTACCAAGGAGGGACCCCTTTTGTCCGTACAAAAGTTGGTGTGTTCGAAGGATTCCGAAGGAAGAATCCAAGGGTAGAATCTCCTAGGTTCTCACTTTTCTTGTGATCGAAATTCTCGTTAGTTGATCTCTGGAGTAACTTTTCTACTCGAGGTCGTACTAATTTGTTTGAGCTTATAGGAATTCGTGCGAGGGGTGACCGAAGTCCAAACTTTCATATAAAATTCTTTGACTTCCCGAGCACAGTAAAAACAGCGTCCGTTCCATCGAGTCGAACATTACTTCACTCTTTCCGAAGAGTTAGTGACTATTATCGAACTTGAAGGATCTTAGAGGACATTCGTCAATCCGACGAAGCCACTGCTAACAAGTTCTTTGAGTGACTAAAACTGAACCCACAATTTGAGTGGACCCGAGCGCCACCCAATAAAAAGTGAGGGAGTGTGTGAGGTGATTTCTACCCGTAACACTTTGTTTTTTGTCTCTGATTTGTATGGGAGCAATGGCTGGAAACGGAGAGAGCGCATTGCAGCGCCCGAGGTATCGTTAGCCAATCTCATGGATGCGATACAAGGTCTCAGTGATGAAGTAAAAAGAGTGAGTGCTCGAGTAGCTAATCTCGAGCAAGGGAGTGTGTCCGTGGCCTTATCTGGGTCCGGCGCTGGAACTAGCAACTCCACTCCGATGAAACCTGAGCAATTTGCTGAGCTCGTTTGACAACAATGGTTGAAGAAAGAGGATGTTCGAAATGAAGCTTTGGGCAATCCCCAAGATACACAACACTTGGGCAATTCCCAAGTGCAACAACAAAACTTGGGCAATCCCCAAGCGGGTCATCAAAACTTGGGCATTCCCCGAGGCGATAGATTGCCACTTTCAATGGCCCAAAGAAAAGTTGTGGTCGTTGATGAAGGGGTCGATGAAGGAGAATTTCCCAATGCCGGAGCTGAGTATGAGCCACCGTTCATTCAACGAAGGCCGGTTCAATGAGGTCATGGAAATTTCCGAGGTCGAGGCCGAGCTGCAAATGTTGATCGATAATTTGAGCGTAAGGCTAATGACTACTATGATGAGTATCCGGAACCGATCTGAGGTGCTCGAGATTCAATTTGAACAATGTCAAAATCACTATTCCACCCTTCAAAGGAACTACTGATCCCGACCAATATCTTGATTGGAAAATTCGATTGGAACGAATCTTTGAAATAAATGAGATGACCGAAGAGAGAAAAGGTGCACATGCTATTGCTTCATTCGAGGCATATCCATCAATATGGTGGGAGGCTGACAAAAGTTTGGGACGAAGAAATGCTTATCCCGAGGTCACCACATGGATGCAGTTGAAAAGAGCAATGGATGCTAAGTATGTGAATGCCAAATATCGGCAGGAACAACTTCGAAAGCTCTTCTAATTGAAACAAGGTTCCAAATCGATTGAAGAATACCATGATGAGTTCGAAAGAATTCGATTGGCCCTTAATTTGGAAGAAGATGTCGAGCAAGCCATCATTCGATTTAAAAATAGCTTGACTAGAGATGTGGCATCTCAATTGAGGTTGCATGCTTATCAAACTTTGGAAGATGTGTTTCATGCTGTCATCGAAGCTGAGAAATGGGTGAAGGACAATAAAGCAAACCGGTATCGAGGAGTCAGTACTTAAACTCCTTTGAGCCGAGGAAAATAATGGAAGAGTCCAAACCCAGCAAGTGCTAACAATATTTGAGATCCGAAAAAAACCTTCGAGAAGGGAGTGACCATTAACCAATCTAAAGACATGGGAGGTAAAGCTCAACTCAATACTCCTAGTGCTTCAAAAATTCAGTGTCACAAGTGTAGGGGTTATGGTCATATGGAAAGAGACTGTCCGACTAGCCATATCATGGTAATGCACGATGATGGAACCATCCATGAGCAAGTGAGTGACTCCGAGGGGGAAATAGTCGAGAAGACTGATCGAGCTGAATTCGAAGGTGATGGATGTGAGCCACCGAGGTTGAGCATCCGGAAGTTCTTTTGGTTGTTTAAAGGAACTTGAGTACCATGGTCATGGAAGAGGAAGATGACAGCAAAAGAGAAAATCTCTTCCATGCCCGATGTCGAGTGAAGGGAAAGGTGTGTTCGATAATCATTGATTCAGGCAGCTGTTCGAATGTAGTGAGCCAAACTTTGGTTTCACAAATAGGTCTACCTACTACTAAGCATCCCCGACCAAATAAGCTCCATTGGTTGAATGAATGTGGAGAATTAAGAGTGGCAAAGCAAGTGTTGATCAAATTTCAAGTAGGAGTTTATCATGATGAAATGATGTTTGAGGTAGTACTGATGCAAGCTTGCCATTTGCTTCTTTGGCGACCGTGGCAATATGATCGATCTGTTATCCACAACAGTCATACCAACACTTACAGTGCTAAGCTCGGAGTGGAGAGTTTTATACTCAAACCTTTGTCTCCGAAACAAGTCAGCGAGGACTATAAACGGATGAGAGAGCTGAAAGAAGTGGCCAAAGCCAAGACTCATGTCGGACTACCAATTGTGGCCGAAGCCAAAACTCCATCACCCGTGGTCAACACCATCTGTGCAATCATGCAACCGGAAGAGTACTTATGAGGCAACAACACCGGTCGAATGATGATTTGCCTCGTGCAGAAGGGTATCTTTCTAAATTCTAATGATGATTTTTCTAACGATAACCCTTTGCCTAGTGTTGTACAAAGTATTTTGCAGGACTTTTGAGACATGTTTACCGGAAAAATGCCAGGTGGATTGCCTCTGTTGAGAGGAATCGAGCACCAGATTGACTTCGTTCCGGGGTCTCAAATCCCCAAAAAATCTGCATACCGGTGTAATCCCGAAGACACCAAAGAGCTCCAAAGGCAGGTTGATGAATTGCTGAACTAGGGCACTGTTCGAGAGAGCTTGAGTCCTTGTGCCGATCCTGTTATTCTTGTCCTGAAGAAAGATGGAACGTAGTGAATATGTGTTGATTGCCGAGCAGTCAACAAAATCACGGTTAAAGTATCGTCATCTTATCCCTCGATTAGATGACATGCTCGATGAGTTAAGTGGTTCTTCATGCTTTTCGAAGATAGACATCAGGTCCGGTTACCACCAAATCCGAATGAAACCCGGAAATAAATGGAAAACTGCATTCAAGACCAATTTTTGTCTCTATGAATAGTTAGTGATGCCGTTTGGCCTCTCTAATGCACCAAGCACATTCATGCGGCTGATGAACCACGTGCTCAAACCGTTTATAAATAAGTTTGTTGTTGTTTACTTCGATGACATACTTATTTATAGTAAATCTGTGGATGAACATGTCGAACACCTAAGGCTAGTGCTTGATAAGCTTAGAGAACAGAAGTTATATGCTAACTTCAAGAAATGTACCTTTTTTGTCGATTGTGTAGTCTTTCTAGGATTCGTTGTGGGTGCTAATGGTGTTGAAGTCGATGAGTCAAAAGTCGAAGCCATCAAAGATTGGCCAACTCCAACCTCGGTGTCACAAGTTCGTAGCTTCCATGGCTTATCTAGCTTTTTACTGAAGGTTTGTTCGTGACTTTAGCACCGTGGCAGCTCCTTTAACCGAGCTGGTAAAGAAAGACCATCCATTTGTGTGGGGAGAATCCCAAGAGAGGGCCTTCTAAGAGTTGAAACAGAGGCTTTGCTCTGCCCTGTTGTTACAACTCCCTGACTTCGGCAATGCATTCGAGGTCAAGTGTGATGCGTCCGGAGTTGGGATCGGAGGAATGCTTATGCAATAATAGAAGCCAATCGCTTACTTCAGCGAAATATTTAAGGGTGCAACCTTGAATTACTCTACGTATAACAAGGAGTTGTATGCCCTCGTTCGAGCACTCGTCCATTGACAGCATTATTTGTGGCCAAGAGAGTTTGTGATTAAAAGTGATCATGAGTCTTTGAAACATCTCCGAGGCCAGGAGAAATTAAATTGAAGACATGCCAAGTGGGTGGAATTCATTGAGAGCTTTCCCTATGTAATTCATTACAAAAGGGGAAAAGACAATGTTGTGGCCGATGCGCTACCAAGGAAATTTTCCTTAACGATTACTCTCGCCTCGAGGCTCACGGGATTCGAAAGCATCAAGTCGATGTACGAAGATGATCCCAAGCGGAAAAGCGTCCGTGATGCAATCTTAAGTCTCCGAAGGGTTGAGAAATATCAGTGGCACGATGGCTACCTCATCAAGAATGGAAGGGTTTGTGTGCCAGTGTCATCGTAGAGAGAGCTCTTGGTCCGAGAAGCTCACTCCAGAGGCTTGATGGGACACTTCGGTGTCGATAAAACTCTTGATATCTTGTCCGAGCAGTTCCATTGGCCGAAAATGCGACAAGACGTGGAGAAGCTTTGCAACGCTTGTCTCGTTTGCAAAAAGGCTAAATAGAGGTCCAACCCTCATGGTTTGTAAAGTCCATTACCTGTGCCTGATCGACCTTGGGTTGATATATCCATGGATTTTTTTTTGGGTTACCAAGGTCGGGGGGTGGACATGATAGCATCTTAGTTGTCGTGGACCCTTTTACCAAAATGGCTCTCTTTATTCCTTGCAAGAAGTGTGATGATGCACAACACGTAGCTACTTTATTTATTTCTAATGTGTTGAAATTGCATGGCGTGCCTCGTACTATTGTGAGTGATCGAGACTCAAAATTCTTGAGTCATTTTTGGAAACGTCTGTGGGCACCAAATTACTATTCTAGACGTCTCACCATCCTTAGACTAATGGACAGACCGAGCTAGTCAACCGAACCTTGGGATCTTTGCTTCGAGCAATGACCAAAGGCATGGTCGGAAATTGGGCTGATTGTATGCCCGTGATCGAATTTGCATACAATCAAACATTGCATCGAATGATTGGAATGACTCCATTCGAATGTGTGTATGGTTTTAACCCTTTAATTCCACTTGATTTAACCCCATTGCCTCGAGATTCTATCATTGATTTTGAAGGTACTCTACGATCCACTGCCTTGATCGAGTTGCATGCAAAGGTGAAGAAGAACCTCGAGGAAGCTTACGCCAAACTAGCAACAAATAAAAACAAGGGGCGCAAGAAGTTGGAGTTAAAGAAGGGAGAATGGGTGTGGGTTCACTTCCGAAAGGAATGATTCCCAAGTCAAAGGAAAGGAAAGTTGGCTCCTCGAGGGGATGGTCCATTTGAAGTGCTGAGCAAGATCAACAGCAACGCTTATGTGATCAACCTCCCTAGTGAGTATAACGTGTCCAACACCTTTAATGTTGCTGACTTAACTCCTTGTGTTGTAGGCCAAACATCGGAGAATGAAGAGGGCTTGATTTCGAGAATGAAATCTTCTCAAGAAGGGGAGGATGATGCAGTCCAATTCCGTGCTGATCAAACATTCACTCAATTGAGGCCAATGACACGAAGCCAAGCCATGTTGCTGCATGATACTCACATTTAGTTGGCATGGTTGGGAGAAAGCAGCCGCTCCAAAGTTGACTGGCCGAGCTCAAGATTCGAAGGCGTCATCTACAAGCACGAGCCCGAAGAAGAGAGCAACCGAACACTTAACATCGACGCTAAGTAGTAAAATAGACAGCCAACTGAAGGAATAGCGTCCGAGTTCAATTGTGCGAGCTCATGCATTCGAATCAAAAGGAGCGACCGAACACTTCACTTCGATGCCAAGCATTGAAAGCAACCGAAGGGGGTGTGTCTGAATTGAGAGTGTTCGAATTCCAGGAATCGAACATTTAGTTTAGTCAGCCATTGCGTGGCTTATTCTTATTGGTCGCATGTGACCGTTTTACTATTTTTTCCCCTAGAGTAGTCTATATAAACTCCTTTACATTTCATTTGTAAGAACCTAGATTTTGAGTATTGAATATTGAATGAGAATAGCCGAGAGCACTTTCTCTTTTTGTCTCAGATGTGAGCAAACTCGATGAGGTCTTCGGAGCTTGTGGCTTTTGGTGAATCCAATTGAACAATTCCTCTTTGATCATTCAGTTTGCAAGAGGCATGATGCAGCCCAAATTGCATCGATAAGGCCATTCACTCGAAGTCAAGCCAAGGAGATACAAGACACTCACTTACACTTGGTTTGGAAAGGCATGGATGATACGAGCTCGGAAGATGACTTGAAGACCATGCAATGGAGCTCAATCAAAGAGGAAAGAGTGCAGGAAACAGGGCAGGAAACAGGGCATCAAAACAGGGCAAAACAGGGCAGCACAGTCTGAGCTTACTGCCTGCCGAAGGGAGACTGTTCTTCGCGATCGCGACACTGTCTGCGCGATCGCGAAGGGAAGTCTTTTACTCTGCGCGACAGCGTCTCTCCTAGCACGATCGCGATGCATATTTGAGGGGCAGTGGACCAGAATCTAAACAAACCTTGTAAAGGGGTGCTATAAATACACCCCTTCATCATTTATTGTCTTTTCACCTTACTTTGAACACAAAATATTAATGAGCATTGCTCTTGAACCTTTGTAACTGTTTTGGCTTGAAATTAATTGGATGAATCCAAGTTGCTCTTCAATCCTATTTGATCATTCTATTTGCTCGAGCGTAGTGTCTCTTGAGGATAGTTGCATAGCGTAGGTGATTCTTGCCATCGTTTGGGATCTAACGAAACATTGTTCTTCGTTGCCACTTGAACAATCGTGTGAGTCTTTGTCTCGTTTCTTATCTTTTATCGCTTTAGTAGTTTCGATTGCATCAGTTGGTATCAAACCAAGGCTAGGGTTGCGTTCTTACGAACCCTCGTCCTACTCTTCGTGCTTGTCATCTTTGTTTCTTGTTTATTTCCTTGTTCTTGTTTTTGTTAGTTGAAAAAGAAGAAAAAAATTCAAAAATTAGAAAATCCCAAAAATTTGCTAGAAAACATTGGTTGTTGCAATTTTGTTGTTGTTAACTATCGGGGATTGTTTGAATACGTATTCTATTTGATTGAGTACCAACAAAACAAAATTTGAAGTTGAGAATCAAAATTGGAAAATTCAAACTCTAGAGTTGACATTTCACAAAAATTGCTAGAACTTGAATGATGTTATGAATCCTTGGTTGTTTGGTATCGGGGTTTATTCCTTATAGTTACCCCGTCGTTTTGACACCCCCATAACATCATTTGGAGTAGCGGAATGAAAATCAAAATTTTGAATCTTGAAGGTTTTGAAACATTTTGAAGAACTTGCCCAAAAACCTTGAAACAAGTTGTTTGTTGATTGTTTGTTTGGTTAAACTATTGGGAATTGTTTACTACAGTTGAAAACACCTTTTGGAAGCCTGAGAACTGAAAAACAAGTTGAATTGGGGTGGTTTGTGTGCCAAAACTGAAGTTTACAGTCAGGATTCTGGTTCTGCTTCACAGACCTGCGAGATCGCGCAGTGTCTAGCGCAATCGCGCTGAGGAAACATTAAGCCATCGCGATCGCGACCCTCTGCACGCGATAGCGAAGGGTATTAATTTTCAGAAAATCCTGCTTTGGGACAGAATGTTCGCAAAGGCATCGTAACAGTTTCCAATCACCAAAATACCAATTGTATCATCAAATATGGTGAGTTTCTAGATCACAAACAAAAATTCATCCAAATCCGAATCCGTTTAGTGACGATTCAATCTTTAAACATTTGATTGCGTCACTTCCGATTAGTACTTTGAGGGTAACACTTCTACCTAATTAGTACTAATCCATTGAGCGACTAGAGGTACTCGTGCCTAGAGGAGAGTAGACCTCAAAGAAGACTCGTAGTTAATTATTTGCTTCAAGTGCGCACTAATATAGCTTAGCATTTATCGAGTCCCATCGAATCCACTCTTCCCGAAGAGCATTTTGTTCTTGTGACTTGGATTGATCATTGAGGAGGTTGCACAACTACGAGGAGGACATTGATCTCAAGCTTGTGTGAACCTAACCCCAACTTGAGTGAACCCGAGCGACAAGCAAAAGTGAGGGAGTGAGTGAGGACTTTACTCTAATCTCTTTTCTTATTTTTGAATTGTTGTAGGTACATGGCGGAGGAGAAGGCAAAGAGTACCATTGAGGTTCCAACCGACGTCTTGGCTAGCTTATTAGCCGAGGTGAAGGCCTTAAACCTTAAAATGGAAAGTTTTGAGAAGGAAAGGACCCCGAGTGTTCATAAAGATGCCGGTGAAGGCACAAGTGATGATTCCATCATGAAACCGGATCAATATGCGGAGCTAGTTCATCGACAACGGTTGAGGGATGAGGCTCTTGCTAGAGAAAGATCGTTGGGCGATCCCCAACCCTTGGTCCCCAAGGAGATGTTCCACTTCCAAGGCCCCGGAGAAATGTTGCACCCCTTGAGCAAGTTGATGAAGCTCAAGAAGGGGAGGGTCTCGGACTTGATGATGATTACTTTGATGCTCCCTATCCAAATAGGAGGGTGATGAATGGAGGCTGAGGTGTAGATAGAGGTCGCGGACGAGGTCGAGGACCTCCAAGAGTTTTTGTTGGGAGGAACTTGGGAAGGGAATATGAGGATGTTGGTGACAACTATGAGGGTCAACCGGAATAACACCGTGGGGGTCGTGACACTAATCACAATAGTGTGAAGATCACTATCCCACCTTTCAAAGGGTCTAGTGATCCGGAGGCGTTCTTAGAATGGAAGGTCCAATTGGAGCGGGTCTTTGACACAAATGATATGTCCGAGGAGAAGAAAGCCACTTATGCCATAGCTTCATTTGAATCCTATGCTTCTACATGGTGGGAATCCGTCAAGCGGTCAAGGAGACGAAATTGGTTGCGCATGAACATCACTTGGGAAGAATTGAAAGAGGTAATGAGCAACAAATATGTGACCCCCAAGTATCGACAAGAACAACTCAAAAGGCTCTATGAATTGAAACAAGGTTACAAGTCCGTTGATGAATATTTCAACGATTTTGAGAAAAATCGAATGGCTCTTGATATGGAAACGGAGGATGAGGAGCAAGCTATCATCCGCTTCAAGAATGGCTTGAGCTGGGAGATTGCTTCTCAATTGAGGCTACACATCTTCCACTCTCTACAAGATGTTTGTGATGCCGCGGTTGAAGCTGAAAAGTGGCTCAAAGAAGAGAAGGCTCCTCGCTATAGGAGTACAACTACCACTCCAACAACTCGCCCCAAAGAATGGAAGAGCCCATACACAAGTGGAGCAAGTGGGAGTCGTGATGTGAAGAAGCCTTTTGAAAAGGCTACCCCGAGAAGCGACCACAAAGAGGTTGGAGGTAATTCTAAAACTACTTTAAATACTCCTTCTTCTTCTTCTTTCCAATGCCACAAGTGCAAGGGTTATGGCCACTTTGCCAAAGAATGCCCTACCCAGAAAACAATGATTGTGATGGATGATGAGTTGGTATATGAGGGGGAAAGTGAGTCTGGTGCAATGCAATCCCGGAGGGGATGCTAAGCACAAACGCGGAAGGCGAACAATTACAGAAGAAGATAGAAGCAAGACAAAACTTGCTTCTTTCGAAAGAACAGTGAGGAACCTGTCTCAAAGCTCGATCGAAAGGGACACAAGAATCACCCTAACTATGCAACAATCCTCAAGAGAACATTGCCTCTTGCAAACTGAATGATCAAAGAGAAATGTTCAATCGGATTAACCGAAAGCAACAAGTCCATAAAAGCCCTCACCGGGGTTTGCTCACGACGGAGACAAGAAGAAATGTGCTCGGCACTTTCATTCAATGCTTCAATGTTCAAAAACTGACTTCTTACAATGTAAGGAAATAAGGTTTATATAAGAGATACTAAGGGTAAACTAGTAAATAGGTCACAGGTGACCAATAGAAATAAGCCACGCAGGGCTGAGTTTAAATGTGTTCGGCAGTCTTGACTTCGGTGAGCCTGGCTTCGGTTCTCGATTGCTTGCTCGAACACATTCGTCATCGGGCGCTGACTTGGCTTCGAACACATGATGTTGTGTTCGGCTCTGCGCTGCCCGGTGCCAAGAGCTGCTGTTCGTTGACTTTGTCCTCGGGCTCAATTTTGAAGACGTAGCCCTCGGTTTCAACACTTTGCAATTCCTCTTCCGAACACATGCCCGACATGGCCAGCTGGATGTGCATGTCATGGAGCAGCTTGGCTTGGCTTCGAGTAATTGGCCTCCTCGGTTGATCAGTCACTGCCTTCGGTTGAAGCCTCCTCGGTTGATTGTCGAGTCCGTGATCAGCACTTTGGGCTGCATCATCCTCCCCTTCTTGAGAGGATTTCGTCCTCGAAATCGATTCATCCTCTATCTCCGATACTTGGCCTACAACACAAGGAGTTAAATCAGCAACGTTGAAGGTGTTGGACACATTATACTCACCTGGGAGGTCGATGACATAAGCATTGTTGTTTATTTTGCTCAGCACTTGAAATGGACCATCCCTTCGAGGAGCCAACTTTCCTTTCCTTAGGTTCGGGAATCGTTCCTTTCGGAAGTGAACCCAAACCCAATCTCCCTTCTTTAATTCCAACTTTTTCCGCCCCTTGTTTTTCTTCAAGGCAACTTTTGCGTAGGCTTCCTCGAGGTTCTTCTTCGTCTTGGCATGCAACTCGAGCAGAGCTTTGGCTCGGTGAGTACCTGCAAAATCAATAACGACATCTCGAGGCAATGGGGTTAGATCAAGTGGAATTAAAAGGTTAAATCCATACACACACTCGAACGGGGTCATGTTAATCATTCGATGCACCGTTCGATTGTATGCGAACTCCATCATGGGCAAACGATCAGCCCAGTTCCCGACCTTGCCTTTGGTCATTGCTCGAAGCAAAGATCCCAAGGTTCGGTTAACTACTTCAGTCTGTCCATCAGTCTGAGGATGGTGAGACGTCGAGAAAAGTAGTTTGGTGCCGAGGGCACCCCATAGACACTTCCAAAAGTGGCTCAAGAATTTTGTGTCTCGATCACTCACAATAGTACGAGGTACACCATGCAATTTCAACACATTAGAAACAAACAATGTAGCTACATGATGTGCATCATCACACTTCTTGCAAGGAATAAAGTGAGCCATTTTCGAAAATCGATCAACCACAACGAAGATGCTATCATGTCCTCCCCCTGACCTCGGCAACCCCAAGACAAAGTCCATGGATATATCAACCCAAGGTCGATCAGGCACAGGTAACGGGGTGTACAAACCATGAGGGTTGGACTTCGACTTAGCTTTCTTGCAAACGAGACAAGCGTTGCAAAGCTTTTCCACATCTCGTCGCATTTTGGGCCAATGGAACTGCTCGGTCAAGATACCAAGAGTTTTGTCGACACCGAAGTGCCCCATCAGTCCACCGGAGTGAGCTTCCCGAACAAGGAGCTCTCTCCACGATGACACTGGCACATAAACCCTCCCATTCTTGAAGAGGTAGCCATCGTGCCACTGATACTTCTCAACCTTTCGGCCACTCAAGATTGCGTCACGAACGCATTTCAGCTTGGGATCGTCATCGTACATTAGCTTGATGCTTTCGAATCCCATGAGCCTCGAGGCGAGAGTGGTTGCTAAGGCAAATTTCCTTGATAGCGCATCGGCCACAACATTGTCTTTTCCCTTTTTGTAATGAATTACATAGGGAAAGCTTTCAATGAATTCAACCCACTTGGCATGTCTTCGGTTCAATTTCTCCTGTCCTCGGAGATGCTTCAAGGATTCATGATCGCTTTTGATCACAAATTCTCGAGGCCACAAATAATGCTGCCAATGGGCGAGTGCTCGAACGAGGGCATACAACTCTTTGTCATATGTTGAATAATTCAAAGTTGCACCCTTAAGCTTTTCGCTAAAGTAATCGATCGGCTTCGATTCTTGCATCAGCACGCCCCTGATCCCAACTCCAGATGCATCGCACTCGACTTCGAATGCTTTGCCGAAGTCAGGGAGTTGCAACAACGGGGCAGAACAAAGCCTCCGTTTCAACTCTTGGAAAGCCCTTTCTTGGGACTCTCCCCACACAAATGGATTGTCTTTCTTAACCAGCTCGGTTAGAGGAGCTGCCACGGTGCTAAAGTCACGAACAAACCTTCGGTAAAAGCTAGCTAACCCATGGAAGCTACGAACTTGTGATACCGAGGTCAGAGTGGGCCAATCTTTGATGGCTTCGACTTTTGATTCGTCGACTTCGACACCATTAGCACTGACTACAAATCCAAGAAAGACTACACGATCGACACCGAAGGCGCATTTTTTGAAGTTAGCATATAGCTTCTCTTCTCGAAGCTTTTCAAGCACAAGCCTTAGGTGTTCGACATGTTCATCCATGGTTCGACTGTAAACAAGTATGTCATCGAAATAAACGACAACGAACTTGTTTATGAACGGTTTGAGCACATGGTTCATCAATCGCATGAATGTGCTCGGGGCATTGGATAAGCCAAATGGCATTACCAACCATTCATAGAGACCGAATTTGGTCTTGAATGCGGTTTTCCACTCGTCTCCGGGTTTCATTCGGATAAGCTACAGGAAGAGGCCGAGCACCTACTTTGAAGAGCAGACCGCCCACTTTTTGAGGCCCTCTCTGAAGATGCAAAGGGGCGGACCGCCCTATTTTTGGGCGGACCACGTACTCCCTAGTGGTGGGCCGCCTGGTACCCCTTATGATGTTTCAGGCGGGGCGCCTGTTTTCTGGGCGGATTTTGACTAGTTCTAGTGTGTAATTCCTATTCTAGCCCTAAGTGACTCTATTGTATTAACTTATCTTATGGGCTTTTAGTTATTTCATTCATATGTATGGGAGTACTATATAAACTCCCCTTAGACATTTTCTTCATTAGTTAGTTAGCATTGAACATAGAATTGAGAGAAAGAATATAGAGAGGCTTGACCTTCGTATTTGGAGCGTGACGCTCATGTATCCCCTACGACTTGGGCACCTGAGGATTGCATCCTAGTATGAATCTGGGATTTAGTTCAAGTTTCTCTTCTCCCATTTGAATTCCATCCACGTGTGTGAGTTTGATTCGTTTCTTTCTTCTCATTTCTTGCCTTCCCAATCTATATTTCTTGTTATCTCGTTTTACTTGCTTCCGCGTATCGTTTAATTTGCTTCCGCTAGTTTAGATTGCATCACTTGATTAGCCTAAAGAGATGACATTTAGCAGGACAATGGCCATTGTCCACAACTGTATCGTCTTTTTCTTGTTCCTTATTTGGATGTTTTGCAGTATAATCCATTTACATCCTAGAAAATATGTCAAGAGACAATACTCATATGAAAAGGTTCACCAGAATGTGCAGATATTAAGTTCATATATTTATAACAAAAAAGTTGAAAAAGAGAAGAAAAATTAACTATGCAATTGCAAACATACAAATTACATCTACCCCAACAAAAAATTCAGACTGAAAATAATGCACTGCACAGACTCAACACGTGATTTCATGCTTTTCTTCGTCAACTCCATGCTCCGTAAAAATTTGATTACATTGTTGTGCAAATATTACAATTGAAAGAACTTAATTAAGTGAGTCATGTTAGACAATGATAAAGCTATTTTTGTAGATAACCTTTATAGTAGCCTTATACAATAGTAATGAACTGATATATGCCATTCACATGACTCTTTCTCATTCGAGTGTCTTAAAAACGTTTGCACCGTCCATAATAAGTTAACACCGTTCAAGGAATCAAATTCATTAAACAATTTAAAAAAAATTATTTGATGTTTTAACTATATAAGTTATTTAAAGTTTCTTCAACTATTACAAACATAATATATAAGTCAAAGTAAGATCATACACCCTACTCAAACACTTTCATATATGTATGAGGGAGTCGGGAAAAAAACATTTCTTCTTTCTTCGATCTATAAGATCTCATTTTCATTAAGAAGGAAACAAAGGGTCCAGGACACCAGCATTGAGATAAGGAAACTTACGAAATGCTTCCAGGAAGGCGTTGCAGCAGGATGCAGGAACTGGAGATGATGGTAACTCCCGCAGAATGTACTGAAGAAATTTTGTAGAATAGATTGCAATATGAGATGGAAATTGCATCATACATCTAACCTAAGTATTTTTCTATTTATTATAGAAAGTTTCCTTATTGACTTATGCTTATAGGGATATACCTTGACACAATCAGCAATAGCATGTGCGTCCTCATCAGGAGAAAACTCACTTTTCCCTAAGTTAAAAGAACAAAATGCTGAAGTGAATTTCATTTCTAGTTGTATATGCAACATGGGCTAGAAAGTTTAGTTAGATTGAAAAAAGAATTTCTAAAATTTGATGCACTACATCAATCATCCAGTGGAAACGTATCAGAATTCATATTGAGTAAAAGATAGGTAATTCAGGTAATAAGCTACAAAGGTATTACTATAACTAGAAATTGTATTACATCTAATTAAACCTAAGATCATATTGACGGAATAACATAAAAATACACATTACAAAGCCATCTCCACTAACTAATTCATGATGCTCCATGAAACACAATAAAAAAAAATCTTATAGCAATGTTTTGCATTTGTAGGAGCAATCATAAAATTGCTATACCTTATATTTGATGTCACTAACTATTATCCTCAATTTCCAAGGTAAAGTCATTTGGAAAAATATTCTCATGAAGTGACCAAAAGATAAACATTGAACAAGATTGATATAGTATCAATGTTAGCAACAGTAGATTCAAAGAGGAAAGAATTGAATTGTAGTAACAAACCCTGTTCATATTCTCGTATCCGACGTTCGACATTTTCAACATCTGCTGCTTGTCGTAAGATGCCTTCAACTTTGACTCCTGCAAAAAGTTGTGAATATCGTCACCATGCAATTAGCAATCACAGACAATAAATAACTAAATAAGCTATCTAACTAATGAAAAGTATTAGTTGATGATTATCACTCAGTAAAATTTTTCGTAGAAGTGCAAAAAAATACTGCATTTGGAGCGCCGAAGCGAAGAGAGGGTGCAACCAGTTCTTCTACTGGCTAAACCAAATGTTTTATTAGTAATCCTTGAATGATGAAAAATAATGTAACAAGAGTTCAAGAAAATGTAAGGGTACAAGGGTGTCAAAATAGATTCTTAAGTTTATTGTTTAACAATTCATTAATAATGTTGATCAGCTTTCAAGAAAAAGAATTGCTATAAATCTTTAATCGGGAGCAACAATTGGATCAGATGCGGCTAACAACAAACAAAAAGAAAGAAGGAATTTAAGAAATAACTAGGATGACTCTTAGAGAGTGACACGTAGGGATTTGCACCATCATTGATTGAGAATAGATTCCTTTCCGTGTGAAGTGCAAGAAGCACTTTCTTTGGCAGTGCAATTACAAGCGATTTCTGGAAGAAGGAATTCCAAAACCGCTCTTCTTTTTGTTGATTGTGCATTATCAAAGTTTCAGCACTAGTTTTTTTCTGTTTTGAAGAGATGTTGGATCCACGCTATATTGTCCACACTCTACATTTCCAGTCGTCGATTTGTGAGGAATGTTAGAAGTCCATTGGTTGTGGGAAGGTAATTGATCTCCTTATATGTCCCTGGGAAATCCTCTCCTCATGAGCCAACCTTTGAGGTTGTGTTAGGCCAAGTTCCATCTTCTTATCATTATTGTTCTTCACAAATTTGACTTAATAAACTCCTGATAATCTTACGGCTAATGCTTTGAGCTTGTTACAAAATACAAGTGCATTTTTCTCATACCTACTAGAGTAATCTATTAACATTGATTACACCCACACACTAACATGGGAAAAGAATACACCAAGAGATTCTACTCTAAATGATTTTCAAAGTGTAGTTCATCGAAGTGCTTTCTCATTACCGCTAGACTACTATGAGTCTCGAAGTCATGGATCTCCAAATCATCCATAAGGTGAAACAAAGATGAAATTTCATAAGAGATCGAATCTAATTTCATATGTTGATGCATCTTTTCATCATTCTTACACTCATTTGGATGGTTGTTACCCATCATTTCATAATGTGTTGTTGATGTTTGGCATTTTATGCCAATATTTCCTTAATATTTCCGCATGTTTGAGCTTGTTATTCGCTCGTTTTATAGTTTATGGATGTGGTTTTGAACTAATTTTATGTCGTGTGTATGTAGGTTGTTATGCAGTATAATTGGAGCTTTAAAGAGCATGATCGAGCAAGAAAAAATTGGATTTTGATTGAGGATTGGATCGAGCACACGAAGGCAAGACACGAGCGAGCAAAGGAGCAAGGAGAGGAGCAGATTGGCTGGGCGCCACAGGGGCGCGCCGCGCCAGCCACCGCGCCCAGCTTCTGGCGCGTTTGGCTGCGCGGCGCGGAGCCATAGCGTGCAAAGTTTGACGGGGTCTGCCTTGGGTCGCGCGTTCGGGGGCGCGGGGCGCCCGTTATAGCGCCCCTGGAGCGTTTTGGAACTTCCTATTTCGTCTAGGCTTAGGTCTAACTTATTACCAGGCCTTTGTAAACCCTACAAATACTATTTTACTTAGTTTTTGATAAGAGTTCAGACTTTGGAGCAAGTTTTGGGGAAGAGGGGAGGAGACCTAGATGTCTTCTAACCAAGTTCTTTCTCTCTTTCTCTTATTCTTCTCTTTAATTCTATAGTTTGTTCGTTCTAGGGTTAGAGTAAATACATGAAGGTTGATGTTTGAAAGTTGATTTCTATATATTGATTTATCATTACGGATTGTTTATTCGTTCTTGATCATAATTGTTTGATTATTGAGGCCTGATAATTGAACACTATCTATGGTTTTTATATTGAACTCGAAAAAGGGAATTTATTAACGCAATAAGAAAGAGTAGAGCTAGATTATGAACCCGGGCATCGGGGAACCAATTTGTGAGTAGGATAGACATATACTTGCTCGCCTAGCTTAACTAATCACAGAATTCGTTAATGCGTGCACGTGATTCAACCCATAGACATATAGGGATTGGAGTAGCCTGCATAGACCGTGAAGAATCGAAAGGTTTTCACGGGTACAATTAGTCTGTTAGTTAGCAATCTAGGAAATCAAGAAGTAGAATCAACTGGAAAACTCAACTGGATTGTTCGTAACTCTGACCCTGGACCGTTTCTTCTTTATTGATAACAACTATAGTCTGCTCTTGAATACTTGATTTTAGTTACTTGTTTTAATTATTGCATTTAGTTAGTAAAAATCTCAACCATTGGAAAAAGATCCCTGAATAGTTTTTAAGAAATTGTTTGCTAGGATTCAGTCTGAATAGTCCTCGTGGGAACGATACTCTACTTATCACTTTATTACTTGTCGACCACGTATACTTGCGTGTGCGTTGGGAGCAACAAGTTTTTGGCGCCGTTGCCGGGAAATAAATTGACTGTTTTCTTTTGAACAATTTATTATTTTCTATTCAGGTTTAATTTTTTTTTTTTTTTTTAGTTTATTATTGTATTACTAGTTTACATGGCATCTTTTAATGAAAGTGGGTCGAATGATGGTTGCTCAAATTTTATTGATTCTTGTCTGCTTTGTGGAGAACATCACTTTTGGGAAAATTGCCCAACTCTTTCAACCCTACGAGACTGGTTATGTGAATTTTCTACCACCTTTGATTGGAATTGTTGTAAATTGTGTGGTGGTCGGTGGAATGATTGTCCTAAGTGTCATGCTCCTTCCCCCAATAATTTTTGTGATGATTCTAATGATGTTTGTGAGGTTGACAGGAGCGATAAAGTGCAGGTTGTTAGCGAAACTTGGCTAATGGAGCAAGCCAAACTCTTAGAAGCTTATGGGGATTTCAGAAGTGAACTTACAAATATGACGAGGCAATTTATGGAAGAAAGGGTTGTGCTCGGGCAAGAGATCGACGAATTTGGCTTGACTATTCACGACTTGGAGGAGAATTTGAGTGATATGGTTGAGGTGTCTGAAGCTCAATTATCAGTTGTCGTGCTTAGTAGATTTGAGATAGAAGAGCTTAGAAGCCAATTTGAGGAGCAAAAAGTGGAATTCCTACCATTCGACCCAATAGCAGTTGATGATGCCAAGGTTGAGGAAATCACATTAGAGTCAAGTGAGGAAATAGAAAATATCATATTTGAGGACTCTAGTGTTTGTGCAAGTGAGGGTGTCAAAAGTAATGCAACTTTAGAATTGAAGCGCATTGGACCTCATTCCAATCATTTTTCAACATTGTGTTTAGATGGTGACATGACAATTGAGCCACCCGAGCCTATGAAGAAACCAAAGGAGGAGGAACAAGGTGCCTATATTTTAAAGTTTGTGATGCCGAGGAGACAAAACGATATCCCTCATTTAAAGGCCAAGAAGTGCAAAATGCGACAATGGTTACTTGGTCCTTTTGTATTTTTGCAACCACCCCAATACCATAGTTGTAAACTTGAGGCAAAGTTGGGGATTCAATTCATAAGTTCAAGGTGGAGGAAAAAGTGATGAAGTTGTCTTCGTCGTGCCGCGACGTTAAATCAAGCGCTTCTTGGGAGGCAACCCAATTTGCTTGCTTTACTTTTATTTATTTTTATTATTATTTTTATAGTTGTATATTACTTTGGGTGATTCGTTGGATTGCAGGTTCATGTAATGTCGAGCTTAAGTGTGGGGTGTCCCCACCCCTGCCTAATATTGATGACCTGTTGGGGGAAGTCTGAGTACCTCATGCTCTACGGACGCTTGGTGGGTTCGTAATGGAGGATTCGGACCGCACTCCATCGCACCCCTCAGGGAAGTTTCTTTACCCTTGCACTTTCTTATTTTTAGCACTGAGGATAGTGCTTAGTTTAAGTGTGGGGTGGGGTACTACCCTTTATTTATTTATTTTTGAGGTTAGGGATGCATGTACCGTTAGGATTTTTTCCTTTGTCACTTGACGTTATTTTGATTTGTTTCATGCTTTAATATATGAAAAAAAAAAAAATTAGAAAACCAATGAAAAATTTCTAAAAAGATTTTTCTTTTAGTTCTATTAGTGGTACATGTCATCCACCCCGTGGTTTTTCTTATGGCCTCGGTTCTTTTCCACGGGGAGGCCTTTGAACCGGGTAGTTTTTTATTTTTTTATATTTTTTTAGGATTAGTAGAGTAGTTAGTTATAGGTGGCCCTAGACGAAAGAAATAGGTGGAATGCTAGGTGCCTTTGATTTGTTTGATACCGGTGGACTTGAACTTGTTGCATGTGCTATTGTGGTGTCCTTGGGTTTTAAATTGTGATGCATGCCTAGGAAAAATGGAACGACCCCCTTGGGATGCTTGAGTCCACTTGCTTGACGTGATTGTGAACCTTTGTGCATTAGTGCTTAATTTTCCACAAGTTGCATTCTAGATGCTTGATTGAGAGTTGTTGATTGAACCTTTTTTTGTGTGGATCATGTGCAATGTGTGTGTGAGGCATATTCTTGGTTGCTCCATGTTTGCATATTAATGTCTAGAACTTGCCCCGTGTGTGTGCAAAGCGAAATCCTAGGTTTGCTCTAGTCGGGAAATGATACAAGGCCTTCTTTGATTTGCCTACCCTTGCATATATACCTTGGAAAAAATTATTGTTGTGATTTCTTTGACCCTTTTTGTTGGCACCCACACCCCAAGCCTACCCATTTGTTCTAAATTATCTCTTTTGGCCCTTTACTCCTTAAGCACTTTAGTTGATATTGTGTTGTTATTTTGGAGTTGTGGTTGGATTTTGGGAGGTTTTTGAGTGGAGTTAATGAAGGGGAATAATTGTTAAAATTGTGAAGTAGTGAAAAGCATTGGCAAGGTTGGAAGATAATGAAATAGAAAAAAGAGCAAAGTTGAAAAGAAAAAGAAAAAATTGTGGAAACAGAATAAAGAGAAAAGAATATTCATTCCTTGCTAGTGCGTGCTTCAAAGAAAAAAAATTGCTACTTGTTGAGAAGGTGTGTGTGTGAAAGTTGTTGATTGGGTGGCTTTGATGAGAATTGTGTTTGAAATAATTGTGATGTATTAAAGTGCTTAGGGAGGTAGTCACTATTATCCATATGTATCCTACCAGCTCCTTAGCCTACATTACAACCTTTTAAAGTCCTAGTTAATCCCGATTGGAGTGAGCTTACATTAGTGGAGTCCTACACTACGGGCAAGCCTATGGTACATTGTGTGTGACATGTGAGGTTTTCATGAGAGTGAGTGAATTCGTTTTTTATTGCCCCGTTCTATTCATGATATTTATTGTTGTGTGTGATCTTTGGGGGGCACTCTTTTGCTTCATATTGGTGAGGGCACGTGGTTTGCATGAAAGAGGTGAAGTTGATGGTTCTTGGTTGAGTAGATAGGTGTGATGTTGTGGGAGCAAGGTTGCAATAAGTTGAGTGTGTGCATTTGAGCTATTTTGGGGTGGTTGTTCTCATATTTTTGGTTTTGGAAAATTGTTGGCATGTTGTGGATCCATAGTAGTCATGTGTGCATTGGTTCAATGATCGGTATCAACCATAGTCATAGGCAGACCTATTTTACCTAGGTTGGGAAGTTAGTTGTGACTTGCTCGAGGGCGAGCAAGGGTTCAAGTGTGGGGTGGTGATGTTTGGCATTTTATGCCAATATTTCCTTAATATTTCCGCATGTTTGAGCTTGTTATTCGCTCGTTTTATAGTTTATGGATGTGGTTTTGCACTAATTTTATGTCGTGTGTATGTAGGTTGTTATGCAGTATAATTGGAGCTTTAAAGAGCATGATCGAGCAAGAAAAGATTGGATTTTGATTGAGGATTGGATCGAGCACACGAAGGCACGACACGAGCGAGCAAAGGAGCAAGGAGAGGAGCAGATTGGCTGGGCGCCACAGGGGGCGCGCCGCGCCAGCCACCGCGCCCAGCTTCTGGCGCGTTTGGCTGCGCGGCGCGGAGCCATAGCGTGCAAAGTTTGACGGGGTCTGCCTTGGGTCGCGCGTTCGGGGGCGCGAGGCGCCCGTTATAGCGCCCCTGGAGCGTTTTGGAACTTCCTATTTCGTCTAGGCTTAGGTCTAACTTATTACCAGGCCTTTGTAAACCCTATAAATACTATTTTACTTAGTTTTTGATAGGAGTTCAGACTTTGGAGCAAGTTTTGGGGAAGAGGGGAGGAGCCCTAGATGTCTTCTAACCAAGTTCTTTCTCTCTTTCTCTTATTCTTCTCTTTAATTCTATAGTTTGTTCGTTCTAGGGTTAGAGTAAATACATGAAGGTTGATGTTTGAAAGTTGATTTCTATATACTGATTTATCATTACGGATTGTTTATTCGTTCTTGATCATAATTGTTTGATTATTGAGGCCTGATAATTGAACACTATCTATGGTTTTTATATTGAACTCGAAAAAGGGAATTTATTAACGCAATAAGAAAGAGTAGAGCTAGATTGTGAACCCGGGCATCGGGGAACCAATTTGTGAGTAGGATAGACATATACTTGCTCGCCTAGCTTAACTAATCACAGAATTCGTTAATGCGTGCACGTGATTCAACCCATAGACATATAGGGATTGGAGTAGCCTGCATAGACCGTGAAGAATCGAAAGGTTTTCACGGGTACAATTAGTCTGTTAGTTAGCAATCTAGGAAATCAAGAAGTAGAATCAACTGGAAAACTCAACTGGATTGTTCGTAACTCTGACCCTGGACCGTTTCTTCTTTATTGATAACAACTATAGTCTGCTCTCGAATACTTGATTTTAGTTACTTGTTTTAATTATTGCATTTAGTTAGTAAAAATCTCAACCATTGGAAAAAGATCCCTGAATAGTTTTTAAGAAATTGTTTGCTAGGATTCAGTCTGAATAGTCCTCGTGGGAACGATACTCTACTTATCACTTTATTACTTGTCGATCACGTATACTTGCGTGTGCGTTGGGAGCAACAGTTGTATTGTATTGTATGGTATGGTACTGTATCGTATTGTGTTGTACAACGTTTGGATCGACTCTATTATTTACCGTGGTTTAATAATTAAAAATAAGGTAAAGGGTAAAATGAGAATATTAAATAATAAGTGAGGGCATGATGGGTAAGAAAAATAGGTAACTACGCGATCTCACCAAATCAATCGTTACATAAAGTGCGATACCATCCAATATTAATTAGAGAAACAATCAAAATAAACGTCGTACCCATGGTAACAATACAACACCATACCAGGGTTACAACGATCCAAACGAGCTGTTAGAGCAAGACCTCACAACATGAGAAGATAGTAATAGGGTAGGTGCAACACTTATCCTTTAAGAGGAGAAAGAAATATTTAAGAAATGAAAAGCTGGGAATCTTGAAATAGTAATATGTTCAGAGAAAAACAATATCATATTAACTTGACACATTAGAAAGAGAAGCTCACCATGCTCTTCTATGAACCTAAGGGCCTTTTCCAAGAAAGGTGGAGTACCATCAATATCTTCCAAAGCAAGTAAAACAGGCTGGCCAAGGACCAAGGATTTTGCAGGCTCTCTATCTTTTACTAGAGTGTCAAACCATAAAAAGTAAATGTTAGTTCAATGAGAAAAACACATTGAGCGACCATTTGGTTTGAAAACAAGTTATGAAGGGACGGTTATGTGCAGAACATTATGCAAATTTGTGATACCAAAGTTATATAAAAAAAAAATAAAATAAAATAAAGCTTTACTAATTGGTTTACCCGTAAAAACTTTGCTATATTAAAGAATTTCGTTAAAATTTATTAGGATTTCTTACTAGCTTAAAACATGGTGAATTTTTTATCATGAAATATTTTTATCTTTATTTGTTTAAGAAAATGCCTTACTTTGAAATTAGACAATGAGATTTTGACTTTATGGGTAGAGCTATTTTACGAGTTCTTATAATCCACTTTCTATGTTACTTAAAATAATATATACATTGTGACATAAGTTATTTAAGAATTATTTATATTGAAAACGAAAAGAGAAATCGAACATTGTATAATACAGAATATCATGCAAAGGTTATTACGAACCCAAAGCCATGCAGGTTAGGTCAATGTATTTTCACATAGAGAAAATCTCATCAGACATTAGCCCTTGAAATAATTGTGCCCTTGAAAGTTGAAATAACAGTGTCTATATATGAAAATTAGTTTAGCTGCCAAGCGAACAAAAAAATCATGAAGAGGTGTTTCAATGGGAGAGTAATATATTACATTTAGAAATTTCCATTTTGAGAACCATATTCAATATGTTTCTTTTAGTGATCTCTCTTTTTAAGAGTTTGGTATCGTATAAATGCATTCAATGTGTTGCCATATCTTCACGGACTTTATGTTGTAGAATGCTCAAATAAAATGATTTCGTATTTTCTCAGGGAAGAACTGGCTAGTAAATCTAATGTCAATTAGGCAATTTGATTGGTCGATTTTTACTAATTGTTTTTTTCGAACTAGCAGGTATTCATCACAGGTTTACCTTGTTTATAACCGTATGAAAGAGAAGCTTACACTGCTCTGATGAAAGGTCAACTGCATTGGCCTGATCATTCTTAGATACTCCATTTTGACAAGTTGCAAGATCAGCACTTGGTGCATTTGCCAAAGCCTCCTCAAGTGCAGCTTTCCACTCAAGTAAATCCTCTAGAGCTTCAGCCTAAGACAAAAACTTCTAAAACTTAATCAACCAAGCTTAATATATGTTCTAGAAGCACATACATAGAGTACTCATAATAGTACTGATGATGAAACTGCAATACTATAAAGCGTAACAAAAAGTTGACAAAACTCTATTAAAAACTGATAGATATCTAAATTATCTTTTATTATCAATGAATTGATTTTCCACAGTAATAGAAAATAATTTCCACCATAAAAAGTAAGGGCCCAAGGACATGGTCGACTAAACTTGAGAATAAACATAAACCATTAGATTAATGTTTCATAATGTACTATTGGAGTGTCTACATCACACCCCTTAGCATGCAGCCCTTCCCTGAACCCTATGTGAATGCGGGATGCTTCTCGTACCCTTTTGCCCTAATGTAGTATTAGTGCAAAGCTTCGCTTGAGGCAATATCATCTACCTTGGATGAGTATTTCATTTCTCAAGTGTACCAATGACGAAGTTTTAAAGTTAGTTGCAAGTATGTATAGATAAACTAATAGCTTAAAGAAAAAAAAAAACCTATAGTGAACCTTTGAATTAAAAATGTAGCACTAGTGCAACATTCTTATGCTTTTACCAACATATAGGGTTTGAGACAGGTGATCTACTATCACCTTTTTTCTTCTTGTTGTATATGTGTATCTTATCTTGAGCAAGATCTTGACATTTTCCAATGATAAAGAGGAGTCTTCATTTCAGTTAATCCAACAAATATCTTATCATATAAATTGTTATCGAGATATGCTTTTTTGGATGATCTTATGGAGCAAGTTATTCAAACAAAATAATACACTAATAGCCATGGTGCACCAAGTCTGACATTTTGTCGCATGGTTTGGATTGTAAAGGTACGTAAAGCACTTATTTTTCTATAGTTGCTGAAATGCGCAAAAGGTTTAGGCAGGATGCATGGATCAATCATAGTCCTCTCAAAGATAAAATTTCAGAATTGTTTAGCTTAGCTAGGATTATGGATGCTACGATCAGTAAATAAAAATCACTCCACAGCTGGAGTTATATTGCAGGAAGCATAGTGAGAATTGGGGAATTGAGAAGATGACTCAATTATTGGGTAAATTAGAAGGAGTTAAAACTAATTTTGAAAGAGTAGATGTTCTAAGGTGGAAGTACAAAAGTATGGTATGTTTAGAGTAAACTCAGGTTATAAGGAGTTATCTTCATCAAGAATCTCACAATTAAGATTATCTGGAAATAGAGTAGCATAAAATCTGGATGCAGCACATAAAGCTCGTCCGACACAAGCAAATAAGCAAAAGAGGTGTTTTAAATTAGAGAAAAATACATAACAGACCTTCAAAAAAATTATTTTTTTCAAGAGAAGTCATCTTATGGGCAATTGACTAGCATTTTCGATGTTTAGTTTGGGTTGTATCTCTATATTCTTGCAGTTCAGATAAGATTCGGACCGGGTTGGTGTTGGGGTTTTGGAATAAATAGAGTGTGAATGGGAAATGGGTGGGAAGGTGAAAACGTTCCTTTTAGTAAAGAAATGCACCTTCTCCCATATTGGTAGAGGAAAAGACTTTTGTTGGGTTTAAATACAAATTCACTTCTCTTAGCTCTTAAAAGGGTTGAGAAGAAGGGAAGCCTCGCGCCGTCGTCGTCGCTCGTCTCGGCTTCGGATTTCGGTCGATTTTTTTTGGACCAACAAAAACTAAAAATATTAATTAATTAATAATTTATTATTAATATTTAATATTTAGTCTATTTGTGTAACAGAAATCTGAATGGATTAATCAGATTAATCCAGATTAATTATTCCTCCATGTTCTCCCACGTTTTCCCATTAGTGGACAATTCATTACTGACATTTAGTGAATTCAGCCATTAGTGGCAGTGAATTCTGATGCCATTAGTGGCAGTAAAGTCAGGTGTTAGTGGCCATTAGTGGTGACTCTTCACACTCTTTCCAAAGGCTATATAAACTGGTCAGTCATCAACCTTTGAACACACACTGAAACACAGAAATACAAAACTTCTTACTGCATTCCCTCTCTTTTCTGCATACTAAGTAAGTCGTGTGATTTGCTACTTTCTTTGAGTTCGCAGTGTTCTACTGTTTGAAGTGCCGCTACAGTAGAACTGTTATCCCGTTCCATCCTGGGAGAAATTAACCCGTGAACCTTGGGCAACTGTGAGGGGGTTAGATTTCTTAAGGAGACACAAGTAAATTGTGGGCTCGGGATCGTCCCATACCAAACTGATAATATACTTCTGTTTTCTGTCTTTTCTGATTTATTTGGTTGCAGGAATAACAAGCTTAAGAAATCTATGTTATTTATTTTTTGCACTTAAATAAATACTGCTTAAGGAGACTAAAACCTTTGTGGTTTTCTACTCGTATATAATATATTAATCTGCTGTGGAGACTAAAACCTTCGTGGTTTTTCTACTCCTAATTACTGTGAAATAATCTGTTTGTGGGGACTAAAAGCCTTCGTGGTTTTTTCTACTCCTATTGTTTCAACAGTTTATTGATACTGTTTCTGCTTGTGTCACTTGACAGAGATGACAAACGGAGTGGAACAAACTGTCCCTGCTGTGAATACGAATGCTACCGCAGTTTCTGGTGCTGCTGGGCCTAGCCGTGCTGCTGCAACGGTTATGCCACCTGCAGAAAAGCCAGGGAAGTTTTCTGGTGTGGACTTTAAAAGGTGGCAGCAAAAGATGTTCTTTTATCTGACCACCTTAAGCCTGCAAAGGTTTATCAAGGAGGATGCTCCAGTCCTGACTGATGAAACACCTGAAAACGAACGCTTCCTTGTGATTGAGGCTTGGAAGCATTCTGACTTTCTATGCAAGAATTACATTCTAAGTGGCTTGGAAGATGACCTGTACAACGTTTACAGTAATGTTGAAACGTCTAAGAAACTGTGGGATGTTCTAGAAAAGAAATATAAGACTGAAGACGCTGGACTGAAGAAATTTGTGGCTGCCAAATTTCTGGATTATAAAATGGTGGATAACAAATCTGTTGTGTCCCAGGTCCAAGAACTTCAAGTCATTATCCATGATCTCCTTGCTGAAGGTTTGATCCTGATTAATACTTATGCTAAAAGTATTATTTATATTGTTGCTAACAAACTTTTCTTTGAAGGTTTGGAGATTAATGAGGCGTTTCAAGTCGAAGCCATGATTGAAAAGTTACCTCCATTATGGAAGGACTTTAAAAATTACTTGAAACACAAGCGCAAGGAGATGACCCTTGAAGATTTGATTGTACGCTTGAGGATTGAAGAGGACAACAAATCTGCTGAAAAGAAGGCTCGTGGCAGTGCTGCAATAGCGGGAGCAAATATTGTTGAGCATACTCCAAATCAAAATAAGAGAAAGAAGCCTTCTGGAGGGAAGACCAACCCTAGCAAGAAAAAATTCAAGGGAAATTGCTACAACTGTGGCAAGAGTGGACATAAGTCCGCAGACTGTCGTGCTGCAAAGAAGGACAGGAAAAAGGAAAAAGGTCAAGCAAACATGGTTGAAGAGACAAAATTGGCCCAAGGAGTGCAAGACATTGATTTATGTGCAATGATTTCTGAATGCAACTTAGTTGGAAATCCTAAGGAATGGTGGATTGATTCAGGAGCCACCCGCCATGTTTGTGCTGTGAAAGAAGCCTTTGCTTAATATGCTCCCGCTGGACCTGATGAGGCGCTCTCTATGGGAAATTCTGCAACGGCCAAAATTGAAGGATATGGGAAGATATTCCTCAAGATGACGTCTGGCAAGGTTGTGACTCTGACCAATGTTCTTCACGTTCCTGAAATAAGGAAGAACTTGGTGTCTACTGCACTTCTTGTGAAAAACGAGTTTAAGTGTGTGTTTGTTTCTGACAAAGTTGTAATAACTAAGAATGAGCTGTATGTAGGAAAAGGTTACCTGACTGAGGGCCTTTTCAAACTCAATGTAATGGTCGTTGACACTATGAATAAAATTGCAGCTTCTTCTTACTTACTTGAGTCAAATAATTTATGGCATTCTCGTTTGGGACATGTCAATTATAAAACTTTGCGAAAAATGATCAATTTGGAAGTATTGCCTAAATTTGATTGCGCTAAGTCAAAATTTCAAGTATGTGTTGAGTCTAAATATGCTAAACACCCTTACAAGTCAATTGAAAGGGATTCTGAACCATTAGACTTAATTCATACAGATATTTGTGACATGAAGTCAATACCATCTCGCGGTGGAAAGAAGTATTTCATAACTTTTATTGATGATAGCACTCGTTACTGCTATGTTTATTTACTTAGTAGTAAAGATGAGGCAATTGACGCATTCAAGCAATACAAAAATGAAGTTGAAACGCAACTTAACAAAAAGATCAAAATGATAAGAAGTGATAGGGGTGGAGAATATGAATCTCCTTTTGAACAAATATGTTTGGAATATGGCATTATTCATCAAACAACTGCCCCTTACACGCCTCAATCCAATGGGATTGCGGAAAGGAAAAATCGGACATTAAAGGAGATGATGAATGCCTTGTTAATCAGTTCGGGTCTACCCCAGAACTTGTGGGGGGAAGCTATATTCACGGCTAATCAAATACTCAATCGAGTTCCCCATAGCAAAACACTTTCCATTCCATATGAAAAGTGGAAAGGGCCCAACTTGAATTACTTCAAAGTGTGGGGGTGTTTGGCAAAAGTGCAAGTCCCAAAACCCAAAAGGGTTAAGATTGGACCGAAAACAGTTGATTGTGTTTTCATTGGGTATGCTATAAACTGTAAAGCATATCGGTTTCTGGTTCATAAATCAGAAAATCCCGACATTCATGTTAATACGGTGATGGAATCAGATAGTGCTGAATTCTTTGAAACAATATATCCGTATAAGAAGGAATGTGAGTCAGTTGGTGAAAGATCCAAACGACCTCAGGAAGGAACCAAAGGAAATTCACCAAATGAGGAAGAACCAAGACGAAGCAAGCGTCAAAGAACTTCTACTTCGTTTGGAGATGACTTTGTCACTTTCCTGTTGGAAAATGAGCCTCGGACGTTTAAAAAAGCGATGTCTTCTTCAGACTCTTCATTTTGGAAAGAGGCAGTCAATAGTGAAATAGAATCTATTTTGAGCAACCATACTTGGGAGTTGGTTGATCTTCCTCCTGGAAACAAACCATTAGGTTCTAAGTGGATTTTCAAAGGGAAAATGAAAGCTGATGGCACTATTGACAAGTACAAGGCAAGGCTTGTTGTTAAAGGCTATAGACAACAAGAAGGTCTTGACTACTTTGACACATACTCGCCGGTAACCAGAATTACATCCATTCGTATGTTAATAGCGTTAGCCGCCGTGTATGGTTTGGAAATCCATCAAATGGACGTTAAGACAGCGTTCTTAAACGGGGATTTGGAGGAAGAAATTTACATGGAACAACCTGAAGGATTCGTGGTTCCAGGTAAAGAAAATATGGTGTGTAAACTTGTTAAGTCGCTTTATGGACTGAAACAAGCACCTAAACAATGGCATGCGAAATTTGATCATACAATGTTGTCAAATGGCTTTAAAATTAACGAGTGTGACAAATGTGTCTACATTAAGAACACTCCTAATTTTATAGTCATTGTTTGCTTATATGTGGACGACATGTTGATAATGAGTAATAACATTGCCAATATAAATGCTACGAAACGCATGTTGACTTGCAAATTTGATATGAAAGACTTAGGAGTTGCGGACTTAATTCTGGGTGTTAAGATCCATAGAACTCCTCAAGGTCTGGCGTTGTCTCAAACTCACTACATCAATAGTGTTCTTGAAAAATTTAAATATTTGGATTTTAAAATTTCAAAGACTCCTATTGATGTAAACCTTGCTCTTAAGAAGAACAAAGGTCAAAGCACGTCGCAACGGGATTATGCACGTGTTTTAGGAAGTTTGATGTACGTTATGAATTGTACTCGACCAGATATAGCTTGTGCTATAAGTAAACTAAGTCGATACACGAGTAATCCCAATCA
This sequence comes from Petunia x hybrida, assembly GCA_037355625.1. NCBI lineage: Eukaryota > Viridiplantae > Streptophyta > Magnoliopsida > Solanales > Solanaceae > Petunia > Petunia x hybrida. Next base: position 239,870 of record JBBBVM010000781.1, read on the forward strand.
AACCCATTGGATGGCAATGAAACGTGTTTTGGGGTATTTAAAATACACTCAAGACTTTGCATTGCATTATAACAAGTATCCTGCAGTCATTGAAGGATATTGTGATGCCAATTGGATCACCGGCACAACTGATTCTAAGTCCACAAGTGGATATATTTTCGCACTTGGTGGAGGAGCGGTGTCTTGGAAATCGTCCAAGCAAACATGTATTGCCCGCTCTACTATGGAAGCTGAATTCATAGCCTTAGATAAAGCCGGTGAAGAAGCTGAATGGCTTCGGAACTTTTTGGAAGACATTCCGTTTTGGCCTAAGCCGTTGACACCAATTTGTATACATTGTGATAGTCAATCGGCTATAGGAAGAGTGAAGAATGTCATGTATAACGGTAAGAATCATCACATACGACGAAGGCATAAAACCGTTAGGGACCTACTCTCTAGAGGAATTATCACCATTGACTACGTGAAGTCAAGGGATAATGTATCGGATCCGCTTACAAAAGGCCTAACTAGAGAGGCGGTTGAGTGTTCATCGAAGGGAATGGGACTATGGCCAAGGACAAGTCATCACGGCGGTAACTCTACCTAGGAGACTGGAGATCCCAAGAACTAGGTTCAAGGAGAATACAAAGTTGTGTTTGACGGTCCAACATTGTCAGTTAATAGTTGGTCCATTCTCATGATTAGACAATGTTCAAGTACCAAGGGTAAAATGCTAGTGGCATTTTTTAATGATTGTCTAAGTTTGATATTTTAGTTATCAAACAGTGTACATCTATAGGATTACACGTTTAGAAATCACCTATGTAAGTATGAAGTGGAAGCCGCTTCAAGGAGAATTCGGTATGGCAAGTTCTCTAAGTACTTATGAAACCAGGCGGTGTTCATGGCTGAAACGAAGACAACAGTGAGAACCAAAGACGGTTAAGGGTTAGTTGTGTGACTTACGTTGTCTAGGTATACACCAAAGCTCAACGGTTCAAAGATATCAAATCTACCGATTGACCGAGTATATCCGATGTATGTTCACTACGGAAAGTTCAAAGGGAAACCTACTTATCCCGATGCAACTAATTCTTTCTTGCAAATCACACAAGTCTGTCATGCATATTTCCAATATAGCCATTCCCCATTCATGTGGGGGATTGTTGGGATTTTGGAATAAATAGAGTGTGAATGGGAAATGGGTGGGAAGGTGAAAAGGTTCCTTTTAGTAAGGAAATGCACCTTCTCCCATATTGGTAGAGGAAAAGACTTTTGTTGGGTTTAAATACAAATTCACTTCTCTTAGCTCTTAAAAGGGTTGAGAAGAAGGGAAGCCTCGCGCCGTCGTCGTCGCTCGTCTCGGCTTCGACTTCGGCTTCGGATTTCGGATTTCGGATTTCGGTCAATTGATATGATTGATTGACTTAATTTTTTGGACCAACAAAAACTAAAAATATTAATTAATTAATAATTTATTATTAATATTTAATATTTAATCTGTTTGTGTAACAGAAATCTGAATGGATTAATCAGATTAATCCAGATTAATTATTCCTCCATGTTCTCCCACGTTTTCCCATTAGTGGACAATTCATTACTGACATTTAGTGAATTCAGCCATTAGTGGCAGTGAATTCTGATGCCATTAGTGGCAGTAAAGTCAGGTGTTAGTGGCCATTAGTGGTGACTCTTCACACTCTTTCCAAAGGCTATATAAACTGGTCAGTCATCAACCTTTGAACACACACTGAAACACAGAAATACAAAACTTCTTACTGCATTCCCTCTCTTTTCTGCATACTAAGTAAGTCGTGTGATTTGCTACTTTCTTTGAGTTCGCAGTGTTCTACTGTTTGAAGTGCCGCTACAGTAGAACTGTTATCCCGTTCCATCCTGGGAGAAATTAACCCGTGAACCTTGGGCAACTCTGAGGGGGTTAGATTTCTTAAGGAGACACAAGTAAATTGTGGGCTCGGGATCGTCCCATACCAAACTGATAATATACTTCTGTTTTCTGTCTTTTTTGATTTATTTGGTTGCAGGAATAACAGTTGGTACCGAAATGAAGTTGTCCAAATTATGGCAGGTTGAGCGAGTTACACTCTTGAGGGCTATTTTTAAACACCTTAACTAATTCAGTATAAACCAGATTCTATTTGCAAAATTAATTAGTTGATTATGGGAACGAATCTGCAATTTAAATAGAAATGTGAAAAAATACTAATAAAGCTAAAAAGGAATGAGTGGCACCTTCAGTGTGACAGATCGTCCATTCACGTCCATCAGGAAAGAGCACCGTTAGTAGCTTCTTATCTTCTTTGACAGCCACGCTGAAAATTTTAGAGAAAAGTAGCAACATTCACTTGTCGAAAGAGAGCCGAACTACTAACTATATAAACCATAGCAACATTCACTTGTCGAAAGAGAGCCGAACTACTAACTATATAAACCATAGCGAAAAGTAATAAGCCAACCTGCCTGAACAGTTGAGATCAACACCTCCAAGGGTCAAATTTACTTCGCCTCCCTTCTGGGTTGTAGCAGTCTGGAAAGAATCACTCAAAGAGATACTTCTAATAAAATCAACAGATCTTACCAGTGAAGCTATTGTATTTTGATGCACGAGATAAATGCTAGTCCATAGAACTAGTGGAAAACTGATAAATACAAATGCATCTTGAATCCATTCTCTATGATTTCAGGATGCCAATGGTCTTTTATGAGTAAAGACAAATTTTGGGTTTGAATGAGTAAAATCAACTTTAAGTTTCTATATTAGTAGAGCCACATATCAAGATTCTATAAGAGGCAAAACATTACATTTAGATCAAACTAAAATCAAGGATGAAGCTTAATTTTAACTTTCCGTTCTTTAAATGAACCTAGAAAATATTGTAGGACTCACAATTATATTGCAAATGAGAGACACTGTTTTTGAAACCATTAGAACTCAGATTGTCCACAACTACAGCCCTTCAATTTCAATATCATTAAACATTCAATTGGGAATAAGTCGATCAAGTGTTCATAATAGTAGATGTTAGCCGGATGATATGAAGCTTGAAAACCCATAGAAAATTAGAAATTACATGCCAAATTAAAAACTAGAAGACTTTGAAGATATGTAATTTTTTCCACTTAGTAGTATTGTTTTGAAACAATAACGTAAACGGTTTATCAACATTTGACATACTGTCCGGAAAAACATACAGATATCAGATCCCACATTAAATAAAACATGATTAAACTAAGGGAAAAAATTATGCTGACCATGTACTCTGTAAAAATGAGATTTAAACTTTACTGGTTCATATGGAGACTGTCAGTTCAATCTTCTGAGCAGTTACAGAGATTTTGTTAAAAAATGTGACAAATTATATATTAAACTTCTAGATCATATATTTTTTCAGTCCTTGACTAAATTAACTTCCATTTAAATTACTTGTGGTTTCAAAGCTAATCTAAGTCAGTAGAAGTGCATGAACATATGATGTATTAGATTATGAGTAGATGTTTGTGTAGTTTATTTAAATTGTATTGGAATTTGGGAAGAATCTCTTAGGAATATAGTTGATATGCCCTATACCAATCTCACATTTAATAATTTAAACATATTTTGTAAACATTATTTGTTATTGATACATGAGATTTAATATTCATTTATCATTGTTGTTATTAATTGCTTGATTAATTTGATAAAGTCCTTGATTAAGTTTTGAGATTTGTCATCATGATAGAGAAATTTTGCCTATGAGAGTCAAGTTTCTTATAATTTAATCTGAACTTTTTCTTGGTTATAGGATCTTTAATTAAGACATTAATGATCATGTTAGATCAATATTTATGTGATAGTCTTTACAAGGAAAAAATTAGCTGATCTCATGAACTAAATCACATACATAGAAGATGCATATGGAGATACGATCATCAAACCGATTCTTTGAATAATTTCTAATGGTTAGAATTACAATAATCTGTCAATAGGATTCTCTTGAAGAATGTGATGTAAGAGTTTTCACTGATTTATTTCTTATATCATGTACTAAAGTGTTTAGAAAATTTCATCACAATATTTCACATTTAATTTGTTCATGTGTTTCGCTGATCAAGGAGTTGATACGAAGATCGATCTTGGTGTGGATACGCATAGAAGCTTTATGCTATTGAAGTTTTGAAACAAGAATCTCTCTCTACTAGGTATGTCTTAAATCTGATCTTTAAACATAGAGAATAAATTTTAAACATAAATAGATCCGTCTAGGAATGCTTTTATCTTCTAATGAGTGTTATGAATACCCTATGCAATCCTAAGGAACCAAAACTTGGAATGCATAAATGATGGTTGTTTGGTATTGGAAAAGATGACGAATAGTAGTTAGGTGAATTAATTGATCTTGTGAGACCACTAATGACTTGAATGGTCTATGGTGTAGTTAAGATAGTATGGGTGAACCAAGGTTCATCCTAAACATAAAATCTAGATTTAGATAGCCTAGTGCTAATATCCTAAAGTTCAAATATGCTGAATTGATATGTTGGAGTTACCATTCATGTAGATTGACATGTTTGGAGTGGGTTGGACTAGTTGAGGCCAATTACATGCTAAGGTATAAGGTAAGTGAAGACTTGACCTTCTAAGTGTAATTTCTCAAGAAGTCATGCTACTAAGTAATTGATAAATTGCAAAAAAGAAGCTTTAGGTGTGTTGTGACCAAGAGGATGTGGGATGACATTTGCTTGAATCGGTAAGTTTTAAAGTTGAGATGAACGGCAACCATAAAACTTATGATTTGAAGGATTGAAAATGAGTTTTGTGTAACTTTATGAGTTTTTCATGAACTAAAGCATGTTTAAAACATTTTAAGTGATTATAAAAACGATTGAACATTGATGGTTTAAAGCAATATTTTATTGATACGGGGTAAAAATACACGGAAGCTAAAACGATACAAGAAATAGAAAGGAGGGAGAAAAAAGATAGGAGTAAAAGGTATCTTGAACAACTATCAAAGAAGCACCGAGGAACTAGTCTTGATACACCTTTGAACGAGTCAATGAACACCTATACTATGAAAACTAACCTTAAGGATACTTGATCCTTGCAACCAGTTTGATAAAAAAGGATTGAAGTTCAAATAGAATCACCATGTGAATTCAAGCCCAACAAGGGTTTCTATTGGGAGATTCTTCTACAATATTCATTCTTCAATATTCAAGGTAGACTAATGAAATAAGATGACTTAGGAGGTATTTATAGGTTTACCTCACTTAGAAATAAATGATATAAGAGCCCACAAATTGGGTCAAAATATAATAGGCCTCGCAGGGCTAAAATAGGAAATAGCTATAAAATCCCGTAAGGCATGTAACAAGCTGAGATGGAGTGCCTGGACTGCAAGGTGGAGCGCCTGGACTATGAGGCCGGATGCCTGGCAGTGAGGCAGAGCACCTGGCAGAAACTGCAGAGAGTTGGGAGTTCCGGACAGCCAAATTTCGGACAAATTGGAGATAGGCGGACCCTTGAGACGGTCCGCCCAAAGCTGTGAACAAGCGAAACATCTTCAATTTGCTTCTGAACTCTCCTCCGAAGTGCTTGTCCTTGCAACCTCTGTGTCCTTCAAGCTTTGCTCTTGATGGTTGGTGCTTTAGCTTAATTTGCCCCGCATCATTGACAAAATTAAATGAGACGACTGATGTCATGTAGCCTATGGAGATGCTGTGTGGTTTATATGATATGTTTGGCCCTTTATGGCTTAGTTTAATGCTTTTATGGCATAGGTTGATGCCTTATTGACTTTGTTGACGTTGTACCGATTGGTTTATGCTCTTTTGGCATTAGTTGATGCCTTGTGGCTTTTATTGATGTCCTTTGACCTTATTTCCATACATTCACATCACATGCATTGACAACTCTACGTTTTATAGCTGATGCCTTCAAGCTTTACATTTGATACCTCCGGGCTTTAGACCTTTCACCCTCGAGCTTTACGTTTGACACCTCAAAGTTTTAAAGTTAATGCCATTGGGCTTTACATTTGACGTTTTCAGAATTTACACTTGATGTCATCGGGCTTTGTACTTCACGACTCTGAGCTTTATTTGACCCCTTTGAGCTTTGCACTTGATGCTTTTCGTGTTATACAATTGATATCTTCGGATTTTATGCATCATTGATGCAGCCCAAATTGAGGCTAAGCACTAACCATCAAGAACAAAGATTGAAGGGTTCATAGAATGCAAGATCAAGAGCTTCAAAGAAGGGAAAATGATGCCGTCTAAGTTGCCTCAAGACCATTCACTCGGAGCCAAGCTAAAGAGATCCAAAATGCTCATCTACACTTGGTTTGGAAGAGCTTTGAAGACGGAGGAGAGGAGTTGAAGGCCATGCGCTTGAGTGTATTAATTCTCCCAGCACTGGGCGGACCACCCAGTGCACTAGGCGGAGCTCCTACTTTTTTATGCACTCTCTGGATCCATGAAGAGGCAGAGCGTCCCACTATGCTACACCGGGATTCGAGTGGAGCGCCTACTTTCTTGGCGGGGCGCCTACTTCTGCTATGTTTTTGACGTGATTTCTATGTGTAATCCCTATTTTAGCCCTACATGGCTTGAATTTTTTTAACCCTCTTATGGTCTTTTAGACGTTTCATTTAGAAGTATGGAAAATCTATAAATACCACACTTAGTCATTTCATTCAATAGCTAGTTTTGAACATTGAATAAAGAAGAAAGGAAAGAGAGGCATTCCCTTTTTGTTGAAGCTTAAGCTTCATGTATCTCTTTACACTTAGAATCCATCGAAGGTCATTCTAGTATGGTTCCTTGAGCGGTTCAAGTCTTTCTTTCTCCCTTGGAATCAATCTACGTATGTGAGTTTGATTCATTCTTTCTTCAATTTATATTCTCCCAAATCTTAACTTTCTTGTTATCTCGTTTTATTGCTTCTGCTTGTATCGTTTTAGCTTCCGCGTATTTTAGATTACATCAGTTGGTATCAGAGCGTGGCTAGGTTTTGTTTCTACAAACCTTCAATCGTACTATTTTACCTTTGTTTTTGTTGTTTCATTGTTCTTGTTGTTCTTGGTAAAGAAAAAGAAACAAAAAGTAAAACATTGAAAATTACGAAAAAATGCATAAAACTTGTCGGATTTGATTCTCCGTTCATATAAAATCATTGGAGATTGTTCTATACCGTATTCCCCTTCTTTTGGTACCACAAAATCGTGATTTGGTGTTGTGAATCAAAATTTCAAGATTCAAAATCCTAATTTTTTAAAACCCTAGAAAATTTGCTACAAAATCAAAATTTCAACTTTTTGTTCTTTGTTTTGGTGTATAAACTATTGGGGATTTTTTAGATTCATTAAAAACACCTTTGAGTACCTTTAAATTGGAAAAACTAGTTGAAACCGTTGGGAATTTGGATGCAAAACGAGCCAAAAACACTTTTTGCAAAGCTGCAGGAACTGCAGTAGGCGGAGCGCCTACTTACAGAGGTGGACTGCCTATTCTGGTGGAACCTCTCTGGATATTTTTTGGCAGACCGTCCCTTTTATAGAGGCAGGGCGCCTGGTTCTGTGAGGTTGCAAGGGTAGTTTATTCCTAGGTTTTCGCTTGTTCTTTGCCTCCGGGCTTCTTGGTTAGTATTTCTAGGGTAATTGTCCTACTCCATAGACACTAACTCTTGAGTGTATTAGGCTAACTCGTGCAAATTGAAATCTTGACTCCAAGAAGACTCGTATAAAATTCTTTGGCTTCAAGTGCTCACTTAAATAGTCGTCCGTCCATAGAGTCTCATTAACTCCATTCCGAACAATACTTGGACATACTAGTTGTGATCTTACCACTGTGGTTCTTAAAGAGATTAAGGCAAGTCTTGAGTATTCACAGATTGAGTGAACTTGTGAGGTCCTTTTCTCTTATTTTTACAACTATGTCGGATGATGATTTTGGAGGTTATGACTCATGTGGGGATGATGTGAGTTGCTATAAATGATGGTGGACACTATGATTCCTATGTCGATGATGATAGGCTTTGCTATGATGATTTGGGAATCCATGGCTCCTACGGTTCTGAAGCGGGTCACTATGATGATCAAGAGGCTAATGAAGACTATGAGGCTTATTGAGATGAATGTGAAGACTCTTATGCTTCTAGTCAAGAAGTTGAAGATAGTGACGCTTCAAGGTACAATGTTCCTACTTACTCTTCCTGTGATGAATTTGAAAATGTAGATAGTGACATAGAGAGAATTGATGATGAAGTTGATTATAGAACTTGTTTATTTGCTTCTTCTCTTGGGGTTTCTATGCATAAACAAGGGAGTAGTGATGGTCTTTCCATTGGGTTGGGAAGAAGTAGTGGTAGTTACATGGGGAAAGGGAAGTTTGCATCTTCTATTCGTGCTAAAAGGCTCAATGCTCCTAATTCCCATGTGAAGGGAAATTGATGCCTATGGTGAGAAAAAGTGTTGCTTTTGCTACAAAAGGTTTCTCTTGTTCTAACAATTCCGTGAGGGGCTTGGATAGTTGTAGTATAAGTAGTGCTATTGGCTATGGAACCAAGGCGAGAGGTTCTTATGGATTCCATAGTGAGACTCCTTCCTCGACTTTCAACCACACATCTAATGTTGGAAGAGTGACGGGAAGTGGAAGCTACCCTAATGGTGTTGCTAGGAGAGGAGGGATAAGGGAGACTCAAGTTGATGGTGTTGATACTCTTAGGCATCCAAATCCTTGCTTTGATGTAAATCTACAAAACTTGGTTAGGCGTAGGTTCGTTGTTGAGATAAATGGGTATGAGGGAAACTTGCTCAAAATTAGGGAGACCGATGCCAATTGCATTAGCACCTCTTTGGTTGATAGGCTAAGGATACCAGGCCATGAGCTAGAACATCCTTATGAGTATAATGGAGCGTGGGTTTCCAAGGAAACTCTGGTGCTCATATCTCATAAGAGTTATAAGGGTTATGTTTGGTGTGATGCGTATCCCATGCGGCATATTGATATATGGCTAGGTGAGCCATGGTTGCATGACAAGAGGGTGCAATATAATATTATGAAAGATGCGTATTTTGTGGGCATAGGTCAAAAGGTCTATGACTTTACACCTTGCTGGGCAAGAGACAAGTTGCCTACTAATGCACATTCATTGGCTATTCAAAGGAGCAAGGCGTGAGAACTTCATTCCATGGTTAAAATGGTGCAATCAAGAAGTCCTACAATCACAAGAAATGATGGGACAAATGCAAGTAAAGGGTTGACAAGTGTCAACAAGGTGAACCCGAAACCACAAGATTCAAAATCAAGTGGTTCACCAGAGAAGAAAGAGACATCAAGTGATGATTCTCTAAGTCCTAAGTTCCGGGTTGATGTCAAAAGTCCACCTACTCCGGCTATGGGTATTCTTGGGCCTCGTCCCAACTCACCCAAATTTGAGAGACAAGATGTAGAGGAGTAAGGGAGTGACCGGTGACAATCCTAGAGTGAAAAAAAGAGAGGTTGTGATGAGTAATGTAAGTGGGTTGTCACCACCCGAATCTACACTTGACCTTTAAAAGAAAATGAAGGAGAAGAGATAGGGAAAAAGAATCATAGAGAGTAAGGGAACCCCTTATTTTAACATTAATTCTTTATCTTTTTCTTCTACTTGTGTGAGTTCTTGTATAGGTATTCTTGGAGGCAAACCGAAGGAGCCTCAATCAAGTTCCAAGGTAGAAGGACAAGGTGAAAAAGATCTTCAATGTGAGCTTCAAGGTTGAGGGACTACCCATGACACTTCAAGTGCCTTGAGTAGGCAAGATAGCAACTCAAGTGTAAGTGTTAGTTCTTCTTCCCATGAGCATGTTACTTCCTTGTCATGTGATAGTGTTTGTGGAAACTCCATGCTAGTTGATGATTTGTATGATTACAATATGTTCGCACTAATTAAGAGGGATGATAAGCCACATCATGATGTCAGCCCGGTGTTTAATGAACCTCTCTTTAGTGAAGAAGTTGTAGCTGATCTTGTTTGTGAACCTTGTTATGACACACCACCCATATTTGATAGAGGAGAAGATGAGTTAAATGAATATTGCATTCTTCCCTTTGATGGTTTATGTAATAATGGTGGTCTCTTGTGTCGTAGTGAGGATAATCGTGACCTTGAGGAATCTCTAGTGAATGAGATGGATAAGATTATCTTTGATGATTCCTCAAGTATAGATGTTGGCTTTAGTTTAGGTACCTCACCCTTGTTGAGTAGTGATCTTGAGAAGTGTGTCAATACTAATCCTTTTTTTGAGTCACCTTCAATGGAAGTGGTGAGTTGTATCAAGCTAGAGTAGAAAATGAGTTAGGACATCCATGGATTGGAAAGCTTAACACTATAGACAATCCATTGTTTGAAACTCCAAGTGAGATGAGAGACGTTGTTCTTGATTGTGATGGTCCATCTTCTAGTAGTCCTAATCTTAATTGTGTGGGCTATAATGATGAAGAAGCTATTATGGAGACCTTCCTTGGGAGTTTATCTAGTGAGGAGGATTTTTTTAGGGGACAATGTGGAGGTGAGGAGGCAACTCTTGGTATGTTTAAGAGTGCTTCCAAGAAGAGGAGTGGAGTATTTGATGTTAGTTGTCAATTGAACTATTTTGGTTACTCCATCCCATATGTTGATCACAACTTGAGTGTTGAGCATTCCAAAGCCAATGTGTCACATTGTAACGATATTGCATTGAAGACTTGGTGTGTTGGTCATAAGCTTAGGGGTCATAGGAAATTCGATCACTATATCTTGCATGTTCCATGTCCTATTGATCTCTTTGCTTGTTCTTGTGTTAAGTACACCTCATTGTTGAGTCAAGTACTTGTTGTTTTCTTTGGAAAAATGAGCGTTTTTATTGTTATTGATGCTTGGCTCTATCATAAGAGTGTGTTTTCCACACTATTTGCACTAACCTACTCATGTAGTAGGAAGTTTTGGATGTATTTTCCGTTGCTTGTAGGTCTTGATTGTTTGATTTCGAGGACGAAATCTTTTCAAGAAGTGGAGGATGATGCAGCCCAAATTGAGGCTAAGCACCAACCATCAAGAACCAAGATTGAAGGGTTCATAAGATGTAAGATCAAGAGCTTCAAGGGCTTCGGTGAAGGGAAAATGATGCCATCTAAGTTGCCTCAAGATCATTAACTCGGAGACAAGCTAAAGAAATCCAAAATGCTCATCTACACTTGGTTCGGAAGAGCTTTGAAGACGGTGGCTTCGGAGAGGAGTTGAAGGCCATGCACTTGAGTGTATTAATTGTCCCAGCACTGCGGACCACCCAGTATACTAGGCGGAGCGCCTACGTTTTTATGCACTCTTTGGACCTCTGAAGAGGCGGAGCGCCCCCACTCTGCTACATTGGGATTCAGGCGGGGCGCCTACTTCTGCTTTGTTTTTTACGGTAATTCTATATGTAATCCCTATTTTAGCCCTACGTGGCTTGTATTATTTTTAACCCTCTTATTGGCTTTTAGACATTTCATATAGAAGTGTGGGAAACCTATAAATACCACACATAGTCATTTCATTCAATAGGCAGTTTTGAACATTGAGTAGAGAAGAAAGGAAAGAGAGGCATTGCCTTCTTGTTGAAGCTTAAGCTTCATGTATCTCTTTAAACTTGGAATCCATAGAAGGTCATCCTAGTATGATTCCTTGAGCAGTTCAAGTCTCTCTTTCTCCCTTGGAATCAATCTACGTATGTGAGTTTGATTCATTCTTTCTTCTATTTCTATTCTCCCAAATCTTAACTTTCTTATTATCTTGTTTTATTGCTTCCGCTTGTATCGTTTTAGCTTCCGCGTGTTTTAGATTGCATCAATCATGAATTAAATACATATGTTATGTTGAATGCATGTGAAATATGTCCATGCTATATATGAGATATTTTTATGATGTTAATCGTATTATAGAGTGTATGTATGATTTTTAAGCGCTTACAAGCTTATCATTGTGTCTTGAAGAAGAATGAATTATGTTATGTTTCAAATTATTAACTTCATTTATGATTCTCAAGGACTTATCACAATATTTACCAGGTTGTTTATGAGACTTACTTGTCTATAAGACTTGCTGAGTACTTTATATACTCAGGTCTCCACTATTATGTATTTTTCCATAGGCGTAGGTGTTCAGAATTACAATGCGTTGAGCTAAACTTTTTCCGTCATATTGCTACTAGTGAGCCTCATTATCGGTATCCAGTGGTGGCATAGAGTTTCAAGTACTCTTTAGCTATTGATAGGCTAAGTACCATTCTTATTATGTATATGCATTTTTTGGAAGTTCCAAAAATCATTGTGATAGTGAATATATGTATAAGTATTAGGCATTGTACATTAAATTATATGTCTTTTCGAGGCTTAATTTACACATGTGATGCCAACGAGATGTGCTATGCATGATATCCTTCTATTATTGCTCCTTTGGCTAACACATGACATTACAGTGTCGCTTGGGAACCCTAAGAAAGGCTGAATGTTAATTGATACATTACGATTAAGGTTTAGCTAACGGAGTTAAGCCGTCAAGCGTGGGTCACATTACCCCAAAATTTGGGGCATGATAGTAGGAATGTTTTAAAAGAAAATACTGATTGCATGTGTTTCTTGGCTTAAATTTTAAGTACAATCATTTGTTTTGATATTTACTGAACAACTAGGACTATATCAGACATATAGAAAGTAAGGCTCTTAACACATAATGCCCGATTTATTTCTAATAGCCAGTTGCGTATATAGTAGGACGGACACACACAGCTTTAAATTTGTAGAAATAAGTGTTCAAGTTTATCATAATAGTTGTACGCGTTCTTTTGGTGGCTAAAAAATCACAATCCAATAAATTCACTTTGATGCTTCTTTTTTATTTTTATTTTTCATTGGGATAATTGATAGATGTGTAGAATGTTTGCCTTTTTAATCCTTTGTAGTTCGTAAAGGGAAGAAAATCCTTGGGAGTCCATATTAATGTAATTCCAACTATTCAACAAAATAATATTCTATTGACCCGATACTTGCATTGTAAGCTAGTAACTGATATAGATTCTACAAATAGAAATGTAGTAACCAATAAGCACATAACAGTTTTAACAAAAGGAAACTCACTGGATCACTTCTATAAACGACCAATGAGGTTTCTGTTAATATGAACCACCGCTTCTTCCATGATGTCCAACCAATTCCTACGGCAAAATGAATCAAAAATATCTATTTTATGAAAATAAAAGATCTCTGTTACATTTCTTGATTTCTGATAAATTCTATGAATCGAATCAATGTTCGCATACACCTACTTACCAAATATATATTTAACATAATACTTATGATATATACTAAATACAATATTCACAAGTAATCCATCAAAAAAATGTGATAGACTATGTTTAATCATACAAGTGAAAAAAAATCATATGACAAGCAACACAAATGCATCTACCTATCTAGAAATACAACTAATATTAAACAAACACCTTGTTTAGTATAGAAAAAACTGGATTTACTAAAACATGGTAAAGAAGGTTTTATAGTCCATCACTACTTAAGATTATCCCCAATAATAATTAAAAATATCAATTTAGCAAATTAAAAACTGATATACTATTTTCAAAAGAAAAAAGAGGAATCTGCATCAAATAATGCAGACACATACTTGTAAATAAATGAAATAATGTTTATAGAACTACCCGGTCTTGCTGCCAAACAATAAATCACTCAAAACTATTACAAGAGAATAGACATCAAACATGCCATGGAAGGTTTACATACGTGTATCTTTTTAAGGAAAACACTAGTGTTTGATTTTCATATGAATAATAGGTGATTGAATTTGTCACGGTTCTTTCTTCTTTTATTTTTTTTAAATATAAACATGATTAAAAGCTATATTATAGATGAATGGAGCAAGATGTGACAAAACAATAGGCTAGCAAGAGCATGTCATTTGTGTAGCGGAGAGTTGATCATGCATCTAAACAACATAATAAAACATAGTGAAGCAAAAACATTTCAAAGTTCTTATGTTCAAAACAAAGTAGATCATTAACTCTCTATTTTTTTTTAATCAGCAAACAAGGGTTAGTATTAATAAACAAAATACCAAGATTGTGATGGCATATACAAAAGCGGGCAGTCCCCTACACCAAAACCAAAAGAAGGGGAACGCCTTAATACAAGAGATCCTATTACTATAGAAAGTTAATAAAATCTATCATCTTTTGTATCTCATGTACATACTAGAATTTACAAGTAGGTCATCATACGTAAACACCTAAATTTTATTTCATGTATTATAGTTGCTTTACCATCATAACACAACTAAATTCTCTCTCCATAATACCCAACATACATATGTTGGTGCTGTTACTTATTCTTTCTTTAAGACACCGACCTAGCAATAACTCCATCACAAAGCTTCGCATCCACATACATAAGATAAGTAGATGTGTAACTTAAACACTCTTTGGATGTTGAGTAGATATGCCTTATTAATATGATCGAAAGCTTTTTCAATGTTCATTTTTGATGCAATCCAATTTGTGCTAAAATGCTACTGATCAAGACATTTAAGCTAAAGGGACGCAAAGGTAAGTGCTTCGGAGGAGAGTTTGCGGAAACGACTAAGCGAGAGTGCAGCTTCTGCGAAAGATGGAGCGCCCCTAAAGGAAGGTAGAGCCCACACATGTCGAGATGGTTCAACCTTAGATTCACCCAGGGTCTGAGTGCCTCCAAGGGTGGGCGGACCACCCATGCACAGGTAGCCCCAAAATTTGGCTAAGTATCGGATTGATAACTCTCTAGATCTCCATTGGGCGGAGCGCCATGGCTCAGAGCGGAGCGCCCTTCCCAGCACATGCAGGCCGTGTTCTCTGGAGTCTCCAGGAGGCAGAGCGCCTCCCTTCCAGGGCGGACCGCCCTGCCATCTTCTGCTAGTTACGAGATTAGTTTGGCTTTTAAAATATTAGTACTTTGTTGGCCCTACTTGGTCTTTTATACCTAGCCTATTTGGGGGCTATTGTATGACACTTTAGGCGTTTAAGAAAAAACCTATAAATATCTTACACTTAGGGTGTATTTCATCAGTTAGTCATTATCATAGAGAATTGAAAAAGAGGCGTTGCCTTCTTTGTAGAAGCTTGAAGCTTCAACTTATCTCTTAACTTGGAATCTCATGGAGATCATCACTAGAATGCTTCCATTGATTGGTTCAAATCTCTTTTCTTCCTTGGATTAATCCCATATCGTGAGTTTAATCCCTTCTTTCTTCTATTTCTATTCTTCCAGATCTTAACTTCCTTATTATCTTGTTGATTTCCATCTGTTATTGATTCTGCCTAAAATATATTGCATCAATTGGTATAAGAGCAAGAAAAGGATTTGTTCAAAGAATCCCAATCTTGTTCTTCGTGCTTAAGTTAGTTTCATCTTTTATTTTTCTTGAAATTTCGTTTTTCAAAAAAAAAAGAAAAATTGAAAAGAATCACAAAAAAAGGATTAAATTTGATTCCCCAATCACTGATTGTTATTGGGGACTGTTATATTGAAATTTCACAGTCGTTTCGTACCCTTGAATCACGAATTGGTGTTGTGGTTGAAGATTTGAAAGATTAAACCCCCTTTGAAGAAACCCTAGTTCATAAATTGCTTCAAATATGAAAATTGAGCTTGTTATTGCTTGATTTGGGTTGGAAATCATTGGGAATTGTTAGAAACCATTTGAAAACACCTTTTGACGTCATTGGGAGTGAAAAAAAGGATAAAAACGATTGAAATTTGGTGAAAACACGCAAAAACCTAACCTGAAATAAAGTTGCAGGTTGCAGGAAATTGCATAAATCTGCATAGGGTGGAGTGCCTCCTTTCAGGGCGGACCGTCTCTAGGGGTGGAGCGTCCCAGACAAATCCTGCAGCTGAATAGTTTTCTTCTAGGTTTTTCGTTGGGTCTTTGTGTATTTACTCCTAGTTAGTATTCCTTGAGTAATCCTACTTAATTAGTACTAACTCTTGAGCGTTTAGGGACTCGTGCTTGTTCAATCCTGTCCAATTTCGTATAACTTTCTTGGCTTCAATGAACTGTCCATCCATAGAGTCGTATAAACTCCATTCGAACTAATACTTGGACATACTATTGGTGATCTAAGCACCGTAGCTCTTAAGAGAAAACGGGAAAACTTTGGGTGGGATATTTGGAGAGCGTACTTTAAAGAATGTTGAGTGCCACCACCAAAGGTGAGGGAGTGCAAGTGAGGTTGTTTACACTAACCTTCCCCTTCCCCATTCCCTTGTTTATGTTTGTGCAAGTACATGGCTTAAGACGGTGAGAGAAGTTTGGGCAAGGTCGCGTTATCTCAGGTCGACCTTCAAGTCCTTTGGACCGAGATAAAAACTATGAGTGCCCGAGTTTAAAGCTTGACACAAGGAAAGAGTTCTATGAATACACAAGAAGTCGAGGTGAAGAATAGTAGGAGTAGTTATGTTGGCTATGGAACCAAGATGGGTGGAAAGAGTTTTTACCACTCTTATTTCTAGGTGAAGTTCTTATGGGTTCCTTGATAAGACTTCTTCCTCGACTTCCAATAACACATATAATGTTGGAAGAGTGACATGATGTGGAAGCTTTACTACTTAGAAGGAGTTGAGAGGATGCTACTACGAGGAGAATTGAGTGAAAAGAGAGTGGAGTAAGTTTGTAGTAGCCATTAATGGTAATCATGGTTATGTGCTTCAAGTGGATGAAGGCGATACAAACTGGATCAGTCATTCAGTGGTGAAGAGGTTGAAGATACCTTGTGTTAATGGGAGAGCTCGGTTCTTTGTTTCTCATGGGGAATACGAGGAAGCTGTCCAGTGTGAAGTGGCCTCTTTTATAGGGTGTCACGTCATATTAGGAAAGCCTTGGCTTAACCATAAACACTTTGAGTATATAGCTGCCTGTGGTGTGCACCATATTGGGGCGCTAGGAAGATTGCTAGAATTTCATCCTATGATTGAAATGGTGCAAACAAGAAGTCCTACAAGCATAAGAATTAGTGGGACAAATGCAACAAGGGTTTGGAGACTGTCAAAAAGGTGACCCTGAAGCCACGTGACTCAAAGTCTAGCGGTTCACCGAAGAAGAGGAGAGCGTCAAGTGATGGTTCTCTAAGTTCATGATTTTGGGTTGATATTAAGAGTCCACCTACTCCCGCTAAGGGCATTCTTAGGGCTCATCACAACTCGCCCGAATATGAGAAAAAAGATTGAGAGGAGTAAGAAAGTGACCGGTGGCAAAAAGGAGAGGATGTGCTGAGTGTTGTGAGTGGGTTGTCACCCCAATCTAAACTTAACCTTGAAAGAAAAAATGAGGGAGAAAAGAGAGGGAAAAAGAATAATTGAGAGTGAGGGCACCCCTTATGCTAGCACTAACTCTTTATCTTCTTCTTCTACTTGTTTTAGCTATTATGCAGGGATTCTTGGAGGCAAGACGAAGGAGCCTCAATCGTGTTTTAAGTAGGAAAAGCAAGGTGATGAAGATCCTCATTGTAATCTACAAGGTGGAGGAGCGTGTCAAGACACTTCAAGTGCTTTGAGTGATCCAGTAAAAAACTCGAATGTAAGTGATAGTGCTTCCTTCGATGAGCATGATGAATCCTTGTCTTGTGAGAGTGTTTGTGAGAACTCAATGCTAGTTAATAGTTGTAGTGCATATGATGTATTTTCAACTAGTGCAGAGTCTCAGGGTCAGCTTGTGATGCGGGGAAAATCGAGCCAAGACACTTTCCAACGTGTGCCAAGCTTGAAGGATGCAAAGGACGAGAAGTCAAGAGCTTTAGGAGCGATTTGAAGAAGCATCAAGAGGACCTAGGGTCAGGCGTACCGCCCAAGGCAGCTCCGCCTAGCCCAGGCGCAACGCCCAAGTTGGCTACTACTTAGAAAGAGAGGCGCTCCGCCCATCCCCCAGGCGCTCCGCCCACCTATGCCTTGGTCCAAGTTTTTAACTTGGTTATTTACTAAGTTGATCCTGCGTGGTCTTTATCTATTTTACCAACTTGTGGGGTGTTTTAGTCATTACTTAGGCTTGAGGAGAACCTTATAGATACTTTGATAGGCTCTTTATTTCATTTTACCTAGCTTTTGAATATTGAAGAACAATTTGAGACATGATCTCTTGAATGAATGAAACCCTTTCTTTTGGCTTGAATCAATTGGTAGAACTAATTGAATCTCATTCCAAACCCGACCGAACCCTTTGCAGGAGCCAAGTGTCTCTTGAGGACCGTTCGTATAGCATAGAAAATTCTTGACATCGATTCGAGGGTGTATCGAGACTAGTTCATTATACTACCTTGAAGGATAGTTCAAGCCTCATTTTGTTTCTATCTTTTTATTATCGCTTCCGTTTTTATCCGTATAAGTTTGGTATCAGAGCAAGGCTCGGAATTTGTCCTTACAAACCCTCGATCCTTGTTCATCGTGCCTACGTTAGTTTATAATTTAGATTCCTTATTATTGTTGTTGAAAAAGAAGAACATACAAAAAAATTAATAGAGAAGGTTGAAAATACAAAAAATAAATTACTAAAACTTCGTGAATATGATGACCCATTCGATGATATGTATTGGGAATTGTTCCTTGATGTTTACCCATTGATTTGGTACCACTTTTACGAGATTTGGAGTTGTGAAACGAAATTTGGAGATTTAAATCCCAACTTTTGAAACCGTAGCTTGAAAGGCTTTGAATCTTGATTGTGATCTTCTTATTGGGTGTTTGATGCTAAAAATCATTGGGGTTTGTTGGGGTTAGTGCAATACAACTTTGGGTACCTTTGATTTTGAGAAAATAACGTGAAATCATCGAAAAATTTGGGTGGAAATTGATAAAACACGTTGTTGGAAAAGCTGAAGAACACCATTAGGCGCTCCGCCTACCTGAGCTACTGGTGAAGTTTCAGGCGCTCCGCCTAACTGACTGTGAAGTGGGTTCGGGTAGTTTCTTCTAGGTTTTCGTTTGTTGATTGCATTTCCTCCGGCTAGTACTACTAGAGTAACATTTCTACTTGATTAGTACTAGTTTAATTGAGCCTTTAGGATAATCGTGCTTAGTGGAGAGTAGACCTCAAAGAAGACTCGTAGAACCATTTGTTTCATGTCCGCACTTAAAGAGCCTAGCGTCCATCGTGTCCCATTAATTCCACTTGTCCCGAAGAGTGCTTGTCTTGTGGATTGTTTGGTTGTTGATTAGGAACGTGGTTCAACTACGTGATTCCTTTGGTTCAAGCTTGAGTGATAAATCTCCCCACCACTAAACGAGTGTACCCAAGTGACATTCAAGTGAGGTGTGTGTGTGAGGTTATTTCACTAACCGTTTGCTTGTTTTGTAGGTACCATGGGTGGTGAAGGTGATGATACCATTAAGAGTGCATTGGCTACTATAATGGCCAAGTTAGAAGGCATGAGCTTAAGACTTGAAAGTCTTGAATGAAGGACCCCGAGTGTCCAACTTGAAGCCGTAGAGGGTACAAGTGATGGCTCCACCATTAACCCAGAACAATCGGCGGAATTAGCCAAGCAACAAATGCTAAAGGATGATCGTGCTCGTAGAGAGTGTGTGTTGGGCATTGCCACACAAGTGGGCATTCCCCATAACTTTGGTAATCCCCAAAGAGATGTTCCACTCCATAGACCCCGTAGGAATGTTGAACCTCTTGAGCATATTGATGTTGCTCAAGAAGGGGAGGAACCTGGACTTGGAGATGATGATGATGACTTTGAAGCTCCCTATCGGAATAGGAGAGCAATGAATGGAGGACGGGGAATGAATAGGGGTAGAGGTCGAGGACTTTAAGGGGGTTATGATTGGAGGAATTGGAGAAGGGGATATGATGGTGATGGTGACTACTTTGGAGGCCAACCGGAGCCATACCAAGGGGGTCGTGATAATAACAATCTCAATAGTGTGAAGATTACTATCTTAAGCTTCAAGGGGAGTAGTGATCCGGTTGAGTATCTTGAGTGGAAGGTGTCAATGGAAAGAGTGTTTGATATGAATGACATGACCGAAGAGAAGGAAGACAAATATGCTATATCTTCCTTTGAATCCTTCGCTTCTACTTGGTGGGAATCGGTCAAGAGGTCAAGAAGAAGAAATGCCTTGCCCGTGAACCTTACTTGGGGTGAATTGAAGCGTGTGATGGATGAAAAATATGTGACTCCTAAGTATCCTCAAGATCAACTCAAGCGGCTTTATGAGTTGAAAGCAAGGCTAAAAAATGGCTGAAGAGTACTACAATGAGTTTGAGTAAATCCGAATGGTCTTAGACATGGATGCGGAGGAAGATGAACAAGCCGTCATTCGATTCAAGAATGGCTTGAACCGAGAGGTAGCCTCTCAATTGAGGTTTCATAAGTATGATTCTCATCATGATCTATTTGATGCCGCGGTTGATGCCGAGAAGTGGCTAAAAGAAGAGAAGTCCAACCACTATAAGAGTACTAATTCTACTCCTGTGAGTAGAGAAAAGGAATGGAAGACTCCAAACACAAGTGGTGCAAGTGCAAGTCGAGATGTGAAGAAGACTTATGAGAAGCCAACACCAAATGTGGGAGGTAACTCTAAAACTCCATTGAATACTCTGACTTCTTCTTCTACTCAATGCTATAAGTGTAAAGGGTATGGCCACTTTGCAAGAGATTGTCCTACCCGAAAGACCATGATTGTCTTGGAAGATGGATTGGTGTATGAACAAGAGAGTAAGCCTGAGAATGAGGAGAATGAGGTAGTTGCTTGTGAAGAGGTTATAAAGGAAGGTGAGGATCCTAACTTTTTTTTATTAGTTAGGAGGAGTTTGAGTACTATATTCTTTGAGGAGGAGAAATAAAATGTGCAAAGAGAGAATCTTTTCCATGCTAGATGTCGTGTGATGGGGCATGTTTGCTCAATGGTTATTGATTTGGGAAGTTGTGATTACATAGTTAGTCAAACATTGATTTCCCAATTGAAATTTCCCACTCTAAAGCATCCAAGTCCATATTGTTTTCAATGGTTGAGCGAGTGTGGAGAGTTGGAAGTGGTGAAGCAAGTTTTGATCGAGTTTAGCATTGGAAACTATCGAGATAAAATCATGTTTGATGTGGTACTGATGCAAGCTTGCCGTCTCTTATTTGGAAGGCGATGGCAATATGATCGGAGTGTTGTTCATGATGATCGAACCAACACATACACGGTTAAAAAATGAAGGAAGAAAGTATGTGCTTAGGCCTTTGACACCAAGGCAAGTATGAGAGGACATAAACGCATGAGGGAGTTGAAATAAGCGGCTAAAGCCAAGTCACCTATAGTACTTGAGACCGAAACCAACAATCTTATGGTCATGCCATTGCAAGTTGAAAGTGAGAGTCACTCTACTCCGAATGAAGACAATATTGAATCTCATTCCATTGTACTTGAACATGAGAGACAAAAGAAAGAGAGGAGTGAGGGAGTGACCGGTTACAATCCTAGAGAGAAAAAAATAGAGGATGTGAGGAGTGATGTGAGTGGATTATCACCACAAACTACACTTTCGAACGTGTACCAACCTTGAAGGATACAAAGGACGAGAAGTTAAGGGCTTTAGGAGAGATTTGAAGAAGCATCAAGAAGACCTAGGGCCAGGTGCTCCGTCCAACGCAGCTCTGCCTAGCCCAGGCGCAACGCCCAAGGTGGCTACTACCTAGAAAGGGAGGCGCTCCACCTATCCCCCAAGTGCTCCACCCACCTATGCCTTGGTCTGAGTTTTTAGCTTGGTTATTTACTAAGTTGACCCTGCGTGGTCTTATCTATTTTACCCAACTTGTGGGGTGTTTTAGTCATTACTTAGGCTTGAGGAGAACCTTATAAATACCTCAATAGCCTCTTTATTTCATTTTACCTAGCTTTTGAATATTGAAGAACAATTTGAGACATGATCTCTTGAATGAATGAAACCCTTTCTTTTGGCTTGAATCAATTGGTAGAATTAATTGAATCTCATTCAAAACCCGACCGAACCCTTTGCAAGAGCCAAGTGTCCCTTGAGGACCGTTCGTATAGCATAGGTGATTCTTGACATCGATTCGAGGGTGTATCGAGAATAGTTCCTCGATACTACCTTGAAGGATAGTTCAAGCCTCGTCTCGTTTCTATCTTTTTATTATCACTTCTGTTTTTATCCGTATCAGCTTGTGTGTGAATGTGACTCACTAGTTGAGAGTGTTTGTAAACCGTATCATGATGTGAGCTCTATGTTTAATGAACCTCTCCTTAGTGAAGAATTTGTGTTGACCCTGCTTGTGAACCTTGTTATGACACACCACCGATATTTGATAGAGGGGAAGATAAGTGGAATGATTATCCTGTTCTTTTCTTTGATGATATATTAGATAATGGTGATCTTGTGTGTCGTAGTGAGGATGATAGTGGCCTTGAGGAGTCTCTAGTGAATGAGATGGATAGGGTAATATATGATGACTCCTTAGTTGATGATGGACCTAGTTGTGATACTTCACCTTTGCTTGGTAATGAAGGTGAGATGTCTTCTTTTATTAATCCTTTGTTTGAGGGCATCTTTAATAGAGGTGGTGATTTGTGTCGAGCTAGGGTAGAGAGTTAGCTAGAACCTCCATAGTATAAGGGATTTGACTCTATAGATAACAGATAACTCTTTATCTGAAACTCCAAGTGAGAAGAATGGTCTTGGTATTGAGTGTGATGAAGAAGCCATAATTGATGCTTTCTTTAGAAGTTTGTCTAGTAAGGAGGGTTGTCTTAGAGGTGAATAAGGAGGTGAGGAGGCATCTCTTGGTATGAGTAAGAGTGACCCTAAGAAGGGGAGTGGAGTACATGATGTTAGTAGTAGAGTGGCTAATTTTACATACTCCATTCCATATGTTGATCATACTTTGAGTAGTAAGCATGCCAAAACCATTGTGTCAAATTGTAATACACATGCATTTGGTGTTTGGTGTGTTGGTCATGGCTTAGAGGTAATAGGTTCTTTGATTGTTTGAGATTGTATTTTTTTCGGCCTATTGATCTCTTTATTTGTTCTTGTGTTGAGTGCACTCATTTGTTGAGCCAAGTGCCTATTATTTCCTTTGGGGATGTAGACTTTATCATTGTTATTGATGCTTGGCTCTTACCATAAGAGTGTTCTTTCCGCACTATTGGCACTAACCCTTGTTGAGCTAACCTACTCTTGTAGCAGAAAGTTGTGGTGTTGGTGCTTGTCTTTGTTTGCAGCACTTGATGGTGTGATTTCGAGGATGAAATCCTTTCAAGAATGGGAGATTGATGCAATCCAATTTTTTGCTAAGATTCCATCAATCAAGACTCAAGCTAAAGGGACGCAAAGGTAGGAGCTTCGGAGGAGAGTTTGGTGAAACGACTAAGCAAGAGTGCATCTTCTGTGAAATGTGGAGCGCCCCTGAAGGAAGGTGGAGTGCCTACACATGTCGAGATGGTTCAGGCTTGGATTCACTCAGGGGCGAACCGCCCATGCACAGCAAGCCCTGATATTTGGCTACGTATCGGATTGAAAACTCTCTAGATCTCCATTAGGTGGAGCGCCCATTGCTTAGGGCGGAGCGCCCTTCCCAACACCTACAGGCTGTGTTCTCTAGAGTCTTCAGGAGGCAGAGCGCTTACCTTCCAGGGCGGACCGCCCCGGCATCTACTGCTAGTTACTAGATTAGTTTGGCTTTTAAAACATTAGTAATTTATTGGCCCTACGTGGTCTTTTATACCAAGCATATTTGGGGGCTATTGTATGACACTTTAGGCGTGTAAGGGAAAACCTATAAATACCTTACACATAGTGTTTATTTCATCAGTTAGTCATTATTATAAAAGAATTAGAAAAGAGGCGTCACCTTCTTTGTAGAAGCTTGAAGCTTCAACTTATCTCTTAACTTGGAATCTCATAGAGATTATCACTAGAATGATTCTATTGATTGGTTCAAGTCTCTTTTCTTCCTTGATTAATCCCATATTGTGAGTTTAATCTCTTCTTTCTTCTATTTATGTTCTTCCAAATCTTAACTTCCGTGTTATCTGGTTGATTTCTATCTTTTATTGCTCCCACCTAAAATATATTGCATCAAATTTGCACAACAAGCCAGACTCACTTTATCTCTTTCTTGAGTCTAGACATTCATTTTCCATCAAGTGATTTGTCTTCCTTTAATAAAAGTCGATTTCATGCATGAAACTAGCTTCAATATAACTGTCTAAATTCTTTCGGCAAACAACTTAGATATGATCTTATAAAAGCACACTGCAAGCTAATAGCTCATTGCTCATAAATTTTTAAGCTCCTCTGCTTTAAAAGTTTTAGGAATTAAGGCGATAAATGAAACATTCCAAATTTTGGTGAATCTTTCATTCTAGTGAAAAGGTTGTATAACTTCCAAATATCAACTCTAACGACTGGCCAATAGTCCTTAAAAATGTAATGTTGAAACTGTCTGGCTCTAGGAATTTTTCACCTTTACTATTTCACCTTCACTATTTTTATCTACCGAAAACAGCCTCTCTATCTTGGTGGGGATAAGGTTTGCGTACATATTACCCTCCCTAAATCCTACTTGTGGGATATCACTGGGTATATTGTTGTTGCTGTACTAATATATCCTCTGAAAGGATTTGAGCTATTCTTTGTCATTTTCTACAATACTAGGGCGCCCGAGAGGGAATGTTGGCCTCTAAATTTTGCTTTCTATATACAAACTCTTATAAAAAAGATGATATCCCTTTTAATCACTTGATGATTATCTATAAGAATATTATTTATTTTCAACTTGTCAATTTTATTATACCCCATCTTTGCGTTGGCGATATTGTAGGAAAAAAATTGAGTTTTTGTTCCTATTTTCCAACATAAAAAAGTAGGTTTTCGCTTCCGGTGTATTTCTCCATTTTTTCCAACTCATGCAATGCCATCAAGACCCCTGTCATTTCAGTGAGTGGCTACTTATTTAGGTGCCCTTCTACTTCCAAAGAAAAAAAAGGTTTAGCTTACCTAGTAACTCAGTCTTTCTATTATTAATATTTTCAAAAGGAAGTAAAGTTCTACTCTTTCAAGCACCACTTAAGTAGTTTTAGCTTACTTGCTAATACAAAGTCCTGAAAGTCATTGCCTTGAAATGATTCCCACCAAACTTTGACTCTGTCTAAGAAGCCTTTTGATTCAACCACATAGACTCTAACTTGAAATAATATTTGTTCCCCTCCCGATTGTCGCACTAAAGTTTAATCAGGTTATGATCTGAAATGATTCTTGGCGACACACTCTGTTTGATATTTCTAAATTTTTTCACATTCATAGAAAATAAGAATCTTATTAATCGTGAGGCACTACCAATGTTTTAAATATATCCTAGACCAAGTGAATGTCCTCCCGTCCAACTACAAATCATAAAGCTCCATTTCATGAATGAATTTAGAGAAATCCCTCGACATTTTAGTGATGTTGCTATTATTTTTCTTTTCTCCAACTAGTCTCATGATGTAATGCCTCCTAGCCTCCTGCTAAAACCCATGTCATCTACAAAAGTCTCCTTACTACAGCAAGTTCAAACCATAAATCCCACCTAGCCTTAGTTTAGTTGGGCCTATACACACTTAATAAAATTCATTTGAAGTTACTACCAGAACTAAAAATATAAAACGAACAGATAAAAATGCATTTTATACAGTCTTTCGTTTTCCAAATCCTTTTATCAAAAAATATTTTCACGACATCATGTCTATCTTCAACATCCAGTGTTGTAGAATCAGCCAATCTATTAGGCTACATCTGTCTATCATCTTACATATTCCATATTCCTATTTGGTTCCTTTTAAGTAGTAAAAGTGGGCTTTCTAATCCATGAATATATATAATTAACTTCCTTCCATTTCTCTATAAAATTTAAACCCCACATATTCCAACTTGTAGTTTTGATTTTCATTTATCAAGTTACTATTGATGCCTTCTGTGCCCCTGTGCAGTATTGTCCCCAAAATTCATGTTGATAAACAATATTTTACGTTCCTTTATTTCTTTTTCATTATATTTGCTAGTGTTTTGGAGGTGACTGTATTCTCGAAAATTTATTCGTCTCAATCATAAGAAAAAGTGCAAGTGCTCTTTGTTCAAAACCCTCAAAATTATGCCTAATTGCATTCCCTATTGTAACAAATTTCCTTTAACCCATTCGGAAGCACTATCTATATTTTAGAAAGAACCTCTTGGCTAAGAATTAACCTGCACCGACTTGGTCTCCTATCCAGAGGTTTGTGGGTCCACTCATTTGGTAATAAATAGAAAATAAGAAAACCATTATAAATAAGAAAGAAGTGTCAAGCTGTGAAGTAAATGAAAACAGTTGGTAGCAAATGGTTTTGGTTTTGGGCGGTGATCTTTTGCAATTTGCAATTGCCAAGTAAAAATCTGATTGGCTATCCTAGCGGCAAGTTCATCTATAAAAGGAGAGCTTTGCTCTCATTACAAGTACACCAACACCAAAAATAAAGCAACGCAGTAGTTGCTTAAAGTATTCCACAGACTGAAAGAAAATAGTCTGTGTAGGAAAAAGAGAGTGTGGGCAATATCATAGTGAGGTGTCTTTAAAATAAAGAGAGTTATTTCTTTTGAGTGTGTAGTAGTCTACGACTACAGTGTGTAATATTTCTCACCATAGTGAAGTTATTTTGCTCCTCTCAATACGTGGTTATTTTACTTTTTTGTTAAAAGGTTTTTCCACGTTAATAAACTTGGTGTCGTTGTACTCTTCAGTTCTTGTAGATTATTGTGGGAAATATTCCTGGGTATAATATTATTTCCCAACATCGTGGTATCAGAGCCATGGCAAATAATGGTACACTCGTTTTTCAATACCCTCGTCTCACAAAAGAAAATTACGAAAAATGGTGTCTACGGTTGAAAGCCATTCTTGGCTCTCAAGACGTATGGGAAGTTGTACGTAGTGGGTATTCAATACCAGAGAATGAGGAAGCTCTGCCTCAAAATGAAAAAGATGTCTTGGTAAAAATAAGGAAGAAGGATCAACAAGCTCTCACTCTCATCCACCAATGTCTGGATGATACCATGTTTGAAAAGGTGGCCGATGCTACCACCTCAAAAGAAGCTTGGGAGATTTTACAAAATTCTCTCCAAGGAGTTGATAAAGTGAGGAAGATAAAACTTCAAATTCTAAGGGCTGATTTTGAAGTTTTGAAAATGAAGGAATCTGAATCCATTTACGATTATTGTTCAAGAGTGAAAGCTGTTGTAAATCAATTAAAAAGGTACGGAGAAGAAATGGAAGAGATTCGTGTGGTAGAAAAGATCCTTCGGTCTTTAACACCTAAATTTGATTATGTGGTGTGTGCTATTGAGGAGTCTAAAGATTTAGACTTTATGTTGACGGAGCAACTGGAGGGTTCTTTACAAGCCCACGAAGAAAAGATCAGGAGGAGACAAGAAGAGCCATTGGAGCAACTTTTTAAAACCAATGCATCCTTCAAAGATGGAGGTGAAAAGAGCTATAGAGGAAATGGACGAGGAAGAGGCCGTGGTGGTCGAGGAAGAGGAAGAAGTAATAGTAACAACTTCAACAATGAAGAAAAAAGCTTTCAAGCATACAGAGGTCGTGGTCGTGGACAAAGAGGAGGAAGAGGACGTGGTTACTATCAAGAGACAAATGGTAAAAGGTATGACAAATCTAAAATTGAGTGTTACAATTGTCATAAATTCGGCCATTACTCTTGGGAATGTCATAGTAATGTTGAAGAGAAAGTCAACCTTGTTGACGACAAAGAACAAGATGAGTCAACATTGTTGCTAGCACTCAAGGAAGGTGACAAGGATGATTGCAGCTCGTGGTACTTGGACAATGGAGCAAGCAATCATATGTGTGGATGCAAAGACAAGTTTGTGGAACTCATTAAAAGAGGGAAAGGCAATGTGTCCTTTGGAGATTCCTCAAAGATCCAAATTGAAGGGATAGGTACGATTCTAATTTCCTCTAAAGATGGTGGCCATAAGATGATTAAAGATGTTTATTATGTGCCAAAACTAAAAAGTAATATTTTGAGTTTGGGCCAACTTCTTGAAAGAGGATATGATATTCATATGAAAGGTATGCATCTTTGGCTTAGAGATTCAAATGGAAAATTAATTGCTAAAGTTGAAATGGCAAAGAATAGATTGTTTACTTTGAATCTTAAGACAATTGATGCAAAGTGCTTGAAGGCTAATGTGCAAGATGAGTCATGGTGCTGGCACATGCGATTTGGGCATTTGAACTTTGAAGCGCTCAAATCAATGGGAGAAAAAATGATGGTAAAGGGAATGCCTTCAATCAACCATCCCAATCAATTGTGTGATGCTTGTCTTCTTGGCAAACATGCAAGGAAGAGTTTTCCGAAAGAGGCCACGTCAAGAGCAACCAAGCCACTCCAGCTTGGTCATACCGATGTGTGTGGACCAATCAATCCACCTTCTTTCGGTAAAAGTAAATACTTTCTACTATTCATTGATGATTTTAGTAGAAAGACCTGGGTTTATTTCTTAAAGCAAAAATCTGAAACATTTGTTGCTTTTAAGAACTTTAAAGCACTTGTGGAAAAGGAAAGTGGCCATGAAATAAAAGCTTTAAGGTCTGATAGAGGAGGCGAATTCACTTCAAAAGAATTTAATGACTTTTGTCAATCTCATGGAATTCGCCGCCCTCTAACGGTACCTTACTCACCACAACAAAATGGAGTTGATGAAAGAAAGAATAGAACAATTCTTAATATGGCTAGGTGCATGTTGAAAGCTAAAAGCATGCCCAAGGAATTTTGGGCCGAAGCTGTTTCTTGTGCAGTTTATTTGAGCAACAGATCTCCAACAAGAAATGTTAGAGATCAAACTCCTCAAGAAGCATGGAGCGGAAGGAAGCCAAGTGTCAATCACTTGAGAATCTTTGGGAGCATAGCCTATGCTCATGTGCCACATCAAGGAAGAGCTAAACTTGATGATCGAAGTGTCAAGCATGTGTTTGTTGGCTATGACACGAGTTCAAAAGGTTAAAAGTTATACAACCCTGGCAATGGCAAAGTGGTGGTGAGTCGTGATGTTGAATTTGATGAAGAAGCGACATGGAAATGGGAATCTCAGGAAGAAAATACATATGATTTTCTTCCATACTTTGAAGATGATGAAGAAGAAGCACAAGAGGCCGAGGAACCCTTACAAGATACAACTCCACCTCTATCCCCAACAAATGCTGCATCTCCTTCCTCTCCAGGAAGTTCAAATGAAGCGCCTCAAAGAACGAGGACAATTGCAGAACTCTATGATAATACAGATCAAATTACTAATTTTGATTTTTTGTATTGTCTATTTGCTGATAGTGAACCAATGAACTTTGATGAAGCTGTTACAGACAAAAAGTGGAGACAAGCCATGGAGGAGGAGATCAAGTCAATAGAGAAGAACGATACTTGGGAGTTAACAACTCTTCCCAAGGGTCATCGAGCAATTGGAATGAAATGGGTATACAAGGCAAAGAAGAATACTGATGGAGATATAGAGAGATACAAGGCAAGACTTGTGGCTAAAGGCTACAAACAAAGGCATGGCATTGACTATGATGAAGTCTATGCACCTGTTGCCCGCATGGAGACGATCCGATTGCTTATCTCTTTGGCAGCACAAATGAAGTGGAAGATCCATCAACTAGATGTCAAGTCAGCCTTCTTGAATAGCTATCTTGAAGAAGAAATATATGTTGAGCAACCATTGGGCTTTGAGGTCAAAAACCATGAAGATAAAGTTCTTAGATTGAACAAAGCCTTATATGGATTGAAGCAAGCTCCAAGGGCGTGGAATAGTCGCATCGACAAGTATTTTCAAGACAATGGGTTTACTCGTTGTCTCCATGAATATGCTCTTTATATTAAAGTTCATACTAATGGACATATTTTACTTGTCTGTCTTTATGTTGATGATCTTATTTTCACGGGTAATAACCCCAATTTGTTTGAAGATTTCAAGAAAGCTATGTCCCGTGAGTTTGATATGACGGACATAGGGCTCATGTCATATTACCTAGGTCTGGAAGTGAAGCAGATGGAGGAAGGCATTTTCATATCTCAAGAAAACTATACAAAAGAGATATTGAAGAAGTTCAAGATGTATGATTGCAACCCTGTAAACACACCAATGGAGAGTGGGACAAAGTTGTCAAAGTTTGATGATGGAGAAAAGGTGAATCCAACCTTTTTCAAAAGTCTTGTGGGAAGCTTAAGATACCTGACTTGTACGAGGCCGGATATACTCTTTGCAGTTGGCGTAGTGAGTCGCTTCATGGAAGCTCCTACCTCAACTCATTTGAAAGTTGCTAGAAGAATTCTCCGTTACCTCAAAGGTACAATTGACTATGGACTATTTTATTCTCCTACTAATGATTTCAATCTTGTGGGATTTTGTGATAGTGATTTTGCGGGAGATATTGATGATAGAAAAAGCACAACTGGCTTTGTTTTTTTCATTGGTAATTGTGTTATTACCTGAAGCTCAAAGAAACAATGTATTGTTACTCTTTCGACATGTGAATCTGGATATGTAGCAGCGACGTCTTGTACATGTCATGCTATTTGGCTGAGAAGATTGTTGAAGGAGCTCAATTTGCCTCAAATTGAAGCCACGATAATTTGCATTGATAACAACTCCGCACAAGCACTTGCAAAGAATCCAGTGTATCATGATCGGAGCAAACACATAGACACAAGGTATCACTTCATCAGAGAATGCATTGTCAAGAAGGAGGTAGAACTCAAGTATGTGAAGTCTCATGATCAAGTTGCAGATATCTTTACAAAGCCACTCAAATTTGAAGATTTCCAGAGAATGAGATTAATGCTTGGAGTGAAGAAGAAAAATCAAAATGAAGGGGGAGATTGGTGGGTCCACTCATTTGGTAATAAATAGAAAATAAGAAAACCATTATAAATAAGAAAGAAGTGTCAAGCTGTGAAGTAAATGAAAACAGTTGGTAGCAAATGGTTTTGGTTTTGGGCGGTGATCTTTTGCAATTTGCAATTGCCAAGTAAAAATCTGATTGGCTATCCTAGCGGCAAGTTCATCTATAAAAGGAGAGCTTTGCTCTCATTACAAGTACACCAACACCAAAAACAAAGCAACGCAGTAGTTGCTTAAAGTATTCCACAGACTGAAAGAAAATAGTCTGTGTAGGAAAAAGAGAGTGTGGGCAATATCATAGTGAGGTGTCTTTAAAATAAAGAGAGTTATTTCTTTTGACTGTGTAGTAGTCTACGACTACAGTGTGTAATATTTCTCACTATAATGAAGTTATTTTGCTCCTCTCAATACGTGGTTATTTTACTTTTTTGTTAAAAGGTTTTTCCACGTTAAGAAACTTGGTGTCGTTGTACTCTTCAGTTCTTGTAGATTATTGTGGGAAATATTCCTGGGTATAATATTATTTCCCAACAAGGTTCTCCCACTTCTACATGAAATATAACAATGAAATAAGTGGAATCCTAAAATTCACTGTCAAAACTTTAACCCTCTGCATGGTCACTATTTTGTGGTTTCGCCATCAGCATTGAAGTGGGAAGAGTTCATAGATTCACTCTTTCCCCACTAAAATTAGGTCTTCATTACTGGTTCTAATTGAGATAGGCTTAGATTTATTGCCCAAAAAAATTAAAAGATGCATCCTGGTCTAGAGCTATATTGGGCTTCTCAAACAAGACCAAATCATCTTGACTTATTCATTTAAACTAGCTCCCTTATGCTAACTCATTGCCCGAAGTTAAGCATACAGTTTTTGGGCCCAAACTGAAAGGCTTAGAGATTAAAGGATTGGCAAGTGCTAGAGGTAAGAATTTAAATTTGAATAGGGCCCGTGTTCTCAATGTTCTTCAAAACTGGTGGTGCTTCCAGACCCTATCTTTATAACTAGCTCCATCAAATCCCTCATTAGCTCAAAAAAATGAAGATTTTGGTTAGAGGAAATAATCAAATTTGATTTACACTGGACTGTTGAACATTTCTTCTCCATCTTGGATGGTCACCGACTCTAGCAAAAGGAAATTTGAGCTTTCAACGCAGATCCTCACCCATTTCATTTGGGTCTTTGGTTGTAAGTTCGATGAAGTGAGATGGAGCCCTCACTGGTTTTCCATCAATTTAAACATATTTTCCAATCATAAATGGACGAAAATTAGTTTACCCAAATCCATCTAGTTCTCTATGTATTAACTTTGTATAACGGGTTGACCGAATAGTTACGAAGACCGATACAACTTACCTGCCATCACCAATCTCGTATCTTTAACCTTGCTACTTCATTATCTGATTGTAGTTCTAGCAGACGTTTTTTCACTGGGATTTTTGTGACGTTTAGATATGAGGCTAACTTCAATGTTTTTGTTGCCCAATTTTTGAAGTTTGAGCTCAAATTAGCAAATGATTCACCTCTTTCATACCTGATACCAAACACTTGCTCAAGGAAGATTTTCACGAGACTAGAGAACTTTTTTCCACTTTTCATGCCTATGAATCTTCTTCATTACAACAATAACAACGGGAACATACCAAGTGATATTTCACAAGTGGGGTATGGGGATGATGAGATGTACGTAGGACTTGCCTGCTCCAAGGTGAAGGAGATGTGTTTTGATGGAAAGAAAAATATTTTTGGAAACAAAACAAGACATAAATATCAGGGTAAAGAAAGTGCTAATATAAATTAAGGTCATGTTTGGCCAAGCTGCCAAAATCAGCTTACTTTGAGAAGTGCTTTTTACCAAAAAAATTTTCAAAGACGTGCTTTGCGAGATAAGCAATTTTTGTTTGGTCAAATTTTAGAGAAGTGCTTTTGTTATTAATTTGTGTTTGACTAGTATTTTAAAAAATTACGAAATTAAATAAAAAGGATATATAATTATAATAAATTGATTAAATATGGAAGTTTGAAATGAGTATTCATTCTTGTCCCAAATAATAAAAAATAATTATTTTTTCAAGAAGCTACTTTTTTCAGCTTCTTCTCCACAGCAGAAAAACAGCTTCTGCTGCCACTTAAAAGCACTTATTTTTTCCTAGAAGCTTGGTCAAACACCCCAAACTTTTAAAATAAATTTTTTTTTGAGAAAAATAAGCACTTTTGGCTCCCCAGAAGCTTGGCCAAACAGGATCTAAGACTACCCAAGGCAAGCACAAAATACCAATAACAATAACGACGACGAATAAGATAGAAATAGCATAAATAATATGATAGAAATTAGTCAGCTTCTATCTAACCTTGTAGCCTAATCTTCGACTTCCACTTTTCCTATTGAGGGTCATGTCCTCGGTAATCTGGAGGTGAGCCATGTCTTGTCGAATAACCTCGCTCTAATTCTTCTTCGACCTACCTCTACCTCTTTGTAGACCCACACTTCCAACCTCTCACGCCTCCTCATTGGGGTATCTATACTTCTCCTTTTCATATGCCCAAATCATCCCAGTCTCGCTTCCTACATCTTCTCCACCAGTGAGGTGACTCTCACCTTGTCCAGTCTGACTTCATTCTTCATCTTATCTTTTCTTGTATGCCTACACATCTATCTAAGCACCCTCAGTTCGGCTACTTCCATCTTTTGAATATGTGCGCTATTGATTAGCCAGCATTATGCCCCATTTAACATTATTGGTCTTACAACTACTCTATAGAACTTACCTTTGACTCTATGTGGCACTTTCTTGTCGCACATGATACTAGAAGCGAGCCTCCACTTCATCTAACCTGCTCATATACGATATGTGACGTC
Organism: Petunia x hybrida; assembly: GCA_037355625.1. NCBI lineage: Eukaryota > Viridiplantae > Streptophyta > Magnoliopsida > Solanales > Solanaceae > Petunia > Petunia x hybrida. The sequence continues at coordinate 273,686 of JBBBVM010000781.1, forward strand.
ATTATCAATCTCCATTTTTGATGCCGGCCAAACCACCACAAGACCGTTCACCCAGAGTCAAGCCAAAAAGGTCCAAGAAGCTCATCTATACTTGGTTTGGAGGGGTCTTGAAGATGAGATCTTTGGAAACAACTTGAAGATGGTATGCTTGCTTTCAGCACCAGGCACTCCGCCTAAGGAGGAGGCGCTCTGCCTCAAGAGCTCACTGCCTCAAAAGTCAGGCGCTCCTCCTCAACACGAGGCCTTCCGCCCAGCTTGCCCAATGCATGAAGAGCAAGGCCTAGGCTCTCCGCTTCCAAAGCCAGGCGCTCCGCCCAAGCTGCTCCATCCAAGATAAGGCGCACGACCTAAGTTGGCTACTGCCCAACTTGGCCAGGCACTCCGCCTCCCTCCAAGCGCTCCAACTCCCTCAGTTCTATTCCGGGTTTTATCTTGTTAATTCCTATTTTGGCCCTGCGTGACTTATTCACGTAACCCAACTCGTGGGAGTACTTTAGACATTATCTAGCATGAGGCAAATACTATAAATACCTCATTAGGTCTTTCTAGTTCATTACCTTGCTTTGAACATTGATGAATGACTTTGAGATTTCTCTCGTGAATGAAAAACCTATTTTAAGGCTTGAATCATTTGGTGGATCCAATTGAACCTCATTCCTTACCCGATCAAACCTTTTGCAAGACCCAAGTGCGTCTTGAGGATAGCTTGCATAGTCTAGGTGTTTGTTGATGCGAACCGAGGGTGTTACGAGACTAGTTTCTTGTAGCTACTTTGGTGGTAGTTCGAGATACGTCTTACTTGTATCTCATTTTTTTATCGTTTACTTTATCGCTTCCGTGTTTATCCTGCATCAATTTTCTAGGAGTGTTGACCAAGATACTATATTTGTTTCAGGCCAACAATTGGGGGTAGTAACATTAGCATAGGTCATCTTGTTAGTGGGAAGGGCCCTAGCCACTTTTGAACCTTTTTCTACAAAAATATGAATCTTACAACCTATTTCTGTCCATATATAATCTTCCATGACTCCGGGATGATAATTTGTATTTTTCTATTCCCTTGCTTAATAACTATTCGAAGGTATCTCCCACGAGTGTACAGTTCTCATAATTGGAAAACTCATAAGATTACTCCTTTCTCTACCATTTCCTATATATACCACAGGTTCCCTCTGATGGTGCTCTAATTGCTTAACAGATCTATAGGAGAATATTCTGGCTGATGTGAATGCTAGTCATGGAATACGTTTTTCTCTCAATCCACATGTGCCATGATGACGGACTTTTTCCATGATATAAGGACGTAGTATAGTGGTGAAAAAGAAACCTCTGTCAATTGTGTAAAAGTAACTTGAAACACTAGTAACTAAGGATGGTGGAAGTTAGAAGGAAGATATTCTCTCTCTAGCTATTTCTTAAGAGTTGTAGTCTTATTTTCCAAAATTACCCCTCTAATTTTCGTTCTTCATGTATTGCACCATGAGCTTGCAGCCTTGAGTTATAGCATCATTTTTCTTAAATATTTATAGTAGTAATATGGAGTCTCTTCACTTATTTTTCAGAAATGTTTGGGTTTATTAATTGAATATAAGCATGTTAGGCTTTAGAACATGAATGCTTACAGAAACCTTTTTGATATAGAGCAGTAACATGGGATTTATCCACTATTCACAACCCTCGATAGTACCCTCCCATCTAGAATTCTAAAATCGACACTCAAACTCAATTGGATGCCAATAGACAAACCAACACAATATGTTTTAACTATATAGCATTCGTTTAATGTTTTGAATTAAATATTTAAATAAATAAAATGACTTGTCTATCATAGGAAAAGCTGGATGCACGGGTACTAGGAAATACAACAACAACAACATGATACCTAGTGTTATTACCACAAGTGGGGTATTGGGGAGGGCAAGATGTACGCATATCTTATCCCTATAAAGGTGGAGAGGTTGTTTGCGATAGACCCTCGTCTAAAGAAAAATAATTTTGAAAATACATTTGAGAATAGAAAACAAGATAAAAGTACTATGTTAAAGAAAATACTGACATAAAAACTAAAGATCACCGAGATAAACAGCGCACACCAATAAAAATTAAGTCAAAGAATAAGAGAGAATTAATAATTATACGAATAATGTTAATGTTAATACGACTAAATTCGCTTGACTACTATCTACTCCCTCCGTTCCAATTTATGTGGCACCATTTGACTGGACACGTAGTTTAAGAAAATAGAGGTGGACCTTGTTAAGTATCAATTTTACCCTTAAAAAAGTAAGAGAGAGAAGATTTGAGTAATAAAAAAGTTGTTGGTAGGTTTAAAAGTATGTAGGGCCCAACAAGGGTAAAATAGAGATGATGCATTAAATAGTTGTCAAATAAGGAAATGTGCCACTTATTTTGGGACAAATAAAAAAGGAAATGGTGCCACATAAATTGGGACGGATGGAGTAACATTCTATCCTTATTCTCGACCTTCATATTTTCTTATTTAGGATCTTGTCCTCGGTAATTTGAAGATGATCCATGTCCTATCTAATCATCTCTGATGCAATGAAAAAGGAGCGGATGCTAAACACGATACAAATATGCGGAAGCGATAAAGATAACAAGAAATCGAGACTAGGAAGGCAAGAAATTAGAAGAAAGAATCGAATTCAATTCACTAACGTTGATTGAATTCAAAAGGGAGAAAGGGAAACTCGAACCTTACAATGGATTCAAACTAGGTGTCGATCTCCATAGGTTCCAAGTTAACGAGATACATGAAGCCTCGGGCTTCAAATTCGAAGGGCTCGGCCTCTTCTCTAATTCTCTCTTCTCAATTGTTCATACAAGGTAAACTAATGAAATGAAGAGCTAATGTGCTATTTATACATTTACAATGATAAATGGACAAAATTGCCCTTGCAGCTGTTTCTGGCTCGCTGCTCAGCTCCTCTTCATCGCGATCGCACCAAGAGGGCTCGCAATCGCGCAGGCATCAATTCAAGGCATCGCGATCGCACCAAGGGGCTCGCGATCGCGCAGGTTTCCATCCTCTTCATCTTCGCCTTCGCGTTCCATAGGCGCTGTCGCGCAGGGCAACCAAAGCCTCTTCGCGATCGCGCAGGCATGGCGCGATCGCGAAGAACAAATGTTCTTCGGCAGGCAGTGAGCTCCCAGTGTGCTCCCCTGTTTTGCCCTGTTTTGGGCTGCCCTGTTTCCTGCACTGTTTTCCTCCGTCCTCGGCGCTCCAATGCATGATCTTCAAGATGTTTCCGGAGGCCTTGACTCGTATCCCTTGTGCTCTTGAGCTTGGCTTTTGATGGTTGTCGTTTAGGTCATTTTATATTGCATCAGCCTCCCCTTCTTGAAATGATTTCGTCCTCGAAATCGAACCATCAAAACCTACAATCAAAGCAAGCACAACCAAAACTTCCTACTTCACAAGTAGGTTAGCTTAGCAAGGTTAAGTGCAAGGTGTGTGGAAAACACACTCTTGTGATAGAGCCAAGCATCGATACCTAATAAAAAGCGTATGTCCCCAAAAGAGACAACAAAGTCTTGGCTCGACAAGAACAAGCACTCATTTTCAAAATAAGCAAAGAGATCAAAGTCATGCAACATGTAGCAATCAAATGTCCTATGACCCCTAAGCTTACTATCGACACACCAAACCTTACAATCAATTTTACCACAATATGACATATTGGCTTTGGCATGTTCAACACTCAAGGTGCGCTCAACATATGGAATGGAGTAAGTAAGATAGTTCAAGCGACAACTAACATCAAATACTCCACTCCCCTTCTTAAGATTACTCTCACACACACCAATAGGTACCTCCTCACCTCCAAATACTCCTCCAAGACAACCCTCATCACTAGACAAGCTCCTAAGGGAGGTCTCAAACAATGGATTATCTATAGAGTTAGGCATTCCAATCCATGGAGGTCCAAACTCACACTCTTCTCTAGTTTGATACAATTCACCATTTTCATTGAAGTTGCCCTCATACAAAGGATTAGTATAGGCACACTTCTCGAGTTCATTAGCAAACAAAGGTGAAGTTCTCAAACTAGAGGCAACAACATCTACACTTGAGGAGTCATCGAACACAAGTCGATCTATCTCATTCTCAAGAGACTCCTCAAGGTTATAACCTTCCTCACTACCACACAAGATAACACCATTAGCAAATAAGCAATCAAAGGGAAGAATGAGATAATCATGCAATTCATCTTTACTTTTATCAAATATGGGTGGGGTGTCATAACAAGGTTCACACACAAGGTCAACTTCAACATTTTCACTAAAGAGAGGTTCAATGAAAACCGAGCTCACATCATGATGTGGCTGTTGACACCCAATTTCGTCCCGAAAATTTAATTAATTAAATAAAAATCAATTATTAAAATTAAAATTTATTAAAGTAAATTCATAAATTTTTGAAAGAAAAGGGTAAATTACATTGTTTACTTCAAAATCCAGCTTATAAATGCAATTAGTTTAACTAAAAGCAAAAGAAGCTAAATGTGCAAGCCCCATCCAATTAGCCTATATCTGTAATACCCATATATACACTTCTAACAGGCCAAATTTCCTCAGCCCATCAGCTTGACCCGTTTCTTTCCCATTTCCCCTTAACCCGAATCCTAATCCCCTAATCCCTTCCCCTTAATCCCAATCTCTCCTCAAAAGACCTTGAATCAGTCCAAGAATTTGTACAGTGGTCCCCTCCCCACGTTCCCTTCTTTGCCTTTTCCGTACCAGAACCACGCAGTTCCAAATCCTGTCGTCCATTTCAAAAAGCAAGTTAATCCGAGCCCTAGATCGATTCTAACGGCCATTTTGTATGGATAAGGGTTGGATTCGTGCCACCTTTATGTGAAGAGACGAATCTAACCTTTATCCTACAAAGAAAAGGTCGAAATTGGGGGTCGATTTTGGGAATTGGGCACCATCCGAAAACCCTACTCATCAGGTATTTATACTCCTTATTCTCAGTTTTAGGGAGGGGTTCTTAGCAGCAGAAAAAGAGAGAGAGAGAGGCGCAATAACATACACATACATGAATATTTTTCCTCAGTTTTCTTTTACAATGAAATAGTGTTACAGTTTCTGTTGAATTTTTGCGTATCGCTTCGTCGTTGTTTGAGTCGTCGCTTCTGTTATTCGTGTCGTCTTCTCGCTCGAGTCACTTAGTCGAGTCGCTTCCCTTCAGATCCCGCGCCCCTCTTCACTGCACCAAAACAGGTCGGTTTTTCTACATTTTATGAGTACTTCTTTTCTATTGGATGTATACCTCTGATCTGAAGTACATGTGTGGCTGTGTGATGTATACTTTGTGAAAAAGCAGTCAAAATGATGTATGATGTGATGCTGTAAATGAAACTAATCTGGTTTATGTGTGAAGATTTTAAAACATTGAATGATAAAGTTTGAGCCTTCGACATTTGTTGTGGTGTTTCATATGAGTTTTTGACTAGCTTAAGTCAGAGAGAGTTGTTTGTGCAGCCATGCCTCAGTTCTAGACCATTAAGTTTAATAGCCGAGTTATCTTGGCATGTTCCCTGCTTCTCTTTTACACTGTCAAGTACATAATCTTTAATATAGCTAGTCACTATTTGTGAGTGAACCTTGAGTTTGTTTCAGGTTCCTAGTGGTTTGCAAGTATGTGTTTGTGTGCAGGTAGTTGTTTGTGTGTGCGGCAGGGGTATCAGTCAGGGAGTATAGCAGATAGGGGTTCAGGGAGTTTTGGTAGTTGAAGTTGCTTGTTGAGAGGTTCAGACCGGTCTTTGAAGGTGAGGAAAGGGGCTATTTGGCTTTGGTGAATTCAGGGAGGCCTGTAGGGGCTGATATAGAAGCAAAGTGTGTGTGTGTGAGGTGTAGAGGGGCTGTTTCTTTAGGTTGTTTCATGGAGTTTGGTTCCTGGTTATCTTGAAGTAGCAGGGGTTTGGTTATGTGCAAATGGTGTTAAGGGTGGCTTGTATTTGTATAGGTAAGAAATGCAGGGAGTTGTGGAGGCGGTCCAGTAGGTGTGTTTGAGTGTAGAAAGGGTATGCAGGGGCTTTAGTGAATTGAAGGAGTCCAGGGATCTGTTTGTGCATGAGAGTTCTGTTATGGCTGTATAGAAGACCAGGGGTTCAGTTATGGTATGCAGAGAAGTAGGGTATGTTTGTTCGGTGTGTGCAGTGTATAAACTGAGTAATATGTTGTTTGTGTGGTTTGTCCCTTGAGCATGTTTAATTGAAGTTCACTTTTCTACTTTAAATTCTGTAAACTTTAAAAAATGTAATTTTTCCTTTGTGTATTTGTCAAGTTTCTGCGTGTTTAAATCAAAGAATGATACATTTTTTAGAGTCAGGTTGTAAGATTCAGGGTGTAAAATTTAGTTCCTTAATCACAAGGTGTGGTCTTGGTTTGTCATCTGTGGAAAGCTGAATACTTTGGAGATGAAGAAATAAAGATTTCCTTTATTAGTTTTGGTTCTTAAGTTTAGTTTAATCCGTTCATTTTTTTGTAAAGGGTTGAAACTTTAAGCTCTTTCTTTGATAAAGTCTTTGATCTATAATTGATTTTCATGATTAGTTCTGTAAAGATTAAACCAAGTGAATTACGTTATAATTTCTTCTTAGTCCATTTGAAGCCTGCTAGTATTTCAAATTTAAAGTTATAAATTTTGAGTGAAGTGATGTTTGTTTTCAAAATCATCTTAGGAGTTTAAACTAAAATTATGTTTCTTTCCGGCTTAAAGTCTTAATATTGAGCATGTTTAGTGTTACTTTGTTCAACTAAAATGAGTTCAGTGAGTAGCTTAGTTAAGTTAGTCTTTGGTCTTAACTTATTCTTTACTAATTGCTCTCTTATGAAGGATGAGTTCTTTCTTAATCTAATCTAAGTTTGTGATCCTCATTTAGAATAAAATTTCAATCTTTCTTGTTTCGACATATTGGGTTAATAAGAAATAGGTTTGGTTCATGTCTGTTTCTTCAAAAGAAGTACGAGTTTATTTAAAATCCATTTGGAAGGTACAAGAAATTATCTATTTCTTTGGGTAGTAAATGAACTTAATTACAGAAGAAAAAATGTATTCCTCTAAGACTTGGCTGCTATTAAGATAATGATGTTTGAAGCTTTACTCATGCATTCTAGTCAGAATTGTTTCCTTAACTTAATAGTCAATCTTTTTTTTTGTCAAGAGTTTAACGACTGAGCTTTTGGTCAAATCTAGATATCTTCGCATGATTCTCTAAGAGTTTTAGCTTGGCAGTTGTTTATTCTTTTATACAAAATTTGATAGTAAAGCATGTTATCAGTAGAACGACTTTGTTCAAAGACATAAGCAAACTGTTTGAAGAAATATTTGTTCAGAGCTGGTAGCGTTAATCATAGGGTCATCTTCATGCAATAAATTTTCATGGTTTATAATGTAATGGTTTGCTCACTGTCTTGTTCAAATTATTTTCTATTTACTAATCCTTTTCTCATCTTATCTTTGCACAATACACGCTTGAGGCGAGTTTGGTTAAAACTCGCAAATTGGGCTCGGCTAATTGGCATGGGAGCCGTTTGGATCAACTTGGTTGAAATTGCATCGCTATCAAGGCTCAAATGATTGAGTTTGCTAAATCCGGGTTCTACCTTCTCAAACTCCCGCTTTCCCGTTCCCTTTAGAAAGCATGTTTTAGGAAGCCCTGAACCGGACTAGGATTTGCATGTTAGAAACTTGGTAGGATAGTCGCTTTATTGAACTGTTAACTTATCGCATGTTTTAAAATGATTATATAATTGCCTATCCCGTTTTTTTTTGGACTCGCCAATTAGTTTAAGTTAATAGTAATCTATGGTTAATTATCGAGTGCAAAGAAATTAAAATTTAATTAAATTATACATCTCCATCTATTATTTATATTTATTTATCCATTTATCAAATATTTATTTATCCATCTACTCATTTATCCATTAATCGGATTAATTATGCGATATTTATTTATTAAATTATTTTATTTATTTATTTATTTAATTTAATTAATCATTTATTTATTTAATTAATTAATAATAATTATTTATTCATCTACTTATTTAATCAATTACTATTCATTTGATCTTTTACTTAGTTAAATTAACATATTAATTTGTTTAATTAAGTTATCTATTTATTTATTTATCCATTTACTTAAGCGATCAATTAATCAATTATTTATCTAATTATTTACTTAGAATGTTGTATTTTATTCTATTATTTATTTTATTTATCCTTTATTAATTTAACTAATCAAGCAACCATGTTGTAATTTATCCATTTAATTAATCTTAAGATTACAATCATTTATTTATTTAAGTATCGGCGTAATCAAAACCTTATCTTAGTTATATTATCCATAGTTAAATTTAATTCTATTATCCTTAACAAATTCGTGAAAACCGCCGGATTAACCGCATTTAGCGGATTTTCGAAAGTGCTCCCGCAAGGGACCTTCTTTCGAATTTAATAGAACCACTTACTCAGAATCTCTGATTTTTAATTTAATTTCATTTAATTAAAGAATAAATTGCACTCTTTAGTTAACTTAGGTTCCTAATAATCCTTAAATTAGGTGGCGACTCCAAAGAAAACCCTTTGGAATCCCATTTTGTTGAAATATACCCGAAACCTATCTTTTCTTTAAGAAAGGGTAATTTTTGGGGTTCAACAGCGTGGCGACTCCGCTGGGGATAGCAAATGGTTCTAACCAAAAGGCTTTCACGAATTTGTTTGTTTGTATTGTTTGAATTGTATGCCGATACTAGTATGCGTAGCTTATTTAATTATTGCGTTTGTATGTTGAAATTAACATGATCATATCTACTGTTTATTTGCAAGCATGCGTAGAATAATCTAATTGATTTGCTGTGTGTCACGAAAGCATGTCACTACACCCCTATTTGCGCACATATAAACTGGCATTCCGTTCATACTTCCCCCACTCCTGGGAACCTCTTGCATTTTCACCCCAAATATCCGTGAGGTACGCTCATGCATACCCGCACTTTCTTCCACTAAAGAACCCTCTGACGAGTTGGTACACCGGCGGTTGTCGTGGGAGTAATTCGACTGCGAGGCCGCTTGCCACTCACCTGTTAGCCTCAACCGTTAACCCACTCTTAGAATGGGCTTTAGGAGCATGCATGCATTTACACCTTAGTCTGGACCCGGTCCTTGGTACCGCCTCCATAGTTAGGAAACCGCCCTTACGTCAGCGGGTTCTTGAAACCTAACGACAATGCATATTATGTTCTATGTGATAACGAATCCTCAGTCCTAACCATGTTTTGAGCAAAATCAGATTTAGAATTTTGTCTCCTATGTTGTCTTTTAGGTCAGGAAATGAAAGAATTTAGCAGAATTGAGATCATAATGCAGATTTTTGTGAACAAGGTAGAATTATAGTCGGGGGGAAAGTTAGGCGGATTTGGTTGGCTTGTGTTTTGGAGATGGTCTGGTATAGTGAGATCTAAGAGGCGAAGCCCCTGGTGTCTTTTAAAGATCAGTGGGGTCCCTCTCGTGAATGGCTTTGCGTGTGTGCAGGCCCATGTTGACTAACCAGCTGCAAATCCTTATGGAATGAAGTATGCTTGTCGCATGCTAGGAGAGTGAAGCCCTATGTCTATAAACGACCAATGGGGTCCCTCCTTGAAGACCAGTGCGGTCTTGGCTACCTAGGAAACTGAGAGGCTTGATCAAAGCCGAGGACCAGTGAGGAGCCCTGTGAACAAGGTCTGTGAGCCTTGCAAAACCTAGGAAGCTGAGAGGCTTGTCTAAAGCCGAGGACCAGTGAGGTTTTATTTTTGAAAGGCCAATTGGCGCCTTTCATGATTTGCAGTCTGGTATTGTGAAGGTGGTTGGAAATGTCAACCCTGGATGCTGTAAAATAATTGGGAGTTGTGCTTGGAGGAGTGTGGATGTTTGCAAAAGCTATGGAGGATTGTTTCGGGTTTTAGGCATCTGGGTTTAGAATTTTGCGCAGATGTTGTGGAGAGCATGAGCTGTGTTAGAATTGTGAGTTGGCACCCAACTTTAGGAAGATAGTTGGGATAACAGAATTGCAGTGTCGAGGCGGAGAGCTGATTGTTATCGATTATTGTTATTATTTATCGCTTACTCTAAATCTGAATTGCTCAAAACTGGCATGAACTATTTTTCGTTACCACTTGTTTGCGCGTCTTAGGCCCACCTCTGGCAAAGAGGCACCTTACATGGTAGGAAGTGTTCGCATTTTATTTACGCTCAATTACTTGTGTTTGCCACATGTCAAATTATATGTCTAATATGCAATTACTTGCTAAATATGTGTTGCTTGCTTGAAATTTGTTGGTACTAATTGCACTGTGATTAAATTTGTTCAGCGGTATGGTAAGGTTAACGTTATGAAGTCATTTATCTATCATCTGAATTCATGCATACCGTTATTTTAAAATACCTTTCAAATGTTATTTTGTTCATCTTAACCCCAGTCTTGTCGTTTTGCAAAATATTATTTTGCGTCATATTTTAAAGTATTCGCAGGTGTGTTTCCCTTTTTGAAAATAACTTTAGAGCTAAAAAAGCATTTTCGCATCTGGTTGGCTTTAACAAAATAAGTGTCTTGCTCAAACTTTTGGGTCTTTTCCAGTACGGTCTCAATTTTTCTATTTTGGAATAAGTTGACCCGTCAGTTTCGGCTTTAACAAATTTTATTAAATTCGGTATGCGTTGCTAAAAAGGTTAATTATTTTGAACATCAAGATCAGGACCTATGGCTCGCCAAACTGTTGTGATTGATTTGACTGAAAGTGATGAACTCCACCAAGACAAGGTTAACAAGCTTCAAGCAACCGTAGCAAGTTTGGAGAGGAGACTTGATAGTCTTACTGAATTGGTTGTCGCGCTCATGGATGCTCGCAACCCAGTGCGAAATGTGCCAAGCCCAGGGCCAAGTGCCCCTGTTGCTCCTATCTCTACTTTTGCACCTCCTACAAGTCAAGTAGCTCCCGCATTCGAGTGTGATGCTCAAGAATTCCCCCATCTGCATGCATTCTTATTGGAGAACGGGTTCCGTGTCTCATAAAAACTAGCAATGAGAAAAGCAACGGGAAAGGGCTTCCCAATGCTAAAGATAGCAATGACACAATGATAGATGAGAATGCTCTACCACCTCAAGGAAGCTTAGGGGAGGCAGAAAGTGAACATGTGAGTGTTTTTGACTCAGCTGATCCTCCAATGTATGATGGGATAGGAAATCCTCGTGATCACTTGAAGGCATACCTTGCTTGGGTCGCAAGGTATGGACCAAGCAATGGAACTAAGTTGAGGATGTTTTCTAGGACACTTAAGGAACCAGCTTTGACATGGTTTGCAATACAAGGTCCTTGGAAATTGGACAGTTGGGATAATCTAGCCCGGGACTTTGTCAAGCATTATGAATTCTCGAACCTAATTCTTGCGAAGGGCAGTCCGTTGAAAAGAAAATCTGCGGAGCTTCAAGATGAGCCGGTTGCAATAATTGACAAGAGAGCGTGTGGCTTAGCTGAGGCGCAATCTAAAGACAAAGGAAAAGCTGTTATGCCAAGCCCTTTGCCACCTATGGCAGAAAAACCTTATGACATCGAGCAAATGATTGTCAATCCAGGTTTTCAGTCAAGCCGCCACAAAGCACCTGCTGTTGCCTTCACACCAATACCAGGATCTTATGCAAACCTGTTTGAGAGGCTTCTGAGGGTCGGTTTAGTATATCTTGCAAAATCAAAGCCGTATCTGTCACATAAGCCCGAAAATTTGAGGAAATTTTGTGTCTACCATTCAGGGATGCAGGGGCACACTATTGAAGAATGCACTTTATTTAAGAAGAAAGTCGAAAGCTTGATCAAATCTGGCCATGTCAAAATTCTGCCTACAAACGGCATTGGCGAACCTTTTGTCGCAATCTTACCATATGCAAAGGGAAATCCCTCGAGCAATGGTATTTAGGCGCTTATCAAATTCCAGAAAAGCAGTAGAGTTGCAGAAGCAGAAGTTAGTTTATTTGCATTATTAGGAAGTAATTATTGTAATTTCCTTTTGTTAGTTTTGTTGAAAGAAAAGAAAAGAAAGAATATCAAATTATGAATGTTTTGACTCTATTTCTATGTAAGCAAACTACGGTAACCGGTTTCCCAAGGTGGGAAGTGTAGGCAACTCATATCGAGTTTCGGTTACACCAGCATTTGAAAATTCTCTTCTATGTAAGCAGAACTACGCACGGTCTGATTCCCAAGGAGGGATACGTAGGCTCCTCCATCGGGCTCGACCCTTTAGTATTTAAATTTTAATTTTCCCAAAGATAGAAACTGGGGAAAATTTTGCAAAGCAAGTAGAAGTCGTGAGAGATTACAACTGGGGCAGCTTTTGTTAAGCAATTTAAAGTATTGAAAGTCGTAACTGGAGCAGCTTTTGCAAAACAATTTGAAGAATCAGAATTCATAACTAGGGCAGTTTTCGCAAAGCAAGTTGAAATGTTGAAGTCATAACTGGGGCAGAATTTTGCAAAAAGCAAGTTGAGGACATTGAGTTGGTTTGGTCGTTATTAGAAGCAGTTTTTAAGGATTGGTGCAGATTGTTATTTTGCAAGCAAGAATGGATAGTTGAGCAAAGCATTGATGTTCAAATAAGCCGACCATTTTAGCAATTTGAGCCAAAATGGTCTAGCTTGCATACTGATTTAGTAAAAACTTTCAAAGTTGTTTTTCTCAACTCGCGTCGTGAAAAATCAAATTTTGTTGATCATTGAGTTTCGAACTCTCAAATATTTTACTCCTTTGTCGAGTCGGGAATTTGATCCCATCCATTCGGCCTAATGGCCTATTTTATGCTTAAAGTCTTATGCATCCATTGCTATTTTACGTATTAACTCACTTTTGTTCAATGTACAGAATTCATTTGTTAAAGGTTGGCTAGCATTGAACACTGAAATGGCTGAAAATCTGCATCAAGGACAAAACAACATGGCAAAGCAGCTCCAGGCAACCAGGTCTGGTATGGGTGTCTTACAAGCGCAGAATGATGATGTTGGAGAACATGTAGTCCAAAGGAATAGGATTGTCAACTTTGTCAACACTAGCAAACCTTTGCCAAATACAAGCTTTACTTCCAATCCACCTTATTTAACAATGCCTAATTACCAAATGCCTATACATACTATATATCCACAAATCCCACAAGAATATCTTACCAATCCAAATGCTTGGCCAGCTGCAACTTTATACCAACCACCTTTTATCACTATACCTGTTGTAGAGAGTCAATCAAATCAATTGATAGTGCGTTCACCAGAATTGCCTAAGAAAGAAGTTGAGACGACTTATCCTCACCATGTGGATGAACAGATTTTGAGAAAGATCATAGGAAAAGAATTGCGCTCTAGGAACATTCAGAGTTTATGTTATGAAGACTTGTGCATTCATCCGAATATTGAGCTTCCACGTGGGTACAACATACCAAAACTCAACACTTTCGATGGAAAGGGAAATCCCTACATTCATTTGAAAGATTATTGCGGCAGATTGATCGGAATTGGGAAGAATGAAGCTTTGCTAATGAGACTATTTAGTCAGAGTTTATCAGGAATGGCGCTTGCATGGTATACTAAACAGGACTTTACCAAATGGCACACATGGGAAGACATGGCTCGAGACTTTGTGGAACAATACAAGTTCAACATAGTAAGAGATCCTTATCTAATTGATATGCGCAAAATCAAGAAGATGTCGCATGAGTCTGTTGCAAAATTTGCTGTGAGATGGAGGCTAGAGGCTTCTAAGATGCATCCTCCATTACCTGAAGATGAGCTGATAGCAACTTTCATTGACCTCCAAGAAGGCATATTTTACGAAAAGCTACTTTTTGCCAATTTAAAGGATTTTTCCAGTTTAATTCGGTATGCAAAGATTTTGGAAGAAAAATTTCAAACCGGAAGGTTGATTGACTATGACACTACAATGCCAGTTTTCAATTGTTCTGATGCACCTGAAAATATTCAAGACTCTCAGCCTTCGCAAGTGCACTACAATCATGATATGCAAAATTCAAGTCGCCAGCATCGATCTCATCAGGCACCATCTGGTCATCAAAGCACGAAGAAGTTTAGACCTCGTACATTCACTCCTCTAGAAGAGTCTGTGAGTAGCATATTTGAAAAATTGCAAGCTGAAGGACTTTTGCAACCAAGGAAAGGAACAATTCCCAAGCACTTGCCTCCACATTTTGATCCATTCAAGCATTGTGCTTATCATTCAAATATCCAAGGTCATGATACTGAAGAATGCAGTGGCTTGAGATACAAAATTCAAAGCTTTATTGATAATGGCAAAATAATAGTGCAAGAAGATCCATTAAGTGGTTACTGCGGCATTCCTCCCGCAGGCACAATTTTTGTTAAAGGCGAGGCATCAGCCCCAAGATATTCAAAGAAGATGCGGTTTGCAAGCTAAGAAGACTGCAAAGACCGCATTTTTGCAGCTTGAAATGGCATTTCATTGCCCAACTATCTTATGTTTTAACTACTCTGTTGCAGTTTTATTCATCCTAGTTGTAATGAACTACGTTATGTTTTGCTACCCTTATTGGGCTTAGTTCCAAAATCAATGAAATTTCGTTTTTCCCAAATAACCCAAGCCAAAGCAGTTATAGATGGTTTATCTTGTGCAAAGAGAAGAGTTTCAAGAATGTCAGATTTTTCGCAACAACAACACATTTGATTGCCATGCAAGCAAAACGCAGATTTGAAGCCAAATTAGGTGTTCAAACAAGCCAACCGTTATTTGATCAAAAACTAACATTTGTTCTTTGATTAAACAGGGGCAAATTTTGCAAAGTTCAGCATCAAGGTGGAAGGAGCAATGCAAAGTGTCACAACTTCCCAGAAATTTTATAGTACTTATAATTTTTCTTTGAATGCAGAAATCTCAAGCAGCGAAACGACAAGAACTCGCAACTATTAGTTTCTTGAAGAATATTTGCCTTATCGCATATGCAGAACAACTCTATTTTAGTTTTTGATCGATTATCGCTTCACCAGCACAGGCCAGACGATTTCAGATTTTGCAAGATACCGGGTTTATCCACCCACAAATAGGATACTTTGGGTCCTTCCACCCACAAATAGGATATTCGGGTTCTTCCACCCACAAATAGGATATTCGGGTCCTTCCACCCACAAATAGGATATCTGGGTCATTCCACCCACAAATAGGATATCTGGGTCCTTCCACCCACAAATAGGATATCTGGGGTTCTTCCACCCACAAATAGGATACTCGGGTCCTTCCACCCACAAATAGGATATTCGGGTCCTTCCACCCACAAATAGGATATCCGGGTCCTTCCACCCACAAATAGGATACTTTGGGTTCTTCCACCCACAAATAGGATATGCAGGTTTCTTTCAAGTAGATTGATAGTCCAAGACAAGTCGGCTGAAGCACCCCTTTCGGAATGTTTCGCGATGTCGGTTGTCTCGCAATATTGGCATGATATGTTTAAAGTAGATTGATAGTCTAAGACAAGTCGGCTGAAGCACCCCTTTCGGAATGTTTCGCGATGTCGGTTGTCTCGCAATATTGGCATGATATATTTGAAGTAGATAATAAAGATAGACAATTCGACTTGAGACATCATGTCTCGTTAGTCAACTTACCTTATGAAAGCATTGCATTCTACAATTCGTTCTCACTTTGCCTATTGTTTTACTTTACTGTTTCAGAATAATGATCAGCTTAGAGGTTCCCCGGGCGGAGTGCCTCGTCAGTTGATCGAAAGAAGGACTATTGATGATATCACAACCACCCGCATTTATAATTTTATGTTATCACTCTTTTATTTCTTATTCCAATTATTACAGTTTATTAGCAGTTGCTCGCTTACCGTTTGTCAAGTTTATTACAGGGTTTTGGCAGTACCGCAGCAGCATTTGGAGCATAACGTGGAACTTTTTCTTAGCAGTGAACTGGGGCAATTGTTGATATGAGCTAGGCTCGTCAACAAGGATCTGAAGAATCGCACTCGAACAAGCAAGTCCTATCCTAATCTTCCATCTTCGGATTAGGACGTCAGCCTGAATTCTTTCCTTTTCGTGCGTCTTTTCTATCAATCGTGCGAGTTTGCGTATCTAAGTATCGTGGAACTACATATGGCCTGATTCTCTTTCAGCCCGAGATATGTAGGCAACTCGAAAACCGGAGTTCGGCCATAAGCCTCGCCTTTTGGTTCTTGGAATCAAAAGTCTTTGGCTTTATCGTGACAAAATTGGCTTTTCCGTCAACTTCTTTACCCAGAAAACTCTTTCATCCTTTTCGGGTAAAGAGGGGCAGCTGTTGACACCCAATTTCGTCCCGAAAATTTAATTAATTAAATAAAAATCAATTATTAAAATTAAAATTTATTAAAGTAAATTCATAAATTTTTGAAAGAAAAGGGTAAATTACATTGTTTACTTCAAAATCCAGCTTATAAATGCAATTAGTTTAACTAAAAGCAAAAGAAGCTAAATGTGCAAGCCCCATCCAATTAGCCTATATCTGTAATACCCATATATACACTTCTAACAGGCCAAATTTCCTCAGCCCATCAGCTTGACCCGTTTCTTTCCCATTTCCCCTTAACCCGAATCCTAATCCCCTAATCCCTTCCCCTTAATCCCAATCTCTCCTCAAAAGACCTTGAATCAGTCCAAGAATTTGTACAGTGGTCCCCTCCCCACGTTCCCTTCTTTGCCTTTTCCGTACCAGAACCACGCAGTTCCAAATCCTGTCGTCCATTTCAAAAAGCAAGTTAATCCGAGCCCTAGATCGATTCTAACGGCCATTTTGTATGGATAAGGGTTGGATTCGTGCCACCTTTATGTGAAGAGACGAATCTAACCTTTATCCTACAAAGAAAAGGTCGAAATTGGGGGTCGATTTTGGGAATTGGGCACCATCCGAAAACCCTACTCATCAGGTATTTATACTCCTTATTCTCAGTTTTAGGGAGGGGTTCTTAGCAGCAGAAAAAGAGAGAGAGAGAGGCGCAATAACATACACATACATGAATATTTTTCCTCAGTTTTCTTTTACAATGAAATAGTGTTACAGTTTCTGTTGAATTTTTGCGTATCGCTTCGTCGTTGTTTGAGTCGTCGCTTCTGTTATTCGTGTCGTCTTCTCGCTCGAGTCACTTAGTCGAGTCGCTTCCCTTCAGATCCCGCGCCCCTCTTCACTGCACCAAAACAGGTCGGTTTTTCTACATTTTATGAGTACTTCTTTTCTATTGGATGTATACCTCTGATCTGAAGTACATGTGTGGCTGTGTGATGTATACTTTGTGAAAAAGCAGTCAAAATGATGTATGATGTGATGCTGTAAATGAAACTAATCTGGTTTATGTGTGAAGATTTTAAAACATTGAATGATAAAGTTTGAGCCTTCGACATTTGTTGTGGTGTTTCATATGAGTTTTTGACTAGCTTAAGTCAGAGAGAGTTGTTTGTGCAGCCATGCCTCAGTTCTAGACCATTATGTTTAATAGCCGAGTTATCTTTGCATGTTCCCTGCTACTCTTTTACACTGTCAAGTACATAATCTTTAATATAGCTAGTCACTATTTGTGAGTGAACCTTGAGTTTGTTTCAGGTTCCTAGTGGTTTGCAAGTATGTGTTTGTGTGCAGGTAGTTGTTTGTGTGTGCGGCAGGGGTATCAGTCAGGGAGTATAGCAGATAGGGGTTCAGGGAGTTTTGGTAGTTGAAGTTGCTTGTTGAGAGGTTCAGACCGGTCTTTGAAGGTGAGGAAAGGGGCTATTTGGCTTTGGTGAATTCAGGGAGGCCTGTAGGGGCTGATATAGAAGCAAAGTGTGTGTGTGTGAGGTGTAGAGGGGCTGTTTCTTTAGGTTGTTTCATGGAGTTTGGTTCCTGGTTATCTTGAAGTAGCAGGGGTTTGGTTATGTGCAAATGGTGTTAAGGGTGGCTTGTATTTGTATAGGTAAGAAATGCAGGGAGTTGTGGAGGCGGTCCAGTAGGTGTGTTTGAGTGTAGAAAGGGTATGCAGGGGCTTTAGTGAATTGAAGGAGTCCAGGGATCTGTTTGTGCATGAGAGTTCTGTTATGGCTGTATAGAAGACCAGGGGTTCAGTTATGGTATGCAGAGAAGTAGGGTATGTTTGTTCGGTGTGTGCAGTGTATAAGCTGAGTAATATGTTGTTTGTGTGGTTTGTCCCTTGAGCATGTTTAATTGAAGTTCACTTTTCTACTTTAAATTCTGTAAACTTTAAAAAATGTAATTTTTCCTTTGTGTATTTGTCAAGTTTCTGCGTGTTTAAATCAAAGAATGATACATTTTTTAGAGTCAAGTTGTAAGATTCAGGGTGTAAAATTTAGTTCCTTAATCACAAGGTGTGGTCTTGGTTTGTCATCTGTGGAAAGCTGAATACTTTGGAGATGAAGAAATAAAGATTTCCTTTATTAGTTTTGGTTCTTAAGTTTAGTTTAATCCGTTCATTTTTTTGTAAAGGGTTGAAACTTTAAGCTCTTTCTTTGATAAAGTCTTTGATCTATAATTGATTTTCATGATTAGTTCTGTAAAGATTAAACCAAGTGAATTACGTTATAATTTCTTCTTAGTCCATTTGAAGCCTGCTAGTATTTCAAATTTAAAGTTATAAATTTTGAGTGAAGTGATGTTTGTTTTCAAAATCATCTTAGGAGTTTAAACTAAAATTATGTTTCTTTCCGGCTTAAAGTCTTAATATTGAGCATGTTTAGTGTTACTTTGTTCAACTAAAATGAGTTCAGTGAGTAGCTTAGTTAAGTTAGTCTTTGGTCTTAACTTATTCTTTACTAATTGCTCTCTTATGAAGGATGAGTTCTTTCTTAATCTAATCTAAGTTTGTGATCCTCATTTAGAATAAAATTTCAATCTTTCTTGTTTCGACATATTGGGTTAATAAGAAATAGGTTTGGTTCATGTCTGTTTCTTCAAAAGAAGTACGAGTTTATTTAAAATCCATTTGGAAGGTACAAGAAATTATCTATTTCTTTGGGTAGTAAATGAACTTAATTACAGAAGAAAAAATGTATTCCTCTAAGACTTGGCTGCTATTAAGATAATGATGTTTGAAGCTTTACTCATGCATTCTAGTCAGAATTGTTTCCTTAACTTAATAGTCAATCTTTTTTTTTGTCAAGAGTTTAACGATTGAGCTTTTGGTCAAATCTAGATATCTTCGCATGATTCTCTAAGAGTTTTAGCTTGGCAGTTGTTTATTCTTTTATACAAAATTTGATAGTAAAGCATGTTATCAGTAGAACGACTTTGTTCAAAGACATAAGCAAACTGTTTGAAGAAATATTTGTTCAGAGCTGGTAGCGTTAATCATAGGGTCATCTTCATGCAATAAATTTTCATGGTTTATAATGTAATGGTTTGCTCACTGTCTTGTTCAAATTATTTTCTATTTACTAATCCTTTTCTCATCTTATCTTTGCACAATACACGCTTGAGGCGAGTTTGGTTAAAACTCGCAAATTGGGCTCGGCTAATTGGCATGGGAGCCGTTTGGATCAACTTGGTTGAAATTGCATCGCTATCAAGGCTCAAATGATTGAGTTTGCTAAATCCGGGTTCTACCTTCTCAAACTCCCGCTTTCCCGTTCCCTTTAGAAAGCATGTTTTAGGAAGCCCTGAACCGGACTAGGATTTGCATGTTAGAAACTTGGTAGGATAGTCGCTTTATTGAACTGTTAACTTATCGCATGTTTTAAAATGATTATATAATTGCCTATCCCGTTTTTTTTTGGACTCGCCAATTAGTTTAAGTTAATAGTAATCTATGGTTAATTATCGAGTGCAAAGAAATTAAAATTTAATTAAATTATACATCTCCATCTATTATTTATATTTATTTATCCATTTATCAAATATTTATTTATCCATCTACTCATTTATCCATTAATCGGATTAATTATGCGATATTTATTTATTAAATTATTTTATTTATTTATTTATTTAATTTAATTAATCATTTATTTATTTAATTAATTAATAATAATTATTTATTCATCTACTTATTTAATCAATTACTATTCATTTGATCTTTTACTTAGTTAAATTAACATATTAATTTGTTTAATTAAGTTATCTATTTATTTATTTATCCATTTACTTAAGCGATCAATTAATCAATTATTTATCTAATTATTTACTTAGAATGTTGTATTTTATTCTATTATTTATTTTATTTATCCTTTATTAATTTAACTAATCAAGCAACCATGTTGTAATTTATCCATTTAATTAATCTTAAGATTACAATCATTTATTTATTTAAGTATCGGCGTAATCAAAACCTTATCTTAGTTATATTATCCATAGTTAAATTTAATTCTATTATCCTTAACAAATTCGTGAAAAACCGCCGGATTAACCGCATTTAGCGGATTTTCGAAAGTGCTCCCGCAAGGGACCTTCTTTCGAATTTAATAGAACCACTTACTCAGAATCTCTGATTTTTAATTTAATTTCATTTAATTAAAGAATAAATTGCACTCTTTAGTTAACTTAGGTTCCTAATAATCCTTAAATTAGGTGGCGACTCCAAAGAAAACCCTTTGGAATCCCATTTTGTTGAAATATACCCGAAACCTATCTTTTCTTTAAGAAAGGGTAATTTTTGGGGTTCAACAGTGGCTTTTCAACCCCCTCAACTAGTGGTTCATTTTCACACACAAGTTGACCCAAAGATTCTACACTAGTTGCAAACACATTATACTCATGCAAATCATCAACTAGCATAGAGTTTTCACAATCAAGATCACAAGACAAGGAAGTAGCATGCTCAAGGGAGGAAGAACTAACATATATTTTTGAGGGTGTCATGAATGTCTCCACCTTGTAGCTCACATTCGGCGTCTCCTTCACCTTGTCTTTCCATCTTGGAACATGATTAAGGCTCCTTCGGTTTACCTCAAGAATACCTACACAAGTACTCAAACAAGTAGAAGAAAAAGATAAAGGGTTAAGGTTAGAATAAGAGGTGTCCTCACTCTCAATTTTTCTTTTTCCCTCTTTCTTTTCCCTCATTTTTTTTCCAAGGTTAGGTGTAGATTCGGGTGGTGACAACCCACTCATATCACTCAATACAGCCTCTCCTTTTTCCACTCGAGAGTTGTCACCGGTCGCTCCCTTACTACTCCTCTCTATCTTTTGTCTCTCAAATTCGGGTGAATTGGGACGAGGCCCAAGAATACCCATAGCCGGAGTAGGTGGACTTTTTACATCAACCCGAAATCTAGGACTTGGAGACTCATCGCTTGACGTCTCCTTCTTCTTTGTTGGTGAACCACTCGGCTTTAGAAGCGGCTTCGGGATCACCTTGTTGACATTTGTCAACTCTTTTGTAGCACTAGTCCCACCATTACTTGTGTTTGTAGGACTCCTCGATTGCACAACTTTCCCAATGGAATGAAGTTCTCGCTCCTTGCTCCTTTTCATAGCCAAAGAAGGTACACTAGTAGGCAATCGGCCTCTCGCCCGATAAGGCACAAAGTCATAAACCCTTTGCCCAATGCCCACAAGATATGCATCCTTCACCACACTATATTGCACCCTCTTCCCCTCCAACCACGACTCACCTATCCACACATCAACATGACGCATGGGATACACACCACACCACACCTAGCATTTATAATTCCTATGAGATATGAGTACCCGAGCCTCCTTAGAAACCCACACTCAATCATACTCATACGGATGCTCTAGCTTATGGCATGGTATCCTAAGCCTATCAACCAAAGAGGTGCTAATACAATTGGCATCGGTATCACCAATCTTGAGCAAGTATCCTCCAATACCATCTACCTCAACAACGAACCTGCTTCTACCCAAGTCTTGTACATTGGCATCCAAATGAGAATTGGGACGCCCACAAGTGTCAACACCAACAACTTGGGTCTTCCTTATCCCTCCACTAGTGGCAACACCACTAGAACAATCTCCACTTCCCGTCACTCTCCCAATATTAGACGTGTTGTTGGAAGTCGAGGAAGGAACCTTGCCATGGAACCCATAAGTGCCTCTTGCCTTGGTTCCATAGCCCATAGTACTACTCCTACTACAACCATCCACGCCCCTCACGGCATACAACCCCTTTGTAGCAAAAGCAACACCATCTCCCAAACCAACCTCCACATGGGAATTAGAAGCATTAGGTCGCTTAGCGTACCTAGAAGATGCAAGCTTCTTCTTTCCCACGGAACGACCACCACCATCTCCCATACTAATGGAAGGTCCTCCACTACTCCCTTGTACTCCATTAGCAACACCAAGAGAAGATGCATAAGAACAATTCATATACTCAACATCATCATCAACTTTATCTATGTCACTATCATGCTCAAATTCACCACAAGTAGAGTAAGTAGGATCAATGTACCTTGAAGCGTCACCATCTTCGATTTCTTGACTAGAAGCATAGGCATCACCACATTCTTCATCACAAGCCTCATAGTCTTCATCAATCTCACGATCATCATAGTGAACCGCTTCATCAAAATAGGAGCCATGGTTTCCATCATCATAGTAATGTCTATCATCACCCTCATTGGAACCATAGTCTCCATCATCACCATACGAGTCATAGCAACTCGCATCATCTCCGCATGAGCCATAATCCCCACAATCATCATCCGACATTGTTGCAACACCAAGGAACAAAACCTCCCAAAAGTCACTCCCTCACGTGTATCACTCAATATATGTATACTCAAGAGCGAGGCCTTATCAACTTGGGAACCAAGGTAATCACAACTAGCATGTCCAAGTTAAAGTTTGGAATGGAATTAATGAGACTCGATGTACGGACGGCTATTTAAAGTGCGCACTTGAGGCCAAAAGGAGTTCTACGACTCTTCTTTGAATTCTAGTCTCCTCTACACACGAATACCTAATACGCTAAAGGATTAGTGTCTTTCAAGTAGGCCAATTACCTTAGAAACACTAACCAAGAGGTATAGTAGGAAACGGGACACAAAAGATTTGACTAGAATTGGCACCAAACAGATTTGGAATCGGATGAAAATTTCGTTTGTGATCTAGAAACTCATCATATTTAATGGTCCAATTGGAGTTTAGATGTTTGGAAACTGTTCGGACGCTGTTGCGAACGTTCTGTCCCAAAACTGGAATTCTGGAATTTTTTGTTCATCGCTATCGCGACCAGACGTGCGCGATCGCGACCAGACGTGCGCGATCGCGACCAGACGTGCGCGATCGCGAAGGGTTAATTTTTCAAAAAATAATTTTGCTCTTCGCTATCGGAGAATTAGTCTTCGTGATCGCGGAGGGTTAATTCCTGCAACTTTTCCAGCAACTCCAAAACGGGTTTTGGCGATTTTTGGCCAACCTTTTGGCTCGATTTCAACCCGATACACAAAACCAACGATACCCAAAGGTGTATACAACTAATATCATCAATCCCCAATAGTTTTTCAACCCCAAACAACAACAACAAGCTTCGATTCAAGATTGAAGCGTTTTCAAGAATTTTCAAACTTTTGGATTTTAATTTTCGAAATTTTTTAATCGTAACACCAAAACACGAGGTATGGGTATCAAAACGACGGGAATACAATAAGGAACAAACCCCAATACTTTTTAACACCCAGGGATTCGAATCCAACCCAATCAACCAATTTTTTTCAATTTTTCTAGTTTTTCTATTTTTTTGTTTTTCTTCAATCTTTCAAGAACAAACACAATAACAACAACAATACTAACACGATGAACAAGGAACGGGGGTTTGTAAGAACATAATCCGAGCCTTGCTCTGATACCAACTGATGCAATGGAAAACGAGCGGATGCTAAAGACGATACAAATATGCGGAAGCGATAAAGATAACAAGAAATCGAGACTAGGAAGGCAAGAAATTAGAAGAAAGAATCGAATTCAATTCACTAATGTTGATTGAATTCAAAAGGGAGAAAGGGAAACTCGAACCTTACAATGGATTCAAACTAGGTGTCGATCTCCATAGGTTCCAAGTTAACGAGTTACATGAAGCCTCGGGCTTCCAATTCGAAGGGCTCGGCCTCTTCTCTAATTCTCTCTTCTCAATTGTTCATACAAGGTAAACTAATGAAATGAAGAGCTAATGTGCTATTTATACATTTACAATGATAAATGGATAAAATTGCCCTTGCAGCTGTTTCTGGCTCGCTGCTCAGCTCCTCTTCATCGCGATCGCGCCAAGAGGGCTCGCGATCGCGCAGGCATCAATTCAAGGCATCGCGATCGCGCCAAGGGGCTCACGATCGCGCAGGTCTCCATCCTCTTCAGCTTCGCCTTCGCGTTCCATAGGCGCTGTCGCGCAGGGCAACCAAAGCCTCTTCGCGATCGTGCAGGCATGGCCGCGATCGCGAAGAACAAATGTTCTTCGGCAGGCAGTGAGCTCCCAGTGTGCTCCCCTGTTTTGCCCTGTTTTGGGCTGCCCTGTTTCCTGCACTGTTTTCCTCAGTCCTCGGCGCTCCAATACATGATCTTCAAGATATTTCCGGAGGCCTTGACTCGTATCCCTTGTGCTCTCGAGCTTGGCTTTTGATGGTTGTCGTTTAGGTCATTTTATATTGCATCAATCTCGTATGCTAGTAAATTACACGGGTAAAAGTAAAAAAATAAGAACAAGAAGGGGGACGATTAATACCATTCCCTCAAGCTTATGCCAGGGTAAATCATAGAAGATATGACACTAACCTTTTGATGATAAAAACAGAGGGCCACTTTTGTATACCTGCCAAGACAAAATTCTCAATTTAATAAAATCAACTTCATAAAACAGAATTAATTAACCTTATTGTTTTAATCTTTATAGGGTATATGTATCAACTAAAAAAACTACAAAGTATTTAGTCGTAAGATGGTAGCTTGTGATGTGTGGATTAGGCACAGGTCATGTGTATGAACTCATATAAAAGTCGGAAAATTTGTAACTTATACAAATAAATGAAAAAGAAACATTATGTGCGACAAAACTTGAATATTAATGTAAATAATATATTAAAGTGAAATCTGATGACTATAAGCAGTCGGAAGAAGAGTGCAGATGACTCTGAAAAATGATTTATAAGGCTTTCGCACCAACAAAAGTGGCATCTATAGGCTGGTTAGTGGCTCATGTTGCATGTTTGACTCAAGAAATTCTAGGAAGAAAAGGTTGGACAATGAGCACTAGGTCTTATCTTTGCGTAAACTGTTGTGAACTATGGATCCATTATTTTTACATTATCACTTTCCTTGAAAAAGTATATACACTTTTATGGCCATAAATGGTGTAAAAAGTGCATTTCGTGAAAAGTCTACTAGCATACTGGAAATCTACGTATCCAAAGATTTCTATGAAGAAAATCTGGGAACTATTCCATTATGCATAGCATGGAAAATATACGAGATGACGAGTAGAAGGTGCTCGTAAGCAAAAAGGAGCAACTTCAAGCATTGGAATATAGATGTATTTGCAACTTGTATTATTGGCAGAAAGAATTTTTTTTTTTTTTTAATTTTCAGAAAATGTTAGGTTTGTCAGCATTCTTAAAAATATAATGTACCCGGTCTAGCTTGTTTGTACTTTTGATAAGATCATCTTCATGTATTTTCTTGCAATAATACCTTTCCTTATCAAAAAGAAGAAGAAAAGTGAAGGAAGTGTTAACTCTTAAAGGTCAACGAAATTCATCAATTCACCCCATGGTTAATTAATTTAAGACATAAAAATGTTATATCTCTTTGACAAAAGTAATGCCGGTGACATAGTGTTAAAAGCAATAACCTACAACACTCTCAAATTGAATACTACTTATTACAGTTGGCTAAGGACCAAATACAGACAAATATATCATGATATTTTAGTCGGCATTACATTGTTTTTTTGTGGCTGAGAGCTGCCATAAAATGGAATAGCTTGAAGCAATACTAGAATACAAGGAAAATTAAGTCTTATTTACTGTATGGACAGTTGAGCACATCGAGTAAGTATCTACTAGTACTAGACTACTAGTTATCTGACAGACTTACCTTATTACCACAATGAAGTTGTGCCTTTTCATTTGTCCCAGGTGGTGCAGGTGCATGATTACTCAATTCTACCTGCATAAGAAAAAGTTTACTAAAAAATACACCTTTAAAAGAAAAAAAAATATATTCATAGAAAATTTGGTAACGGAAAATGCAGAGAAATGATGATGACCTGAGAAGCATCACCATCTTCGTTAGTCATGGCCTTAGCGTGACGCAATTGCTATCGCCAACAACAATCACCTAAAATATCCTGCATTATAGAAAGTTAACTTTAAAGACACTGAAGGATTATACACAATCCAAGAACATACAAAGTGCCCAGGGTCTAACCGTATTTGTTTCACTAGTCAGGGATGCAATCACATGTATAAACACGGACTACACCATAAAATTCACAGTCTAAGGTCGTACCTGAGTTACAGATGAAGTTCCAGTTCGTAGAAGATCACCAATGTTCTTCTTAGGAATCTACCACATAATTCTTCACATAGAAGAAAAGAGTTTTGTTTTACTAGAGGAAGTGAATGTTCTGTTCTTCTCTTGGGGAGAAATAACGTTGGTGCTCAAAGAAAGAGAAAGAGGAGTTTTTGTAAACAAGACAACTCTTGTTTAAGTGACACATCTATTCCCAATAGGTGTGTCTTTTCCTTCTCTCTTTTTACTTTAATTTCTTAATATAAATAAATATAACAAATTACATATATTTATTTACTTGAACATGGATCCGGGTTGACCCACATGGGTGACCCGTATCCAATTTCCAACATCTCCCACTCACACATGGTGGGTCAACTCTCATTCCAAATCTGTAACTTCCATACTTAACGACTAGACCGTGTGACCAGTGCATACTTCGAGAGCTTAGTTGCTATACATCTGTTAGGAATATATAACATCTCGATTAACAGAACCTTGGAGTAGATTGCAGTATGCAATACCCTAGATCATTTATCACATTCATCTGTCTCATAATCTCTTTGTATTAACTTGAGTTCATCATTATGTTATTATGTTCTTGTCCCAAAGACAAACATAATGGGTGCACCAATGAACACAATTAATGTGATAATACTCAATGATCTTCCTCGTCTCAAGAATCTCTTAATCTCAATCTAACTTGCTTTTCTAGAAATATTCCGCCAGACCGAATCATCCATGATCTCTTGGCAACACTCTAAGATAGCAAACACCAAATTGAATCTCGAGAAACTGATCAAAGTCATGAGGGTACAAAAGAAAGAAAATTACTTATAATTTTCAGGGCTTCACACGATAAACAAGTAGAGATTTAACTTGTATCGCCCATAGGTCACTCTATGCATACGTGGTATGAATCACGTATCACAGTATTGACTCCTTTTTCGTGGAGCGTATGTCTTTCAAAAATTAAATACTGTGCAGATGATAGCCAGACAACCTATGTCTAACTTTGAGTTCACAAAACTACTCATACATTCTATCCTTTAGAACTCACATCTGGCATTAAGACAGACTGTCACATTTAATCATAAATGATTAACCAAAAAAAACAAGCGACATTCTTTTTATAAACTTCAAGCTCTTTATTATTATCACCTCAGATAATAATAAGTTTATAATTGTCTCATCTCTATTAGTCACCTAGACAGTAGAGGTGATTGCCTGTGTGAATAGGCCAATCTTTTTGTTTGTCCGACATACTTCAAATTTATGTACTAAACATCAAACCATTCTATGTATATGACCCAACTAAACAATCAATTTAGGCTTCAACTACATTAACTCCAATAATGCAGTTTTATGTGAACATGCTTGGGAAAATTTAAATATAAATACATCAACATCTACGCAAACTCAATGCCTCACATATGACTCATAAGCAACAAACTCTATGAGTTTCATTATCAGATCTGCTATCATATAAT
The DNA here is from genome assembly GCA_037355625.1 of Petunia x hybrida. Taxonomy (NCBI): domain Eukaryota; kingdom Viridiplantae; phylum Streptophyta; class Magnoliopsida; order Solanales; family Solanaceae; genus Petunia; species Petunia x hybrida. The sequence goes on from JBBBVM010000781.1 coordinate 301,678, forward strand.
GCATAGAGATGTATTTCATATTCACTTTTCTATGTACAACTATGTCTCTAAGGAAATTATACTCATATCAATATGGTTTGTCTTTTAAAAATACTTGTGACTTTTGTGTAAGCTATTGAGACTTGACTATCAACACTTGATTGTCACTAGTTCAATAACACTATCAAACATACCCAAATTTATCATAAAGACGTTTAAGCCAAACAGCTTCTTGCACAGTTGCTGAAAACGCTACAAATTCAGCTTTCTTTATAAATAAGGCTGATGATTGTTTCTTGCGGCACAAACAATATACACATCGCTATTGTTTAGCAAAGAAGGACATACTCGGATTTAGATTTTCTCTCATCTAAATCCTTCTCAATCATCGTAAGTATAGCTTTTGAGTTGTAGATGATTTCCTTTACATTACAAGGATAATCACATGTGCCTTTGAGATACCTCAGTATCTTTAACTGCTTTCCAGTATTCATTTTCTAAGTCAGATTGATATCCACTAACTAGAATAACAGATATCAAGTTTCAAGAGACAAAAATCATATTCTTGTGGATTCACGAGGACACATCCTCCCACTTGAAACTTCGGCTCTAGAAATAGGAGTATTAATGGATTTGCACTATTGCATATTAAATCGCTCATGAAAATTTCTTAATATAAGATTTTTCTGAAAGAGACAACAATCTCTTCGAACGATCTCTTGAAATTTGAACTTCAAGGATTCACCCATATTTTTTCGATACTACATTAAGACTTTCGCGTATTTTGAGAACCCATTTGTTCCCAATGGCGCTATGGCCTATAAGCAGATCAACCAATTCCAACTCTTGGTTTGGTTTCACTAACTCCATTTCATGTTCCATTGTTCTAGGTACTTATCCTTAGCAGCGCATTTGAGATTATTTATCTTGTCGAGTAACTATATATGCTTCCCCTTCGATCTCAAATCGATAATGGGGAATATGTAGATGACTCATTCGTCGAGGTTGAGATTGATAAAATTGATTTATCAATTGATAGTTACTCCCACTGGGACCAACGATATTAAATGAATTCTCTTTTGGACAAAATCTGGTGTTAGTTGGAACATATCCATTATCACCAAATATGAATCTCACTCGAATCTATCAAGCGTTAATAGCGGAAGCAATTTGATCCACAGTTTCTTGAAGAGACAAGTCTTAACCTATCTCACTCTACTTAGGAAAAACGTTCGCTAACAATGTAACATCATGATCCAGTTTCAGTTACTATGTCACTGTTGTCTTGTTCACTTATGAATGTACAAATCTTGGACTAAAATAGTATCACAAATTGATACATGCCATTCCCCTTGGAACTAGTTTTCCATGTGGGAAAATAACTTAATGTACAGTGGCAACAAAAATCCAATAGTAGAAAACAATTGGATTTTCAACTATCCATAACTTATATAGAATATAAGTAACTGTCTTAGAAAAATTTCATAATTTGGATCAAAGATGTCATAATGTACCAGCTACAATAGAATGTAAAGCCACTTTCAAGAGACGTCACAGACATATCTAGAATCTCAAGAGCCTCTTGCTCTTTTAGGACATACTGGATTTTATTGTCACCTTTAACTCTACACGTTTGTTAAAAGGTCGGAACAATAATCTTGTAGCAGTTAACATATTGATATAGACTAGGTATAACCCATTTGAGACAACTATGTACTTTCTTATAGCCTAAAATTCATATACAAACTAATCCTTAAAATATTTAAACTATGTTAATATTTATTTCACATTAGATTTGGAATCGAAAGTTCACTATGTTCCCAATCATCATCCAAATTCTAATATTCAATAAATCTAACATAGTCAATTATTAAAGGAACACTTATCTGAAATTACTTAATTCAAGAGCAACTAATTATAATTTCTATAACAAATATAGAAATACGTTCAATAAAAAATTCATTGAATCTGAAAAACCATACATACTTGTAAATTTTATCACACAAACAATTGCACAATCCACTACACCTAGTCATAATTTTTCTGTCACTTCCAGAACAAAAAAAAAATTATGACTTGAACAAACATGTACACATAAAGGATTGGAGGAATTGCTTGGCATGTCATTAGAGGGGTTGCAGATCAATTCCACTTTGTCTGATGCTTTGTCATATGGGCGTAAAAGTTACAACACACAGTTGTTAGAATTTCAATTTCTTTTTACCATACAACTACTAATAAATACATCTAGACAAAAAAAAATTTCGTAACACATACGGAGAAAATTCCAGACTAACCACACAATTGTGGCAATGAAAGTTTACCATATGGAAAACAAAGCTCAGAACTCACTGTCACCGCCTTGTACATACACATGTGTAGCTATACTTATAGAATAAAATGCACTGATTGACTTATCAAATTAGTGACAATGTAGTTCTGCTAAACAACTTACAAATATGAAGCACCATTTTGCTTCCATCTGTCATGATTAGTTATCTTGAAACTTGAGTGAAATTTCATTCTACTATTTTATTGTGTCCATGCACAAAGTTACTTTTAATTGGAGGAGACACTGTCCACTAATCAACTCAACCGTCTAATACTGCCGTAAGCATTCCAGGATGTGGATTTTAATTTAAAAAAATGAAAGTCCTCCTTTCACTTTTCAAGTCACTTATATATTGTTCAAGTTTTGGGTAGTCTGAGGTTGAGAAGGAGACGTAAACTTCAAGTTTTCATGTTGTTTGGGACTTAATCCTGTAACAGTATTTCTAATGCTCCAAAGACATTAAATTCTTCTACAATTTTGGGATGGCAGTTGACTGTTTACGGTGCAAGTTATTGATAAAAGTCAAAAACATATTTTACTCTATATCAGAAATTCTTAACAGAAGAACTCTTTCCTTCATAAACTTTTCCACCACAATGACTATATTCACAGTGAGCAGCAGAACGTCATTTATGCCGAAGATTTCAGCACTTTGTTACATATCCACTTTCCCAATTCTTAATTCTTGTCAGAAACTTCCCCTTAGGAAGTACAATGGGCAGTCTCATTGGCTATGTCACTAAAGACTAGAAAAAAACAACATGGTTTAATCTGATAAGAAACCTTTGACAAAAACACTATATGAATGTCCTACTCAATAGTAAGTCAATTTTGGACTAAGTTCATCAGTACAAATTCTTAACCACAGACAAGGAGAGAAATATCACAAACGGTGGAAGCAAGGGTCAGACCTATGATCTCATAGCAACAGTTTGGCTTCCTTCACATGGAGTGTTATCATGGATTAAAAAATAGAATCAAATACTGCCACAACTATTGTGACAACGAAAAAAAAACAGTGACCCAGGAGATAACAACACCAAAAAAAAATATTACTGATGTCGCCCAACTTTTCAACAATTTACGGTGGTAATCATACAGAATATAGCTTGTGATTATCGACTAAGAAACAAATAACTCGTGCTTTGATACCAATGAAGGATTATACACAATCCAAGAACATACAAAGTGCCCAGGGTCTAACCGTATTGTTTCACTAGTCAGGGATGCAATCACATATATAAACACGGACTACACCATAAAATTCACAGTCTAAGGTCGTACCTGAGTTACAGATGAAGTTCCAGTTCGTAGAAGATCACCAATGTTCTTCTTAGGAATCTACCACATAATTCTTCACATAGAAGAAAAGAGTTTTGTTTTACTAGAGGAAGTGAATGTTCTGTTCTTCTCTTGGGGAGAAATAACGTTGGTGCTCAAAGAAAGAGAAAGAGGAGTTTTTGTAAACAAGTTTAAGTGACACATCTATTCCCAATAGGTGTGTCTTTTCCTTCTCTCTTTTTACTTTAATTTCTTAATATAAATAAATATAACAAATTACATATATTTATTTACTTGAACATGGATCCGGGTTGACCCACATGGGTGACCCGTATCCAATTTCCAACAGATACAATTATATTCAATGAAAATAGTAAAGATGTGGGAAATAAGTAATACAAACAGAGATAAGAAGTGACTTCCCTTGCGTGTTTGTATTGAAATAACTCTATACCTTCTATTTCTTCTGCAAAGCTAGGAAAGAGGTGTTACGACAACATCGAACGAGAAGGACCATTTGCCAACGAAAAAACGGAAGTTAAGGAAGGAAGCAAGCATTGGCATAAGGGAAGAAAGAAAGAGAATACACCAAATGAGGCATTTCCGGGGAGACCATTTCTTTCTTTTCCTTCGATTGATTTGCTTACACGTCTACCGTATAGTTCTCTTCCTTCCATTTTTCCTAGCTTTTATTTCTACGAGTACTCGAAAATGGATATTTTTACAGTGCTAATGAAAACAAAGACCTAAGGAGTACAATTTTTTTTTATTTTTTTTGATTTTTTGAAAACTTCTTTGGTTATAGTATTTTTTTATTTTTTTTTGAAAAAACTTGTTTCGTTATAGTCTTGTTTTATTTTTTTAACCTTTTCTTAAGACAAGTTTTTGAAATTCCAAAAGCTGGTTTGAAGTTTTTTTTTTTTTTTTTTTTTGGGCAAAACTCATTTTTGATCAAAACATAAATTTTTATTAAGTCACACACAAGTGCAAAAACAACTTCAGATTGCAAATACCATTTTCAAATTTAACTCAAATATTTTTTTAATTTCAACCAAATAGATGTCCAAACACATAATAAGTGTCTACCCAGAGACACACACTCATTTTTATTTGAGGCATAATTATGTTACATGTAGGGTTTAAGAAAGAATGAGTATATTATAATTTGTGGCTTTTATATATGTTATAAAATATTTATGGTTATAAAGCTTTGAAAATTGTATTTTTTTATGGAATGAACTAATAGAAAAAATTTGTCATTCTTTTCAAAACAATAGGATATTTATTACGTCATTGTTTTGGAGGCAATCCATCTCTTAATGTCAAAATAATACAACGTTGTTAGATCTCTCGTCAGAACCTAGAGAGAGGGTCTGTCATCTCTCTACTTTCCCAAAACTCACCAACTGACAACCGACCTTCCACCTTCCCACTTCATTCGAAAAAAACCTTTCATTTCCTTGCAACACAAATCCTAATATCTGACTTATCATCTATCCCACCACAAAATATTGCTATTCCACCAAAATCTCCCGATATTGATAACTCAAGTGATTCATCTTCCTTATCGTTTAAACAGAAATTACTATCCTTTCAGAATTTCACCAACGATTCTAACATGGTTCCCGATCAAGATGATATTCATGAATATCCTTACTCTGCCATGGACCAGGAATAACTATCGGTGGATTTGGGGGAGATTCAACTATCCGACGAAGATAAACGGAGAATCTATCATCCGTGGCGGTTCTCTATAATCATTAAGTTATTCGGTAAGAAAATCTCTCATCAATACCTAAAGCAAAATTATATTCTATGTGGTCTTTGTCTGAAGATTTTGCGTTAATAGATCTTGGCTATGATTATTATATAGCAAAACTTAACTTAGAAGCTAATATGATAAAAGTGTTTCAAGAGGCCCCTTGGTTCATAAATGGTCATTATTTGACCATTAAGCAATGGGAGCCAAATTTTGTTACCTCGACTGCAAAATACACTTCATCAGCAGTCTGGGTAAGATTACCACAATTACCAACTGAGTTTTATGATGCCCAGATCCTAAAGAAAATAGAAAATTCCTTAGGTAAATTGCTAAAAGTAGATATGTGCACTAGTACAACTTTAAGGGGAAGGTATGCGAGGTTATGTGCCGAAGTGTCCTTAAATATACCTGTAAAATGATCCATTAAAATAGGTCCTCATAATCAAAAAGTCCTGTATGAAGGACAAAATATTTTATGTACATCTAGTGGTTTGTTGGGCCACACAAAGTCTAAATGTCAGGAAGCAGTTAAATTTACTCCCAGCACTCAGTCACCTTTAAAAGCATCCCAGCACCCTTCAGAGCTCACTCAAGCTGAGGAGGAGAACAAATGGCAGACTGTGACTTTTCAGAGGAGAAAACTAAGCAATGGTAATCAGTCTCTAACTGGGGATCATGCAGGTAAATCTATTAGCCCAACAGTAGTCTCTACAGGTAAATTTCTAACCCCTCAATCTTCAGTTTTTAAAGTTAAAAATTTACATGCTTCTCATGCTCAAAAGCCTTCTAGTAGTAATAGATTTCTTACTTTGCCTGATTCTCTAATAGGGGATGACATTGCCCCACCCCAAATACAAAAAGGACCTTTGTTGCCATCGTCCAATATAACAGGTCCTTTAATATTTAATAAAATCATCCATGCAAAGCCTGAGACACGTGCTTGAAACGTGTCTGTCAAAAAAGATATGCACCCCACCTCCCAATCATTACAGGACAGTGTAAAGACAAAATATAACTCTACTTCAAATTTAATTACAAAAGAACAAAAACATAATAATCCTAACACTGACACATTGGATAACCATGCAATCACTCTGTCTTCTAAAAATGACAAATCAGCTAACACTTCAAGCCATTTGGCAACACCTTCTATTCAAACTGCCATGCACATTGATAAGCCAATGGCTCCTCTTACAAATATATTAACTTCCAAACACTCTACTCCCTTGCATAACTCTCAACACGCAAAAGATTGTACCAAAACCCAAAGTATTTCCTTTTACTTAAGTTCCAACTATGTTTCCATACCAACAAAGAGTTTACAGAAGGAGAGTGATCCTAGTGCCTGTCCTCAGGAGAATTCCTTTGCCCAGAATGAACAATATACCTCCACCAATGAAAAATTTCCCTCCACCTCCTCTACCAAACTTCAACCAACCACCACCACTGGTGTTTGCTCCACCACCACTACCAGCAGACCACCAACCCCAGTCATGGATAGAGCATGCTTTAATGGGTCTAGCTGTGTCCTTCAATATGGACCTGAATGGTCAAGAGATCATTCTAATGTTTTAAAACTCTGCATTCCCTAGTAAACCTGATTTCAGAAGGGATGAAATTAGCATTGGACAACTACCTCAATCATCTATGGATGATGAATATCTTAGATCCTCTAGCTCCTGCAATGGGTCCAGCTCTATTTCCATACTTACACAATCATTGGAACCTTCCTCCTCACTTCAACCCACATCCCAATGTGAACCCAGTCCACAATCTTCCATTCTTCCCACCTCAGGTTCCCAATGCACCACCACTTTTCTTCCCCCTAGCAACCACAGCCAGTCAATGGGAATCCCCCTCCAGCTCAACAGGCTCCTCAGGCACCTCCACCTCATGTTCCACAAGCACAGTTTCCCCCACCTCAAAACCCAGTGGAACCTCCTGTGAACCAACCACTGGACCCTCAGGTGGAGGATCCACAGGAAGTGATGAATCAGGAGGATGTCCCTCCCATTGTACTAGAACTAGAAGAAGAGATGGTAGAGGAAGAGGTGCTGGAACCTGTTCCACAGGGATCAATCACAGAAATCTCAAGCCTGCGCATGGCCACTTACATGCTCTTCCCAGAAACAGAAAACAGGAAATATATTCACACCTTGCCAATTCTCCTATACAAGACCTTCTTAGACATCAGACCCACTGTAAACAAGGATGCAGGCAAGTATGCTGCAGTTATGAACCCAACCTTGGCCAAGGAACAAATATAGGCCAGGGAGGCTGGGATTCATCTCCAGAAACAACCATGCAACCACCAAACAATGATGAATGATAACACAAATTTTATATTTTGGAATATTATGGGTGATTACAATATGGATGTTAGAAGAAATCTGGATGAACTTATCTGGGTTCATAATCCTTGTTTACTGGCTTTGATGGAAACTAGGATTTATAGTCATGTCCCTCTTAGAAACCTTCTTCACTTTGATCGTATGATTGAAATTCCTGCCCAAGGATCAGGAAGATCTGGTGGTCTGGTGGTACTATGGAAGACAGCAAAATTGTCATTATATGACATAAGGGTAACATACCAGGAAATACATGCAATGGTCAAGGTACTCCCTAGCCACACTCCCTGGTTATTCTCTGCAATTTATGCTAGTACTAAGCTTCACAATAGACTATCATTATGGAATAATTTATGCAACATCTTTGATAACTATAAGGGTCCTTGGTTTATGGGTGGGGATTTTAATGAAATTTTGATTCAATATGATAAGTGGGGAGGAAGTCCTATTAACAGAAATAGACAACAGTTCTTTAATCAATGTCTAAATCACTGCAATCTCATAAATCTAGGGTTTAAAGGTTCAAAATTCACTTGGTCAAACTATAGACAATTTTCTAGAAGCCTAATTCTTGAGAGACTTGATAGGTGTTTTACTAATGATTGGTGGTTACAAAAGTATCCAGATGTGTCTATCACCCACCTACCTAAAACTTGTTCTGATCATACACCTCTTTTAATTTCAGTTATGAAACCTAGCTTCTACCCCTCATCCAGACCCTTTAAATTAGAAAAGTTTTGGTGTTCTCACCCTGAATTCTCTCATAAAGTCCAGGAAAGTTGGGCTAATACTACTATAGACCATGCTATTCCTCACTTTACTGACTCTATTAAACAATGGAGTCAGCAAACATTTGACAATATCATGCTTAATAAAAAAAGACTGTTGGCTAGGTTAGGAGGTATTCAGAAATCTCCAAACTATCCTACTAGTGTTTTTCTTCATAATTTGGAAAAGGATCTCACTAAACAATATAATGATATTCTGATTATAGAAGAGGATTATTGAAAAATGAGATCCATAATTAATTGGCTTAACAATGGTGATGCCAACACAAAATTCTATCACATCTCCACCCTTAACAGAAGAAGGAAAAATAAAATTCACTTCTTTAAAGATAACAATGGTAACTGGATTACTGACCCTTCACAGCTACTATCTCATACTCATAATTATTTTAAAGATATTTTTACCACTGCTCATCACTCTACAGATTATAAAGATATAATCTCTTCTGCTAGTAGCTTTCATAATATTGATTTGTCCCCTCTAGATAATCCTTTTCAAGATCTTGAGATTACTAAGGCAATATTTTCTTTCCAGCCCTATAAAGATCCTGGGCCTGATGGTCTTCATCCTTTTTTCTATCAAAATAATTGGGATACAGCGGGTCCTACTGTATCTAAATTCTGTCATGAAGTTTTTTCTCAATCCCACATCCCTCACTTTATCAATAATACCTATCTATGTCTTCTTCCTAAATTTCATAATGCTAATAATTTAAAAAATTTTAGACCAATTGGCCTGTGTAATACCATTTATATGGTCATAACTAAAATTATTGTCCATAGGGTCAAACCTTTTCTGTCAACCCTTATCAGCCCTTATCAAACTAGTTTCATTAAAGGTAGAAGGACTTCCGACAATGCAATTATTATCCAAGAGATAATTAACTATTTTCAGAAATTCAAAAGTTCAAAGGCTAAAATGATTCTGAAAATTGATCTTGAGAAGGCTTTTGACAGATTAGAATGGTCCTTCATATATCGTACTCTAAATTATTTTAAATTTCCCCCCTAATATCACTAAACTTATTATGTCCTGCCTCACTACCAGCAACATTGTTGTCCTGGTAAATGGAGCCTTAAGAAATTATTTCTCCCCTTCTAGAGGCATTAGGCAGGGAGACCCTTTGTCTCCTTACCTCTTTATCTTATCTATGGAAATACTTTCCAATCTCATAAATCACTATGTAGATTATACATTATGGGACCCTATACACATTTGCCCCAATGGTCCCGATTTTACCCATCTCTTTTATGCTGATGATCTGACCATTATGGTTCAGGCTAACATAAAATTAGCTAACTCTATAAAACAATGCCTACATCTATTATGTAATCTATCAGGGCAAAAAATAAATACTACAAAGACCAGACTGATTTTTCTGAAACATTGTCCTTCTAATCAAAAGGATTCTATTACTGCCATTCTTAATTACAATGTCTCTACTACCTTTGGCAAATATCTTGGGTTTCTAATTCTCAATACTAGACCCAAACCTTCTGATTTTCAACTAATCATTGATAAAATGCTTACTAGGCTAGCAGGCTGGAAAACAAACTTCCTCACTTTGGCAGGTCGTGTAACCCTAGCAAGAGCAACTTTTAATGCAATCCCTAATCATATAATGACCTACCATTACCTCCCTAAGAAAATTCATAATATTATTGATAAAACTCAGAGAGACTTTATATGGGGTTCTACCACTTCACAGAGAAAATCCACTATGTTTCTTGGGACACTTTAGCAAACACTAAGTATTTAGGAGGTCTTGATATTAAGCAAGCTCACCATAAAAATTTGGCTCTCCTAGCTAGTTTATCCTGGAGAATGTTTATTCAGCCAAAGCTTCCATGGGCTAAACTTTTGCTTCATAAATATAAATTAGCTAGAAGACCTTCCCCTCCTTCCTTTATTTGGAAACATCTTCAAAAGGGGTGGGATGTGTGTAAGCAAGGTATTGGTTGGTCAATAGGTAGTGGTGCTAATATTAATGTTTGGGTAGATAAATGGATACCTACACTTCCACCTCTTAGAAACACCATCCAAGGTCCTCTTACTCCACATGACTCAAATCTTACACTTGATAATCATATTATTATCAATAATACTTGGAATTTCAATAACCTTTCATTTATCCTACCACCTCAAATTCAAGATGCTATTCAATCTCTGCAACCCCCTTCACACCCTGATTTGCCTGACACTCCTTATTGGTCTCTCAACTCAAATGGGTTTTTTACCACAAAATCAATTTATGAAATTTTAAAACCATCTACACAAGTGGATAGGGACTTTACGTGGATATGGAATCTCTATATTCTTCCTAAGATCAAATTCTTCCTATGGAAAACTCAACATAATAGGTTACCAACTAAGAGTTATCTTCACAAACTAAGTATTCAACCTAATCCCCTCTGTCATGTTTGCCATAACCAGGAAAATGTTTATCATATAATCCTGGAATGCCCTATTGCCATCAACTTATGGAACTGCCTCCTTGGTTACTTGCCTTCCATTAATCATGATGTTAACTGATTAACTCACCTCAAAGATTTTCTAACCTCAGGACAACACCATGTTCAAAGTATAGGCATTTCCTGGGATGATCTTTTTCCTTTTGTTATTTGGAATCTGTGGTTGAATCGTAATCACAATGTGTTTAACAACACTTGCAATCAATTAAGTAGTAGTTTAGTTATTATGATAACACAAGAATATAAATTCTTTACTGCTAAACACACATTACAAAACACTAAAAAGAAAATTACTTTTGGGTAGAAGCCACCTGATGGGACCAATATTAAGCTCAATATAGATGGCTCCTACTGTTCTGATACCCAAACTGGTGGTTTGGGAGGTGTCTTCAGATATTCACAAGGAAACTGGATGCTTGGCTGTACTATGAAAATTAAAGGGCCTTCTCACTCCTATATGGAACTCATGGCTCTCCATGTGGGTCTCAAAATTGCCTTACAACATCAGTTCCATTCACTCGAAGTGGACACTGATTCACTGGAAGTCATTAATCTTTTAGAATATAATAATCCAATATATTCTAACATCATTTCTGAATGTAGGTTCATCATCAGGAGACTGGGGAATGCAGTCGTGCGCCATAGCTTTAGAGAAGCTAACAAAGTTGCGCACTTTTTGTCAAGACATGGACTTCATGATATGATAGTAAATCAGTTGCAAACACTATCACTCCCGCCAGCTTGGATTAGCAAGGAAGTTCTTCTTGATAAGGATCCATCTATTACCTATAGTACAAGTATAGCTACTGATGCCTGTAATATTCTAGCTCAAGCAGTAAACTTGGCAGTGATCTCTATGGCTTTTTTGCGTAATACTCCTCTTGCCAATGTAAATATATCTGCGCCCACAGGGCATGCTATGGATACTGCTACTAGCAGTTTTGCAAATGTAACTATGTTTTAATGTTTAATATAATCTACCAGTTACCAAAAAAAAAAAAAATACAACGTTGTTTAGTTTGATAACAAGTTGTACTGGGCAGGGGCGAATTTACGTGGTAAGGACGAGGTGCCATGGCATTCGCTAATTTCGACCAAGACCTTCTATATAATGTGTAATTGTATAATAATTGATAAGTATTAAAAGTGGCACCCGATGTCACTTGGTCACACTTACATGGTAAATCCCAGTAGCTCTTTTTTGAAAAACATCTTGGACTTCCATGCAACAAACAAAGACCATCCACGGATTTCTGTTGTACGTAGTGTGACGTTCCGCCACATCATGAGCAAAATAATTTGTAGAAGGCAATGGAAATTTCTAGAGAGGCCAAGAGTGCTCTAGTGTGGAAGGCTCTATAACCTTAAAGGCCCTTAACTTAGGACTTCCTTGGAACATGTAGAAGTATCTAGATAATGGGAGAACATTTATTGGAGTTGGAAAGAACCACCAGCTCATGGAACACTCTAGAAGAGCTAAGAGAAAGCATGCCAACTTCCAGCTACCTTCATTAGTGTAGTGTAGAACCTTCTCTAAAGTAGTATAAATAGGACTAGGCATTTCATTTGCACTTGTCCAAAATCTAAGTCTTCTAAATAGTGTCTAGCATTATACCCTAGCATCCAACCAAGTTCCCTTGCTTTCATTTAATTGTACAAAATATTTGATCTTAATAAAAGCCTCTTTGCTGACAACTTGTGCCTTAACAGTGTGCAAACATGGCAGCTTTTCTTGCTTGGCATAGAGATCATCCGAGGATATGATGCCGGGCAACCTGTCACTAGACCCTTCACTCGGAGTCAAGCCAAGAAGGTTCAAGAGGTGCACTAATACTTGGAAAGGAAGGGCCTCGAAGAAGGAAGCGAATGGAAGCCGTTCCGGATGATCCAGGCTCAGGCGCCCCGCCGGGAGCAACCAGGCGCTCTGCCCTAGAAAGCAGGCACCAGGCGCTCCGCCCAGACCACCTCACTGGTAAATTTCGTGGGCGCTCTGCCCGAAATGCTGAAGGGGCGAGAATTTAAGTGTTTAAAGACTATTTTGGCCTTGCGTGGTCTTTTTAACTTAAAGCCTAATGTGTGGGCATTTTAGACCTTTACATAGAGCTTATAAACCTCTATAAATAGATTAGCCTATGCTATTTCATTGCTTAGCTCATTATTGATGATTAAAGAATCTTGTTAAGAGTTGAACTCTTGTGAATGAATGAAACAACCTAGTTTGGGACTTATTTTTCTTCTAGTGGATCTAGATGTATTCCATTCCCTCCCCGATCATTCTACTTGTGGGTTCTTATTGACTCGAGGGTAGTTGCGTAGCGTAGGTGTTCCTTGATGATCTCCCGGGGTGTATCGAAACTAGTTCTTCGGTGCTACTTGAGTTAGTTGTTCGAGCCACGTCTCGTTTTTATCGTTTCTTTACTTTCCGCGTTATTCCCTGATAAGGATCAAAATCAAAAGACGATAAAAGATAAAAGATAAAGGGAACGAGACGCGTCTCGAACTCCCTACAAGGTATCCACGAAGAACTTGTTCCGTAAAATACTCGTATTGGTGCCAAGAAGAGCCTACGCTAAGTAACTACCCTCGAGTCAACACTCGGGACTCGCAAATAGAATCATCGGGGGGTTTGGGGATCAACTAGCTCACCTAGAAGACTCAAACTAACTAAGGGTTTCATTTCATTTAAAGAGACTCTTTCTCTTGAAATTTTGTTCAATCATTCATCAAAGCTAACTAAGGAAATTGGAAGACTAATGGAGTATTTATAGGCCTCACCTAGACATCAATGAAAGGCCTAAAATACCCTTAAAGTAGATTCTAAAGTCATAAGCCACGTAGGGATATAATAGGAATTACATACGATAAAAATTAGAATTCCCATCAATCTTCAGCAAAATAGGCGCCCCGCCTAAACACAGGGGTGGACCACCCATAAATTTTCAGAGAGTTGGGTAGGCGGTCCGCCTAGTAAGTGGGCGGTCCGCCTGCTTCTCCGGCTCCTTGAAACGCCTCGAAATGTGTCTCGGATGCTCCTCGTTCCATGGCGTTTCAATGCATAAGCTCTTCCTTAGCCTTGGATGGAGCTTTTGGATGGTTGCTCGAGTTGCCCTGCATCATCCTCCCCTTCTTGAGAAGATTTCGTCCTCGAAATCAAGGCTTGGTCTCTCATGGCATCATCAACTCCTCGGGGTGGCCAAGACTCTCCTTCTTTGTCCTTCTTGATCGTCACTTTGACATAGGCTTCTTCCAAGATCTCCCCCGCCTTAGCATGGAGCTTAGAACCTACAAGCAACGACAAGCAAACACAAGCAAACTTCCTACTTCGAATGTAGGTTAGTGCAAGAAGTGTGGAAAACACACTCTTGTGGTATAACCAAGTATCAATAATAAGCACAAATATCAAGTATCCAAGGAGAACAACAAGTACTTGGTTAAATAACAATATTCACTCAACACAATAATGAGCAAATAGGTCATGGGGACATGGAAAATGCAAGACCAAACTATCAAAATCCCTTTGAATCTTAAGCTCAAGATCAACATACCAATCCCTCCTCAAAGTGTGATTAACATATGGAGTGGAGTGAGTCAAATAGCTCAACCTACAAGTAGTATCAAGCACTCCACTCCCCTTCTTTAGAGCATACCTACTCACACCAAGGGACTCCTCTTCCCCCCTCCCCCCCCCCCCCCCCCCCCAACTTCATCACCTAAGCAACCCTTCTCAAAAGACAAGCTCTCAAGGAAGGTATTGATGATGGACTCTTCATCATCATAACCCCAACAAGCAATAGTAGGGTCACTCAAAGAACCATCTACCTCACCCAAATTCTCAAAGAATGGGTAGCCTAAGGAGTCAAAACTTTCACACCATGGGGGTTCCATTTGACTACTCACCCTAGTCCGATACAAGTCATTACCACTATTGAGGATGCCTTGAAACAATGGATTAGTAAAAACATGCATCCCAATATCATGATCAAGCATAGACAAGTTATCAAGACTAGGTTCACTTGAGGAGTCATCATAGACAACCTTATCCAATTCATACAATTTGGACTCCTCAAGGTCACTATCAACTTTACCACAACACATAGATCCACCAAATAGAAGCATATCAATAAGGGTATGATCAACTATCTCATCGTCCCCTTTGTCAATGATTGGTGGGGTATCATAGCAAAGGTCACGATCATTGTCAACTATCTAATCTACACTAGGGAGAGGTTCATTGAACAATTAGCTCACATCATGATGTGGTATAACATCCCTCGCAACTAGTGTTTCACAAGCACATTCAAGTCGACTACTAGACTCTTCACTAGTGGTATACTCACTAGATGCATCAAAAATACCAACTAGTGTTGAGTCATCACAAGACAAATAGCTAGTAGGCTCATGGAAAGGTGAAGTAACACTTACATTTGTAGTACTTCCTTGATCACTCACAAGGCTTGAAGTGTCATATGCAACTCCTCCTTCATGAAGCTCATATTGAGAACTTTTCTCCTCTTGTCTTTCCTTCCAAGCACATGGTTGAGGCTCCAATGGCTTGTCTTCAATTGTACCTACACAAGAACTTTCCCAAGAAAAAGTAGAAGATGAAGAATTGTTAGAACAATGGGTGCTCTCACAATTAATTTTTCTTTCCTCACCTCGCTTCTCTCTAAATTTTACCTTATGGTCATGTGTAGTTTGTGCAAACAATCCACTCACATCACTCCTCAAATCCTCTCCTTTTTCCTCTCTTGGATTGTCACCGGTCACTCCCTCACTTCTCTCTATCTTTTCTCTCTCATTTGAAGTGGAGTGACTCTCACTTTCATCATGCAATGGCAAAACAATAAGATTGTTTGCTTCGGGTTCAAGAACAATGGGTGACTTTGCTTTAGCCGCCTCCCTCAACTCCTTCATTCGTTTGTAGTCTTCCCTTACTTGCCTTGGAGTCAAAGGTCTAAGCACATACTTCCTCCCATGCATCCTTCTTGACCGTGTAGGAGTTGGTCCGGCCATCATGCACTACACACCTATCATGTTGCCATGGCCTCCCAAACAATAGATGGCAAGCTTGCATCGGGACCACATCAAACATGATTTTATCCCTATAGTTTCCAATGCTAAACTCAATCATCACTTGCTTCACCACCTTTAGTTCACCACACTCACTAAGCCATTGTAAACGATATGGTTTTGGGTGCTTTAGAGTGGGTAACTTCAATTGGGTAATCAAGGTTTGGCTCACTATGTTGGCACAACTCCCCGAATCAACAACCATTGAACATACTTGGTCCATCACACGACACCTAGCATGAAAGAGGTTTTCTCTTTGATCATTTTCCACCTCCTCTTCCATAAAAATGGTACTCAAGCTTCTCCTAACCACCAAGAACAATTGAGGATCCGCATCCTCCTCTATAGCCTCCTCATAAACAACTTCCTCATCTTCCTCTACTCCCTCATTTTCAGGCTCACTATCTTGCTCATAACCAAATTTCCAACCACAACCATGGTTCATTTTGTAGGGCAATCCCTAGCAAAATGGCCATAGCCTTTGCACTTATAGCATTAAGTAGAAGTAGAAGTAGGATTGCTCAATCGAGTTTTAGAAGTACCTTCCAAGTATGATGTAGTCTTCTCGTATGGCTTCTTCACTTCTTTACTAGCACTTGTACTTAAAGAGTTTGCATTTGGAGTCTTCTATTCTTTTGGCTTGCTTGCGGTAATAGGAGTGTTGCTTTTGGACTTCTCTCCCTTAAGCCAATTCTCGGCTTCAATTACAGCTTCAAAAAGATCTTGAAGTGAAAGATAAGTATGCAACCTCAATTGAGAAGCTATACCATAGCTCAAGCCATTCTTGAAGCGGATCATGGCTTGTTCCACACATTCGGTATCCATATCTAATGCCATCCGGGTCTTCTCGAATTCATCAAAGTACTCATGCACCGATTTGACACCTTGTTTTAGATCATAAAGCTTCTTAAGTTGCTCTTGTCGATACCTTGGAGTTATGTACTTGGTGTTCATAAGAGTTTTCAACTCTTCCCAAGTCACATTTACTTGCATATTCATCCTTCTTCTTGACCTCTTCATGGACTCCCACCAAGTAGAAGCATAGGCCTTAAAGGTAGAAATATCATAGGTGCCCTTTCTCTCCTCGGTCATCTCATTGGTGTCAAACACTCTCTCCATGAGTAGTATCCATTCCATGTATGCCTCTGAATCACAAGTTCCCTTAACGGATGGAAGATTGAGCTTAACACTATTGAGGTTGTTGTTGTCACGTAACCCATGGTTAGGCTCCGGTTGGCCTCCATAGTGATCATCATAAGCAACATAGTCCATCCTAGCATTCCTCCAATCATATCCCATGGGTGGCCCTCGACCTCGGCCTCTACCCCTATCCACATTTCGACCCCAATTCATTTTCCCACTAGGTTGATAAGGAGCATTTCCTCGGGGATTGCCCAAGTTGTGGGGAATGCCCACGGGTTGGGTATTGCCCAACACACACTCTTGAAGAGCTTCAACTTTCTTTTGTTCATACTTCTTGGTTAGCTCCACAAAGTGTCCGGGAGTCATAGGAGTGCTATGACTTGTGCCTTCTCTGGATTCAATTTGGACACTCGGGGTCCTCCTCTTACCGGTCTCCACTTGATTCCTCTCAACGGTCTCAAGTCTCAAAGATATGTCCTCCAACTTGGCCATAATGGTGGCCATGAAATCCTTCATGGGATTATCTCCCTCGTTTGCCATTGTACCTATAAAAGCAACAAACCTTAGTAAAACACCTCACCTACACCCTCACGTGGATAGCACTCGGGTCACTCGTTTAGTGGTGGTGGATATTTCACTCAAGTTTGAGTCTAGAAGCTTCACGTAGTTGATCAACGAACCACAACTCAATCACTCAATCCACGAGTCAAGTGTACTACGGAGTGAGTGGAGTTAATACGACTCTATTGGACGATAAGCACTTTAAGTGAGGACTTGAATCAAAAGATACTACGGGTCTTCTTTGAATTCTACTCTCCTATCTAGGCACGATTATCCTAAAAGCTCAAAGTAATTAGTACTAATCGAGTAGGATTATACTCTAATAGCACTAACCGGAAGCAATGAAACAAAGAATCCTAGAAGAATCTACCCAAAACTCCAAATTAGGAAAACAGGCGCCCCACCTACTTGCACTGGGCGGTCCGCCTGGTTCTCTGCAGAGGGGAGTAGGCGGTCCGCCTGAAAAACAGGCGACCCAAAGTCCAGAGAGCCTCCCCAAAGTGGGCGGTCCGCCTCTGTGACTAGGCGCCCCCGCCTACTGCAAATTCCAGCACAGTTCAACTTCGTTTTTCTTGGCTTTAGCACCCAAAAATCCAACAAATATCACGTTGTTTTAGCAATCCGAAGGTACCCAAATGTTGTTTCAACCACAAAGATCGAACCCCAATGATTTTAAGCAAACCCCAATAAAAAACAAGCAATCACCATTTTCATCAAGTTCATAGCTAGGGTTTCAAACTTTCAAATTTTTTCAAGGGTTTCAAATATTCAAATCTTGGAATACAACTCCAAATCATGAGTTTAGGGTACCAAAATAACGGGTTTCCAATAAGGAACAAACTCCAATATCAATCACACAACGGGTCCATCAAACCAAGAACATACGATCAATTTTTTGGTATTTTTCAACTTTTTCTACTTTTTTGTGTTTTTCTTCTTTTCAATAACAATAACAAGAAAACTAAAGTAGAAACTAACCTAGGCACGAAGAATCAAGGGTCGGGGGTTTGTAAAAATAAAACCCGAGCCTTGCTCGATACCAAGATGATAAGGATCAAAATCAAAAGACGATGGAAGATAAAAGATAAAGGGAACGAGACGCGTCTCGAACTCCCTACAAGGTATCCACGGAGAACTTGTTCCGTGAAATCCTCGTATCGGTGTCAAGAAGAGCCTACGCTAAGCAACTACCCTCGAGACTCACAAGTAGAATGATCGGGGGGGGGGGGGGTTTGGGGATCAACTAGCTCACCTAGAAGACTCAAAACCAACTAAGGGTTTCATTTCATTCAAAGAGACTCTTTCTCTTGAAAGTTTGTTCAATCATTCATCATAGCTAACTAAGGAAATGGAAAGACTAATGGAGTATTTATAGGCCTCACCTAGAGATCAAAGAAAGGCCTAAAGTACCCTTAAAGTAGATTCTAAAGTCATAAGCCACGTAGGGCTATAATAGGAATTACATAGGATAAAAATTAGAATTCCCGTCAATCTTCAGCAAAACAGGCGCCCCGCCTAGTTGCTCCTCACTGCAGAGTAAGCGCCCTGCCTGAACACAGGGGCGGACCGCCCATAAATGTTCAGAGAGTTGGGTAGGCGGTCCGCCTAGTAAGTGGGCGGTCCGCCTGCTTCTCCGGCTCCGTGAAACACCTCGAAATGTGTCTCGGATGTTCCTCGTTCCATGGCGTTTCAATGCATAAGCTCTTCCTTGGCCTTGGATGGTGCTTTTGGATGGTTGCTCGAGTTGCCCCACATCATTCCCTGCATCAGTTGGTATCAGAGCAAGGCTCGGGTTTTGTTTCTACAAACCCCCGACCCTTGGTTCTTCGTGTCTAGTATCTTTTCTTTTAGTTTTCTTGTTGTTGAAGTTATTGAAAGAAGAAAAATACAAAAAAATAGAAAAGTTGAAAAATTCAAAAATTGGTCATAACTTTTTAGTGTGTTTGATTCTTGTTATGGGTGTTACTGGGGATTATCCTTCTTGAAAACCCGACGTTTGGGTACCACAATCTCGTGGATTGGATTAGAATCAAGAAATTTCGAAATTGAAAAACCCCAATTTGTTAAACCCTTGTTAAACCCTTATTCTTGATGAATTTGATTAATTCTTGGGTTGATTGATTATTGGGTTGTTGATTTGGTTATGGGGTTTGTTCTACATTGAAAAAAAAAACAATTTAAACAAATTTTGTGAGATTTGGAGTTGAATAACATCAAGTTTGAAGAATCGAAACCCACCTTGAACCCCTTTTTGATACCCCAACTTGAATCTTTGAATGATGATTGTGCATTGATTGTTGGTTGTTTGGGTGTTATAGTCATTGAGGTTTGAAGAGTATAGCAATATACAACTTTGGGTACCTTGGATTTGTGCAAAACACGTTGAAATCGATCCAAAATTTGGATTGAAATTGAAGAAAATCGTAGTTGGAAGAGCAGAGGCCCGATGATCAGGCGCTTCGCCCAACCCTAGGGCACTCCACCTAACCACCCTCATTGGTGGTTTTCTCAGGCGCTCCGCCCACTTTCACTGGGTGCTCAACCTAACACCTTAAGGTGTGGAATTGGGTAGTTTTTCCTAGGTTTTCTTGTTTCTTTGTTTGCTTAACTTCTAACTAGTGTTTATCTAAGTAATGTTCCTACTTAATTTGCACCAGTCCATTGAGCTTTTAGGTGATTCGTGCATTAGTTAGAGAGTAGAACTCCAAGAAGATTCGTAGATCCTTTTTACTCAAGTCCTCACTTCAAAGTGCTTATCGTTCATTGAGTCACATAAACTCCACTCACCCCGGAGTACAATTGACTCGTGGATAATTTGATTGAGTTGAGGGATTGTTATTCATCTATGTGAAGATTTTGCATACAAGTTCGAGTGAAATATCCACCACCACTAAACGAGTGAACCGAGTGAAAGACAAGTCAGGGAGTGTGTGAGGTGATTTCACTAATGTTTGTTCTTCTTGTAGGTACAATGGCCAACGAAGGTGAAGATTTTGTAAAGAGTGCTTTGGCTGGTATCCTTGCTAAAATATATCTCATGAGCCAAAGGATTGAATCTCTTGAAAAGGTGACCTCAAGTTCCCAAGTTGAGCAAGGGACCCCGAGTGTCGAAGATGATAAAGGGACTGCGAGAGTCCAAGTCGAGAAAGGGACCCCAAGTGTCCAAGTTGAAGCCGGTGAAGGCTCAAGTAGTCCTACCTTTACCCCGGAACAAGTTGTTAAGTTGCTTAATCAACAACGGGTAAAGGAAGATCGTGAGAGACATGAACAAGTGTTGGGCAATACCCAACGAGCGGGCATTCCCCGCCTAGTGAGCAACACCCACCTTTTAGGCAATCCCCAAAGGAATGTTCCTGTCCAATGGCCATTCGAAATGTGCAACCTCTTGAACAAGTTGGAGAAGCTCAAGAAGGGGATGAGGAAGTGGTGCAATGCAATTCCCGAAGGGGTTGCTAAGCACAATGCGGAAGAAGGACAATTAAAGAAGAAGATAAAAGCAAGACAAAACTTGCTTCTTTCGAAAGAACAGTGGGGAACCTGTCCCAAAGCTCGATCGAAAGGGAGACAAGAATCACCCTAACTATGCAACAATCCTCAAGAAGACATTGCCTCTTGCAAACTGAATGATCAAAGAGGAATGTTCAATCGGATTAACCGAAAGCCACAAGTCCATAAAGCCCTCACCGGGGTTTGCTCACGACGGAGACAAAAGAAATGTGCTCGGCACTTTTCATTCAATTTCAATATTCAAAAACTAGCTACTTACAATGAAATGAAACAATGTTTATATAGGAAATACTAAGGGTAAACTAGTAAATAGGTCACAGTCGACAAATAGAAATAAGCCACGCAGGGCTGAGTTAAAATGTGTTCGGCAGATTTGGCTTCGGTGAGCCTGGCTTCGGTTCTTGATTGTCTGCTCGAACACATGTGCCATCGGGCGCTGACTTCCTTAGCTTCGAACACATGATGTTGTGTTCGGCTCTGCGCTGCCCGGTGTCAAGAGCTGCAGTTCGGTGACTTTGTCCTCGGGCTCAAACTTGAAGATGTAGCCCTCGGTTTCCTCACTTTGCAATCCCCTCTCCGAGCACATGCTTCTTCCCATCGTAGTCAGCTGGACGTGCATGTCATGGAGCAGCTTAGCTTGACTTCGGGTGATTGGTCTCCCCGGTTGATTGTCATCGAGTTCGTGATCAGCACTTCGAGCTGCATCATCCTCCCCTTCTTGAGAGGATTTCGTCCTCGAAATCGAGTCATCCTCTATCTCCGATACTGGACCTACGGCACAAGGAGCTAAATCAGCAACATTGAAAGTGTTGGACACATTATACTCACCTGGGAGGTCGATAACATAAGCATTGTTGTTTATTTTGCTCAGCACTTGAAATGGACCATCCCCTCGAGGAGCCAATTTTCCTTTCCTTAGGTTCGGGAATCGTTCCTTTCGGAAGTGAACCCAAACCCAATCACCCTTCTTTAACTCCAACCGTTTACGCCCCTTGTTTTTCTTTAAGGCAACCTTTGCATAGGCGTCCTCGAGGTTCTTCTTCACCTTCACATGCAACTCGAGCAGAGCTTTGGCTCGGTGAGTACCTGCAAAATCGATAACAACATCTCGAGGCAATGGGGTTAGATCAAGTGGAATTAAAGGGTTAAATCCGTACACACACTCGAACGGGGTCATGTTAATCATTCGATGCACCGTTCGATTGTATGCAAACTCCATCATGGGCAAACGATCAGCCCAGTTTCCAACCTTTCCTTTGGTCATTGCCCGAAGCAAAGAACCCAAGGTTCGGTTAACTACTTCGGTCTGTCCATCAGTCTGAGGATGGTGAGACGTCGAGAAAAGTAGTTTGGTGCCGAGGGCACCCCATAGACACTTCCAAAAATGACTCAAGAATTTTGTGTCCCGATCACTCACAATAGTACGAGGGACACCATGCAATTTCAACACATTGGAAACAAATAATGTAGCTACATGCTGGGCATCGTCACACTTCTTGCAAGGAATAAAGTGAGCCATTTTCGAAAATCGATCAACCACAACGAAGATGCTATCATGTCCTCCCCCCGACCTCGGTAACCCCAAGACAAAGTCCATAGATATATCAACCCAAGGTCGATCAGGTACAGGTAACGGGGTGTATAAACCATGAGGGTTGGACTTCGATTTAGCTTTCTTGCAAACGAGACAAGCGTTGCAAAGCTTTTCCACATCTCGTCGCATTTTGGGCCAACGGAACTGCTCGGTCAAGATACCAAGAGTTTTGTCGACACCGAAGTGCCCCATCAGTCCACCGGAGTGAGCTTCCCGAACAAGGAGCTCTCTCCACGATGACACTGGCACACAAACCCTCCCATTCTTGAAGAGGTATCCATCGTGCCACTGATACTTCTCAACCCTTCGGCCACTCAAGATTGCGTCACGAACACATTTCAGCTTGGGATCGTCATCGTACATTAGCTTGATGCTTTCGAATCCCATGAGCCTCGAGGCGAGAGTGGTCGCTAAGGCAAATTTCCTTGATAGCGCATCGGCCACAACATTGTCTTTTCCCTTTTTGTAATGAATTACATAGGGAAAGCTCTCAATGAATTCAACCCATTTGGCATGCCTTTGGTTCAATTTCTCCTGCCCTCGGAGATGCTTCAAGGACTCATGATCACTTCGGACCACAAATTCTCGAGGCCACAAATAATGCTGCCAATGGGCGAGTGCTCGAACGAGGGCATACAATTCCTTATCGTACGTGGAGTAGTTCAAGGTTGCACCCTTAAGCTTTTCGCTAAAGTAAGCGATCGGTTTCGATTCTTGCATCAGCACTCCTCCGATCCCAACTCCAGACGCATCACACTCGACTTCGAATGCTTTGCCGAAGTCAGGGAGTTGCAACAACGGGGCAGAACAAAGCCTCCGTTTCAACTCTTGGAAAGCCCTTTCTTGGGACTTTCCCCACACAAATGGATTGTCTTTCTTAACCAGCTCGGTAAGAGGAGCTGCCACGGTGCTAAAGTCACGAACAAACCTTCGGTAAAAGCTAGCTAACCCATGGAAGCTACTTGTGATACCGAGGTCGGAGTTGGCCAATCTTTGATGGCTTCGACTTTTGATTCGTCGACTTCGACACCATTAGCACTGACAACGAATCCTAGAAAGACTACACGATCGACACCGAAGGCGCACTTCTTGAAGTTGGCGTACAACTTCTCTTCTCGAAGCTTTTCAAGCACAAGCCTTAGGTGCTCGACATGTTCATCCATGGTTCGACTATAAACAAGTATGTCATCGAAATAAACGACAACGAACTTGTTTATGAACGGTTTGAGCACATGGTTCATCAATCGCATGAATGTGCTCGGGGCGTTGGATAAGCCAAATGGCATTACCAACCATTCATAGAGACCGAATTTGGTCTTGAATGCGGTTTTCCACTCGTCTCCGGGTTTCATTCGGATCTGGTGGTAACCAGACCTGAGGTCAATCTTTGTAAAGCATGAAGAACCACTTAATTCATCAAGCATGTCATCTAATCGAGGGATAGGATGACGATACTTTACCGTGATTTTGTTGACTGCTCGACAGTCAACACACATTCGCCATGTTCCATCCTTCTTCGGGACAAGGATAACTGGAACGGCGCAAGGACTCAAGCTCTCTCGAACGAGGCCCTTGTTCAGCAACTCATCAACCTGCCGTTGGAGCTCTTTGGTGTCTTCGGGATTACACCGGTATGCAGGTTTGTTGGGGATTTGGGATCCCGGCACGAAGTCAATTTGGTGCTCGATTCCTCTCAACGGAGGCAATCCACCTGGCATTTCCTCGGGAAACATGTCCTCGAAGTCCTGCAAAACCTTACGAACAGACAAAGGCAAAGGGTTATCGTTAGAAAAATCATCATTAGAGTTTAGAAAGATACCCTTGTGCACGAGGCAAATCATCGTCTGACCGTGGTCGTTGCCTCGTAAGATCTCACCGGGTTGCATGATTGCACAGATTCCTTTCTCTTCGGTCGGTGAGTTTGTCTCTTCGGCCCCCAATTTTGCTCCCATCGGAAGCTTAGCTTTGGCCGCTTCTTTCAATTCTTTCATCCGTTTATAGTCCTCGGAGACTTGTTTTGGAGACAAAGGCTTGAGTACAAAACTCTTCCCATCGAGCTTCACAGTATAAGTGTTGGATCTGCCATTGTGAACAGCTATTCGGTCATATTGCCACGGTCGACCCAATAGCAAATGACAAGCTTGCATCGGCACCACATCGAATACCATTTCATCTTGATACTCGCCGATTCTAAACTTGATCCACACTTGTTTGACAACTCTCAATTCTCCACACTCATTCAGCCATTGTAATTTGTAAGGGTGGGGGTGCTTCATCGTTGGTAGTCCCATTTGTGAGACCAAAGTTTGGCTCACCACATTTGCACAACTACCAGAATCAATGATCATCGAACACACCTTTCCCCTCACTCGACATCGGGCATGAAAGAGGTTTTCTCTTTGGTTGTCCTCTTCTTCAAGAGTCATGCAGCTCAAATTCCTTCGAACCACAAGAAACATTTCCGGATGATCAGCTTCGGCAGCCTCATGATCATCATCACCTTCAGCTCGGTCAGTCTCCTCGATAACTTCCTCCTCGGTGTCACTCGCTTGCTCATGGACGGTTCCATCTTCGAGCAGTAGCATAACTTTGCGAGTTGGACACTCTTTTGCCATGTGACCATAACCTCTGTATTTATGACACTGAATATTTGAAGCACTAGGAGAGTTTAGTTGAACTTTACCTCCCACTTCTCTCGGTTGGTTAACGGTCACACCTTTCTCGAAGACTCTCTTCGAATCTCGAACAGTGTTGGCACCTGCTTGGTTAGGACTTTTCCATTCTTTTCCTCGGTTCAAGGGAGTAGAAGTAGTGACTCCTCGATACCGATTTGCTTTTTCTTCCTTCACCAATTTTTCAGCTTCGGTAGCAGCATCAAACAAATCTTCCAACGTGTGGTACACGTGGAGTCTCAACTGAGAGGACACATCCCGGGTCAAGCCATTTTTGAACCGGATAATGGCTTGTTCTTCGTCTTCGGTCAGGTCAAGATTCAATCGAACCTTTTCAAATTCATCATGGTATTCTTGAACTGACTTGGACCCTTGTTTTAGCTCATATAGCTTTTGCATCTGAGTTTGCCTGTACTTGGCACTCAAATACTTACCATCCATAGCTCTCATCAACTGTGGCCAGGTAGTGACTACGGGATAGTCATTTCTCCTTCTATGCCTCTTGTCAGATTCCCACCATGTTGATGCATAAGCTTCGAACGAAGCAATGGCATGGGCAGCTTTCCTCTCATCGGTCATCTCATTGGTTTCAAAGATGCGCTCCATTTTAAGCTTCCATTCAAGATACTCATCGGGATCACTAGTTCCTTTAAAGGGAGGAATAGTGATTTTGACATTGTTTAGATTTGAGTCTCGAACACCACGAATCTGTTCGGGATACTCATCTTCACGATCATCAACCTCACGCTCAATATTTCTTCCAAAATTTGCGCCTCGGCCTCGACCTCGGAAATTCCCACGTCCTCGGTGAGCTTGCCTTCGTTGAGCGAATGGCGGCTCACGATCATATTCGTCCTCGAGAAATTCCTCTTCATCAGCCTCTTCGGTTACAACTCCAAGGTCTCTTCGGTTCCTTGGGAGTGGTAACCTCTCTCCTCGGGGAATGCCCAAGTTTTGATTCCCAGCTTGGGGATTGCCCAAGTTTGGTTGCGCTTGGGGATTGCCCAAGTTAAGCTCTCTTCGAATTGCTTCACTCGTCAACTGATGTTGTCGAACAAGCTCAGCATACAGCTCAGGTTTCATCGGAGTGGATTGGCTCGTTCCAGCGCCGGACCCATGCATGGCCACGGACGCGCTCCCTTGTTCGAGTTGAGCTACTCGAATACTCACTCCTCTCACTTCGGCACTGACACTTTGTATCGCAGCCATGAGATCGGCTAACGATACTTTGGGTCTTTCAATGCTTTTGCCTTCGTTTCCAGCCATGGTACCTGCACAAGTCAAAGATCAAACAAATGTCACGGTTAAAAATCACCTCACACTCTCCCTCACCTTTGATGGGTGGCGCTCGGGTCCACTCAATTTATGGGTTCGGTTTTTGATCACTCAAGGACTTGTTAACAGTGGCTCGTCCAATTGATCGGTCCTCTAAGATCCTTCAAGTTCGACAATAGTCACTGCCTCTTCGGGAAGAGTGAAGTGATGTTCGACTCGATGGAACGGACGCTTTTAACTGAGCACGGGGAGTCAAAAGAAATTCTACGAAAGTTGGGACTTGGGTCACCCCTTCGCACGAGTTCCTATCAGCTCAAATGAGTTGGTACGACCTCGAGTAGGACAATTACTCAAAAGATCCACCAACTAGAATTTTGACACGAAAGAAAGTGGAAACCTAGGAGAATCTACCCTTTTGATTCCCTTTGGAATCTTTTTCGATCACACCCACTCCTGTCCGTACAAGAGTGGTCCCCTTTGGTACGGATAGGGTTTTACCTTATCCACTTTCCTTTTCTCAGCCGACAATTTTTCACCTGGGGTTTTAACATCCAAACTTTTACCCCTTCTTCTTCAATAGAACAGTGACCTTGCTCCGGCGTACGGACACACGACTTCGGTTCACTGACCACGAATTTCAACAGATCTGGGTTGCTTTCAACTCCGGTCTCAGTAATAACGGAGGAATTCAGTCGAGTTCTTCGAGCCAAGATTTCAGCTCGTCGTGTCGTACACTGTTACGAACTTTGTAACAATTTTCCGGCGTACGGACAACGATTCTAACTTAAGAACTTCGATTTTTAAGCAACAAACAAACCCAACTCACTCAAGAACCACCAACCTTCATCGGTTTCTTCCAAACACAGTGGGGTTCGAGTTCAGCCACCATTGAAGCTCAAACAGTCCAAAAATTCACCAAGAAACCCTAGTCACGAAATCAGTACGTCGGGTACTCGATGGAATCAGACAACAATGGTGAACAAGATTCAATGATTGTTTTTCCCAAACAACTAATAATCAAACACAATTTTTGAATTTTTCTTTACCACTTTTTTTTTTTTTTTTTTGTAAGGCAGTCACACCAACAGTAATAAAACCAAATCAAGAACACGAAACGGAAAACAAAGACACAAACGCACGAAAATAAAGATAACGTGAACAGGATTTGGGGTTGTAGAAACAAGTCCAAACCGTGCTCTGATACCAAGATGGTGCAATGCAATTCCCGAAGGGGTTGCTAAGCACAATGCGGAAGAAGGACAATTAAAGAAGAAGATAAAAGCAAGACAAAACTTGCTTCTTTCGAAAGAACAGTGGGGAACCTGTCCCAAAGCTCGATCGAAAGGGAGACAAGAATCACCCTAACTATGCAACAATCCTCAAGAGAACATTGCCTCTTGCAAACTGAATGATCAAAGAGGAATGTTCAATCGGATTAACCGAAAGCCACAAGTCCATAAAGCCCTCACCGGGGTTTGCTCACGACGGAGACAAAAGAAATGTGCTCGGCACTTTTCATTCAATTTCAATATTCAAAAACTAGCTACTTACAATGAAAGGAAACAATGTTTATATAGGAAATACTAAGGGTAAACTAGTAAATAGGTCACAGTCGACCAATAGAAATAAGCCACGCAGGGCTGAGTTAAAATGTGTTCGGCAGATTTGGCTTCGGTGAGCCTGGCTTCGGTTCTTGATTGTCTGCTCGAACACATGTGCCATCGGGCGCTGACTTCCTTAGCTTCGAACACATGATGTTGTGTTCGGCTCTGCGCTGCCCGGTGTCAAGAGCTGCAGTTCGGTGACTTTGTCCTCGGGCTCAAACTTGAAGATGTAGCCCTCGGTTTCCTCACTTTGCAATCCCCTCTCCGAGCACATGCTTCTTCCCATCGTAGTCAGCTGGACGTGCATGTCATGGAGCAGCTTAGCTTGACTTCGGGTGATTGGTCTCCCCGGTTGATTGTCATCGAGTTCGTGATCAGCACTTCGAGCTGCATCAGGAAGAGTATGGTGGTAGTGACTATGGATCTCCTAATCCGAATGGGAGAGCCATAAATTGGGGTCGAAACTTGAATAGGGGTAGAGACCGAGATCGAGGTCAACCCATGGGAAATGTTGGGAGGAATGCTAGGCGGGATTTTGGTGGTTATGGAGACAACTTTGGAGGCCAACCAGAGCCTTACCAAGGGGGTCGTGATAGCAACAATCTTAATTGTGTGAAGCTCACTATTCCTTCCTTCAAAGGGAGTAGTGACCTGGTGGAGTACATTAATTAGAAGTTGGCCATGGAACGAATATTTGATACCAATGATATGCCCTAGGAGAAGAAGGCCAAGTATGCAATATTTTCTTTCGAATCCTTTGCTTCTACTTGGTGGGAATCGGCCAAGAGAAATAGGAGGAGAAATGCTATGGCAATCAATGTGACTTGGGGTGAATTGATCCGTGCAATGGATGAGAAGTATTTGACTCAACAATACCTTCAAGACCAATACACACGCTTTTATGAGTTAAAGCAAGGGTATAGAATGGTTCGGGAATACTTCAATGAATTTGAACAAATCCGGATGATCCTAGATTTGGATGGGGAAGATAATGAACCGGCCGTGCTTAGATTTAGAAGTGGTTTGAACCGAGACATAGCCTCTCAATTGAAGTTCCACAAGTATGCAAACCACTATGATCTCTATGATGATGCGGTTATAGCCGAGAAATGGCTCAAGGATGAGAAATCCACTCGCTACAAGAGTAGCACTCCTACTCCCATGAGTAAGCCAAAGGAGTGGAAGACTCCTACTCCAAATGCAAGATTTCCGAATGCAAGTGGTGCAAGTGCTAGCAAAGATGTGAAGAAGCTGTATGAGAAGTCCACACCAAATGTGGGAGGTAATTCTAAAACCCAACTTAACACTCCTACTTCTTCTTCTATACAATGCCACAAATGCAAGGGGTATGGTCATTTTGCTAGGGAATGTCCTACCAAAAAGACTATGATGTTGGTGGGTGATGGTACTATTGAGCAAGATGGTGAACCGGAGGATGAGGGAGTAGAGGGAGATGAGGTGGATGATGTGGAGGAGGATACGGTTGAGGATGATGATCCTCATGCTTTCCTAGTTGTGAGGAGGAGTTTAGGTGCTATGCTTGTGGAGGATAGTGAGACCTTGCAAAGGGAAAACCTCTTCCATGCTAGATTCCGAGTCATGGGTGTTGTTTGTTCCATGATCATCGACTCGAGAAGTTGTGCCAATGTTGTTAGTCAAACACTAGTTACCCAATTGAAATTACCCACTTTGAAACACCCCAAACCTTATCGCTTGCAATGGCTTAGTGAGTGTGGGGAGCTAAAGGTGGTGAAACAAGTTTTGATTAAGTTCAAAATGGGGAATTATGTGGATGAACACATGTTTGACGTGGTGCCTATGCAAGCTTGCCATCTATTGTTTGGTAGGCCATGTCAATTTGATAGACATGTGGTGCATGATGGCCGTATCAACACTTACACGGTCAAGCATGAAGAAAAGAAATTTGTGCTTAAACCCTTGACTCCCAAGCAAGTAAGTGATGATTACAAGCGCATGAGGGAGTTGAGAGAAGCGGTAAAGGCTAAGTCGGTTGTTGAGACTAGCCCTTTGGCCGAGAGCTTGGTGGTGACTCCACCATCTTCTACCGGTAGCATATGTGCCATGATGCAACCGGGTGAGCTTTTGAAAGGAAATGATGGCAACAAACTACTCATTTGCCTAGTGCACAAGGGTATGATTCTTACTTCCGAATTTGATTATTCTTCTAACCCTTTTCCTAGTGCTTTTGAAAATGTTTTGAAGGATTTTGGGGAAATGTTCTCGGATGAGATGCCGGATGGTCTACCTCCCTTGAGGGGTATTGAACATCAAATTGACTTTGTCCCGGGATCCCAAATCCCAAACAAGCCGGCCTATAGAAGCAATCCCGAGGATACAAAGGAGTTGCAAAGGCAAGTAGATGAATTGCTTACCAAAGGCTTGGTGAGGGAAAGCTTGAGTCCGTGTGCCATGCCCATCATTCTTGTCCCCTATAGAAGCAAACCCATAGCCTACTTTAGTGAAAAATTGAAGGGTGCCTCTTTGAATTACTCTACGTATGACAAGGAGTTGATGCCCTAGTTAGAGCTCTTGCTCATTGGCAACATTACCTTTGGCCTAGAGAGTTTGTTATTAAGAGTGATCATGAGTCACTCAAACATCTTAGGGGCCAAGAGAAATTGAACAAAAGGCATGCCGAATGGGTAGAGTTCATTGAGTCTTTTCCCTATGTCATTCAATATAAAAAAGGGAAAGACAATATTGTGGCGGATGCACTTTCTAGGAAGTTCGTTCTTGCCACTACTCTTGCCTCCAAGCTCATGGGTTTTGAGAGTATCAAGTTGATGTATGCTCATGACCCTAAGCTAAAGAGCATCCATGAAGCTCTTGAGAAAGGAGAAAGAGTTGAGAAGTACCAATGGGTTAATGGCTATATCTTTAAAAATGTTAGAGTTTGCATACCCGAGTCCTCTTGGAGAGAATTGCTTGTGCGAGAAGCACATTGTGGGGGACTCATGGGTCACTTTGGTAGGGATTAAACCTTGGCCATTCTCATGGAACAATTCCGTTGGCCAAAAATAGGGACGCAAGTTGAGAGACTTTACAATTCTTACCTTGAGTGCAAGTATGCCAAGTCCAACTCGAACCCCCATGGTTTGTGTACCCCTCTCCTCGTACCTACTAGCCCGTGGATGGATATATCTATGGATTTTGTCATGGGATTACCACGGACTAGGGGGGGACATGATAGCATCTATGTTGTCGTGGATAGGTTCTCCAAGATGGCTCACTTCATTCCATGCAAAAAGTGTGATGATGCACAACATATTGCTTCTTTGTTCATTGAAAATGTATTAAAGTTGCATGGTGTGCCTCAAACCATTGTGGGTGATAGGGACACCAAGTTCCTAAGCCATTTTTGGAGGAGTTTATGGGGTGCCCTTGGCACCAAACTCTTGTTCTCTACGTCCCACCACCCTCAAACCGATGGGCAAACCGAGGTGGTGAACCGAACTTTGAGTGCTCTTCTTAGAGCCATGACCCGAGGTAAGGGTGGGACTTGGATTGATAAGTTACCTCTTATGGAGTTTGCCTACAACCTTACTTTGCATAGAATTATTGGCATGACTCCATTCGAGTGTGTGTATGGTTTTAACCCCTTGATTCCCTATGATCTAACCCCTTTGCCAAGGGAAATGATTGTTAATTTTGAAGGTAAAACTAGAGCCAAGGCATTGGTTGAACTACATGCCAAGGCGAAGAAGAACTTGGAGGAAGCTTATGAGAAGGTAGCCGCCAATAAAAATAAGGGACGCAAAAAGGTGGAACTCAAAAAGGGTGACTATGTGTGGGTGCACTTTCGCAAAGAAAGGTTTCCAAACCTTAGGAATGGGAAGTTGACACCCTGAGGAGATGGACCCTTCCAAGTGCTTACAAAGATCAACAACAATGCTTATGTGGTCGACTTGCCAAGTGAGTAAAATGTTTCTAACACATTTAATGTGGCTAACTTGACTCCTCTTGTTGTAGGAGATGATGAACCCGAATGTGATGATGCTTTTATTTCGAGGACGAAATCGTCCCAAGAAGGGGAGGATGATGCCGGGCAACCCGTCACTAGACCTTTCACTCGGAGTCAAGCCAGGAAGGTTCAAGAGCTGCACTTATACTTGGAAAGGAAGGGCCTCGAAGAAGGAAGCGAATGGAAGCCGTTCCGGATGATCCAAGCTCAGGCGCCCTGATAAGACCCAAACCGCTACAAGACCCCTCACTCGGAGCCAAGCTAAGTTGATCCAAGACACCCATCTTCATTTGATATGGAAGGGTATGGAAGAAGGCTCCAAGAGCGACTTGAAGACGGTGCTTTGGTGTGCCATGGATGGAGGACCTTCTAGTACACTTGACGAGGCGTTCGGAGCACGTTTGGAGGCGATTCAAGAGCCCACAGAACCAGGCGGACCGCCTAGTCAACTAGGCCGGCCGCCTAGTTTTTGCAAGCCCTCTGGATCTCCACTAGGCGGACCGCCTCTGCAAACCAGGCGGCCGCCTAGTCCCTCAGCAAGCATGGAACAGGCGGGGCGCCTACCTGGAGTAGGCTGGGCGCCTACTTTGTTGAGTTGATGCGGGATTTGTTAGTTTTATGCTATGTTTTGGACAAGTTTAGCCCTACGAGGCCTTTATTGTTTAAACCCACTTTAGGGGTATTTTTGAGCTTTCATTACATGTAGGTGAAGTCTATAAATACTTCACAAACCTCTTTCAAACATTTACCTTACACTTTGATGATTATTGATTGAATGAAAATAGAGTTGAGTCTTGAACCGCTAACCCGACCATTCGACTTGCGAGTCCAGTGTTGTCTCGAGGGTCGTTGCATAGTGTAGGTCCTCCTTGACGCCGATTCGAGGGTATCTCGGGACAAGTTCCCCGTGGTTACTTCGAAGGGAGTTCGAGAAGTGTCTCGCTCTTCTATCTTTTTGTTCCGCGTATTTGATTCCTATCATCTTGGTATCAGAGCAAGGCTCGGGTATCGTTTCTACGAACCCTCGACCCTTGATTCTTCGTGCCTAGGTTAGTTTCGTTTTTAGGTTCTTGTTTATTGCTTTTGAAAAGAAGAAAAAAAAAACTACAAAAAAAATTGAAAAGAAGAAAAAAAAAACACCAAAAAAATTTAATCATAGATTCTTGGATTGTTGCATTCGTTGTTGAATTGTTATTGGGGTTTGTTCCTTATTGGAAACCCGTTCTTTTGGTACCCTATACGTTTGATTTGGAGTTGAAACACAAGAATTGGAAATTTTGAATCCCTTGAAAATTGAAAAGATTGAAACCCTAGCTATGAACATGGTAGATTGTTGAATATTGATTGGGGTTTGATTAAAAATTGATTGGGGTTCGTTCCTTGTGAGTGAAACAACATTGGGGTACCTTTGAGTCGCTAAAACAACATTAGAATCGTTGGATTTTTGGGTGCAAAACCAAGAACTTCGTGTTGAATCTGTGTTGAAGCTTGCAGTAGGCGCCTAGTAGGGCAGGCGGACCGCCCCTTTTTCTGTCAACTCTCTGGATTTTGGAGTAGGCGGACCGCCCACTTGCAGAGGCGGACCGCCCACTCTCCACTGAAGCCAACCAGGCGGACCACCTACTGGAAACAGGTGGGGCGCCTACTTCTGTTGGGTGTGGTTTCGGGTAGTTTCTTCTAGGTTTTCGTGTTTTGTTGATTGCATCGCATCTAGTTAGCACTTCTTTGAGTAATCTTGCCTACTTGAATTGTGCTAACCCTTTCTAAGCTATTAGGAAGCTCAAGCCTAGACCGGAGATTAGAACTCAAAGAAGACTCGTAGTCTCTTTTGGCTCAAGTCCGCACTTAAAGAGCTATCGTTCCGATAGAGTCCTATTAACTCCACTCACCCCGGAGCTCACTGGGCTTTGAGTTGAGTGATCTAGTTGAGGTTTACTATTCAACTTAGTGAAACTTTTGGTTCAAGCAAGAGTGAAAAATCCACCACCCACTATACGAGTGACCCGAGTGAAACTTGTGAGGGAGTGTGTGAGGTTGATTTCGCTAACGTTTGTTGCTTGTGCAGGTACAATGTCTACCGAAGGACAAGATTTCATAAAGGAGGCCTTGGCTAGCCTTCTCGCCAAGGTGGACCTCATGAGCGAAAGAATTGAGTCTCTTGAAAAGGGTGCCTCAATTGCCCTAGTTGAGCAAGGGACTTCCAATGCCCAGTCGGAGAAAGGGACCCCGAGTGTCCAAGTTGAGAAAGGGACCCCGAGTGTCCAAGTTGAGGTCTCGAGTAATCCAAACTTTACCCCGGAACAAATGAGCCTTGTCATTGATTTGTTCAGTCAACAACGGGTAAAGGAGGAACGAGAGAGAGTCGATCCAATGTTGGGCAATCCCCAACGAACGGGCATTCCCCGTATCTGAGACAACCCTCCAAGAAACATTCCACTACCACAACCCATCCGAAATGTGCAACCTCTTGGGCCAGTTGATGAAGCTCAAGAAGGGGAGGAAACTAATGATGGAGATGACATGTATGGGTTTGATGATCACTTTCAACCGAGGCGAGGTATGAATTGGGGTCGGAATGTAGATAGAGGTAGGGGCCGAGGTCGAGGGCACCCTATGGGGTATGTTGGAGGGGATGTTAGGAGAGATTATTGAGGTTATGGTGGTTATGGGGATCACTATGGTGGCCAACCGGAGCCTTTCCAAGGGGGTCGTGATAACAACAACAACCTCAATAGTGTGAAGCTCACTATTCCTTCTTTCAAGGGAAGTAGTGACCCGGTGGAGTACAGAAATTGGAAATTGGCTATGGAACGAATATTTGAAACTAATGACATGCCCGAGGTGAAGAAAACCAATTATGCAATATCTTCCTTCGAGTCTTTTGCTTCTACTTGGTGGGAGTCAGTAAAGAGGAATAGAAGGAGGACGGGAATGGCTATTAATCTTACTTGGGAAGAGTTGATTCGGGTGATGGATGAGAAATACTTGACTAATCAATACCGGGTTGAGCAACAAAAGCGTCTCTATGAGTTGAAACAAGGTACCAATTCGGTTGGGGAGTACTTCAATGAATTCGAGCAAATCCGAATGAACCTTGACATAGATGATGAAGACCATGAGTTCGCCATGATCCGTTTCAAAGGGGGCTTGAACCGAGACGTAGCCTCACAATTGAAGTTCCACAAATATGATGATCTCTACAAGCTATGTGAGGATGCGGTTGAAGCCGAGAAGTGGGTCAAAGAGGAGAAATCCTTCCGCTACAAGAGTAGCACTACTACTCCAACAAGCAATGCCAAGGGTTGGAAGCCTCCTACCACAAATGCAAGGTTCCCGAGTGCTAGTGGGACGAGTGGAGCCAATGCAAGCAAGGATGTGAAGAAGCCATTTGAGAAGTACACACCCAATGTGGGAGGTAACTCTAAAACCCAATTGAATACTCCTACTTCTTCTTCCATTCAATGTCATAAATGCAAGGGGTATGGGCACTTTTCTAAGGAGTGTCCTACAAAAAGGACCATGGTTGTTGTTGGTGAGCATGCTTATGAAAAGGAGAGTGAATCGGAGGATGAGGGAGTAGAGGGAGTAGAGGGAGATGAGGGAGTAGAGGAGGATGGTGAAGATGACACGGTGGAGAATGAGGAGCCTCATACTTTTCTAGTAGTGAGGAGAAGCTTAGGAGCTATGATTGCGGAGGATGGTGAAACATTTCAAAGGGAAAACCTCTTCCATGCTAGGTGTCGTGTTAAGGGTGTTGTGTGCTCTATGATCATTGATTCCGGGAGTTGTACTAATGTGGTGAGTCAATCCCTCATAACTCAATTGAAGTTGCCTACCATGAAGCATCCCAAGCCATACCGGTTACAATGGCTCAGTGAATGTGGGGAGCTCAAGGTAGTGAAACAAGCAATGATCAAGTTTAAAATGGGAAGTTATGTTGATGAACACTTGTTCGACGTTGTGCCCATGTAAGCTTGCCACCTTCTCTTTGGAAGGCCTTGGCAATTTGACCGGCAAGTGGTTCACAATGGACGTGTTAACACTTACACGCTCCAACATGAAGGGAAGAAGTTTGTGTTGAAGCCCCTAACTCCTAAACAAGTGAGTGATGACTACAATCGAATGAAGGAGTTGAGGGAAGCGGCGAAGGCCAAGTCAATCATTGAGACTAGCCCTTTGTCAAAAAACATGGTGGCAATCCCACCTTCTTCATCTACCGGTGGCATATGTGCCATGATGCAACCGGGCGAGCTCTTAAGAGGTAATGATGGCAACAAGTTTCTCCTATGCTTAGTGCACAAAGGTATGGTCCTTAACTCTAATTGTGATTTTTCTTCTAGTCCTATACCTAGTGCTTTGAAAAATGTTTTGGAGAACTTTGGGGACATGTTCCCGGATGAGATGCCCGATGGCTTACCTCCCTTGAGAGGTATTGAACATCAAATTGATTTTATTCCGGGCTCTCAAATCCCAAATAAGCCGGCCTATAGAAGCAATCCCGAGGATACGAGGGAGTTGCAAAAACAAGTTGATGATTTGCTTTCAAAGGGCTTGGTGAGGGAAAGTTTGAGTCCTTGTGCCGTACCGGTCATTCTTGTCCCAAAGAAAGACGGCACTTGGAGAATGTGTGTAGATTACCGAGCCGTGAATAAGATAACGATCAAGTATCGTCACCCTATTCCACGGCTTGATGATATGTTGGATGAATTGAGTGGGTCGCGTGTCTTTTCTAAAATCGACCTTAGGTCCGGCTACCATCAAATCCGGATGAAACCCGGGGATGAATGGAAAACCGCATTCAAGACCAAATTCGGTCTCTATGAATGGTTGGTAATGCCCTTCGGGCTTTCCAACGCACCTAGCACCTTCATGCGACTCATGAATCATGTTTTGAAGCCTTTTATCAACAAGTTTGTCGTTGTCTATTTTGATGATATCTTGATCTATAGTAGGACAATTGATGAGCATGTTGACCACCTTAGGCAAGTGCTTGAAACTTTGAGAGCCGAAAAGCTCTATGCTAACTTCAAAAAGTGTGCCTTTGGTGTAGAGAAGGTTGTCTTTCTTGGGTTTGTTGTGAGTGCCCAAGGAGTGGAGGTGGATGAGTCTAAGGTAGAGGCCATACGTGATTGGCCTACTCCTACTACCGTGACTCAAGTGAGGAGCTTTCATGGTCTTGCTAGCTTTTATAGACGATTTGTGAGAGACTTTAGCTCCATAGCCGCTCCACTCACCGAATTGGTCAATAAAGACCAACCATTTGTTTGGGGAGAGCCTCAAGAGAAGGCTTTCCAAGAGTTGAAAGGTAGGTTGAGTACCGCCCCCTTATTACAATTGCCCGACTTTGGGAAAGCATTTGAGGTTGAGTGTGATGCCTCGGGGGTGGGAATCGGTGGTGTGTTAATGCAAGATAGCAAACCCATCGCCTACTTTAGTGAAAAGTTGAAAGGGGCCTCCTTGAATTATTCTACATATGACAAGGAGTTGTATGCCCTTGTGAGAGCCCTTGCCCATTGGCAACATTACCTTTGGCCTCGTGAGTTTGTAATCAAGAGTGACCATGAGTCACTCAAGCATTTGAGAGGCCAAGAGAAGCTTAATAAACGGCATGCCAAGTGGGTTGAATTTATTGAGTCCTTTCCCTATGTGATCCAATACAAGAAAGGGAAGGACAATGTTGTGGCAGATGCGCTTTCTAGAAAGTTCGCATTAGCCACCACTCTCACCTCTAAGCTCATGGGATTCGAGAGCATCAAATTGATGTATGCTCATGATCCAAAGCTAAAGAGTGTCCATGACGCTCTAGGGAAAGGGGAGAGAGTTGCAAAGTACCAATGGTCTAATGGATTCATCTTTAAAAATGGTAGAGTGTGCATACCCGAGTCCTCATGGAGGGAATTGCTTGTGCAAGAGGCACATTGTGGGGGACTCATGGGTCACTTTGGGGTAAGGAAGACTTTGGCCGTTCTTCAAGAACAATTCTATTGGCCGAAGATGAGGGTGCATGTGGAGAAGTTTTGCACTAATTGCCTTGAGTGCAAGCGTGCCAAATCTAAATCCCACCCTCATGGGTTATACACCCCACTCCCCGTGCCTACTAGTCCGTGGTTGGATATATCAATGGACTTTGTCATGGGATTACCAAGGACTAGAGGGGGGCACGATAGCATCTTTGTTGTCGTGGATAGGTTTTCAAAGATGGCTCATTTCATTCCATGCAAGAAATGTGATGATGCTCAACATGTAGCTTCCTTGTTTGTTGAAAATGTTTTGAAGCTACATGGTGTGCCTCAAACTATAGTGAGTGATAGGGACGCTAAGTTCCTAAGCCATTTTTGGCGAAGTTTATGGGGTGCTTTAGGCACCAAGCTCTTGTTTTCTACGTCCCACCACCCACAAACCGATGGTCAAACCGAAGTGGTAAACCGAACCTTGGGTGCTCTTCTTAGGGCCATGACCCGAGGTAAGGCCGGGACCTGGATTGATGGATTGCCTATGATGGAGTTTGCCTACAATCGTACATTGCATAGCGCTATTGGCATGACTCCTTTTGAATGTGTTTATGGTTTTAACCCCTTGATTCCCCTTGATCTAACCCCTTTGCCAAGGGAAATGGTTGTTAATTTTAAAGGGAAAGCTCGAGCCAAGGCTTTGATGGAGCTACATGCTAAGGCGAAGAAGAACTTGGAGGAATCTTATGCTAAGGTTGCCGCCAAGAAGAACAAAGGACGTAGGAAGGTGGAACTCAAGAAGGGTGACTATGTGTGGGTGCACTTCCGGAAAGAAAGGTTTCCAAACCTTAGGAAAGGGAAGTTGGCACCCCGGGGAGATGGACCGTTCCAAGTGCTCTCGAAGATTAACAACAATGCCTATGTGGTCGACTTGCCAAGTGAGTATCAAGTTTCTAATACTTTCAATGTTAGTGATTTGGTTCCTTTGGATGTAGGTAATGAACAGGTCGTGAATGATGCTGGAGAGGTCGT
This sequence comes from Petunia x hybrida, assembly GCA_037355625.1. Lineage (NCBI taxonomy): Eukaryota > Viridiplantae > Streptophyta > Magnoliopsida > Solanales > Solanaceae > Petunia > Petunia x hybrida. The sequence continues at coordinate 341,031 of JBBBVM010000781.1, forward strand.
GGATGATGCTGAAGAGGTCGTGGATGATGCATCGATTTCGAGGACGAAATCCTCTCAAGAAGGGGAGGATGATAAGACCCAAACCGCTACAAGACCCCTCACTCGGAGCCAAGCTAAGTTGATCCAAGACACCCATCTTCATTTGATATGGAAGGGTATGGAAGAAGGCTCCAAGAGCGACTTGAAGACGGTGCTTTGGTGTGCCATGGATGGAGGACCTTCTAGTACACTTGACGAGGCGTTCGGAGCACGTTTGGAGGCGATTCAAGAGCCCACAGAACCAGGCGGACCGCCTAGTCAACTAGGCCGGCCGCCTAGTTTTTGCAAGCCCTCTGGATCTCCACTAGGCGGACCGCCTCTGCAAACCAGGCGGCCGCCTAGTCCCTCAGCAAGCATGGAACAGGCGGGGCGCCTACCTGGAGTAGGCTGGGCGCCTACTTTGTTGAGTTGATGCGGGATTTGTTAGTTTTATGCTATGTTTTTGACAAGTTTAGCCCTACGAGGCCTTTATTGTTTAAACCCACTTTAGGGGTATTTTTGAGCTTTCATTACATGTAGGTGAAGTCTATAAATACTTCACAAACCTCTTTCAAACATTTACCTTACACTTTGATGATTATTGATTGAATGAAAATAGAGTTGAACTCTTGGAAACACCTTTGTCTCTTGGTTGCTTGAATTCACTAGTGTAACCTAGTTGAGTCTTGAACCGCTAACCCGACCATTCGACTTGCGAGTCCAGTATTGTCTCGAGGGTCGTTGCATAGTGTAGGTCCTCCTTGACGCCGATTCGAGGGTATCTCGGGACAAGTTCCCCGTGGTTACTTCGAAGGGAGTTCGAGAAGTGTCTCGCTCTTCTATCTTTTTGTTCCGCGTATTTGATTCCTATCACGCCCCGCCTAGAGCAACCAGGCCCTCCGCCCTAGAAGGCAGGCCACCACGTGCTCCATCCAGCCATGGGGCGCTCCGCCCAGACCACCTCACTGGTCAATTTCGTGGGCGCTCCGCCCGAAACGCTGAAGGGGCGAGAATTTAAGTGTTTAAAGACTATTTTGGCCCTGCGTGGTCTTTTTAACTTAAAGCCTAATGTGTGGGCAATTTAGACCTTTACTTAGAGCTTATAAACCTCTATAAATAGCTTAGCCTATGCTATTTCATTACATAGCTTATTATTGATGATTAAAGAACCTTGTTAAGAGTTGAACTCTTGTGAGTGAATGAAACAACCTAGTTTGGGACTTCTTTTTCTTCTAGCGGATCTAGATGAATTCCATTCCCTCCCCGATCATTCTAATTGCAGGTTCTTGTTGACTCGAGGGTAGTTGCGTAGCGTAGGTGTTCCTTGACGATATTCCGGGGTGTATCGAAACTAGTTCTTCGGTGCTACTTGGGTTAGTTGTTCGAGCCACGTCTCATTTTTATCGTATCTTTACTTTCCGTGCTATTCCCTGCATCAGGATATTAGCTTGACACTTTAGCTGTCCTATAGAGGTTCAAAGGTTGAAATTAGGTGTTGCTTTTGGGTAGCAATTGTCTAAGTGCCAAAACGCCACGTAGAGCAATTCTAGGGTTGTGACAACGTGGTATCAAAGCGGGTCAACACCGAAAGTGTTTTATGTTGTTCCTTTGGAGAGAAATCATGTAAGTGATATGGAAACTAACATTTTCTTCGAGAAAGTTGCTCGTCACCAAGGAAGCGAGGTTCGAGAAAAGAATGGGATACGCAAGCAGAGATCATTGCAAAGCTAGATGTGGTTGATGGTGAGGGAGATAATGGTTCTTCCTTGGAAAACATTGGTGGCCAGGTAGAGCTTTTGGAAGCTAGTCTTGGCACCTTGAATCGATGCATAAAGGCAATGGATTCCAACCTCACTATATTTGAGAAGCAAGTCCCTGGATATTTGGAGGAACTTAAACAGTCCATGATGGAGGTACTCAAGGAGTAGAAGTACCGCAATAGGAGAATCCGCGAGTTGGAAGACATGTTCAGGCCTTGTAGAAGAGCTTGGAGTCGACTAAAGTTGAGAATACCAAGGGCATGGTATTTGCAAAAGGGGTGAAGGTGACGATCCCTAAGCCAAAGAGTATGGTGGTGCACTGGGTACACGCAAGGTGAACGACTTTCTTTTGAGAATGGACAAGTATTATGAGGTAGCCAAGGAGAATGACGAAGTTTCGAAGGTACGAAACACCTCAATATACTTGACCGAGGATGCCGTATTGTGGTGGCATCGAAAATGTGCCGACACGGAGAAGGGGGTATGCATGATTGACACGTAGGAGTAGTTCAAGAACGAGTTGAAGAAGCAGTGTTACCCAATGAATGTGGTGTACGAGGAAAAAACAGAGGTTATGGGAGCTCTGATAAATAGCCACAACACGGGAGTACATGTGCGAGTTCACTACCTTGATGCTGCAAATCACGACATTGTCCAAAGGAAGATTCTTTCTTCTACTTCATGGATGGGCGGAGAGGCTGTTTCCAATAGAGCCTCGGCTAAATAAAGTCATTGAGAAAACATGTTTGAGAGAAGCAAGATAGATTATAATATCAAAATAAATAAAATACTGATAGGACCAGTCAAGCATGCCCAAGATAAATAGAAGACACCAATAGCAAATAAAAATGCACAGTAAGCTAGAAATAGAATATACCAAAAATCGCTCAATTCTATATATCCCTCAACCCTAATCTTCGACCTCCACTCTTTCCTATCTAGGGGTTATGTTCTCATTAATCTGGAGGTGAGTCATGTCATGTCTAATCACCTCGCCCCATTTTTTTCTTGGTCTACCTCTATATCGGCAGGCTCAGCACTACAAACCCCCGCACCTCCTCACCGGCGCACCTGTTTTCCTCCTCTTCACATGTCCAAACCACCCCAGCCTTGCTTCCGACATCTTGTCCGCTACCGCAGTCACTGATACGGATCGAAATAAAATACAAGAAAAACGATAGGAGCGAGACTCGTCTCGAACTCCCTACAAGGTATCCACGGAGAATTTGTTCCATGAATCCCTCGTATCGTATCAAGATTTTCCTAATGCTAGGAAACTACCCTCGAGTCACACTCGGGACTCGCAAATAGAATGATCGGGCGTTAGTTCGAAGTTCAACTAGGTCCGCTAGAAGAATCAAGCCAACAAGGGTTTCTTTCATTAACTAAAGAGTTTAACTCTTCACAAATATTCATCATTCATCAAAATCTAGCTAAGTAAAATGAAAGACTAAGGGCCCTTTTATAGGTGCGAAATACAAAGGATATAAAGTCTAAAAGACCCCTAACGTGGGCTAAAATGATATATGCCACGTTGGGCTAAACTACGAATTTTATAGCAAACAAAATAGAATTCCCGTCATTCACTTCAGTAACTAGGCGCCCCGCCTGAAAAGTAGGCGCCCCGCCAAGTTGGCTTTCACTGGAGAGTAGGCGCCCTGCCTCTGCACAGGGGCGGTCCGCCCATAAATCTTCAGAGAGTTGAGGGGGCGGTCCGCCTAGTAAAGTGGGCGGTCTGCCTCCTTCTGTGGCTTCTTGAAACGTCTCGAAATGTGTTCTGGAAGCTCCTCCTTCCATGGCGTTCCAATGCATGACCTTGAAATGCTCTTCCTTGGCCTTGGATGGTGTTTTTTGATGGTTGCTCGATTTTCCCCGCATCATCCTCCCCTTCTTAAGAGGATTTCATCCTCGAAATCAAGGCGTGGTCTCTCATGGCATCATCAACTTCTCGGGGTGGCCAATACTCTCCTTCTTTGTTCTTCTTGAACGTCACTTTGACATAGGCTTCTTCCAAGATCTTCCTTGCCTTAGCATGGAGCTTAGGGCCTACAAGCAACGACAAACAAACACAAAATCTCCTACTTCGAAAGTAGGTTAGTGCGAGAAGTGTGGAAAACACACTCTTGTGGTATAACCAAGCATCGATAATAAGCACGAATATCAAATCTCCAAGGAGATCATCAAGGACTTGGTTCAATGAAAACATGCACTCAACACAATAATGAGCAAATAGATCATGGGGGTATAGAAAATACAAGATCAAGCTATCAAAATCTCATTGAACCTTAAGCTCAAGATCAACACACCAATCAATCCTCAAGGTGTGATCAACATGTGGAGTGGAATGAGTCAAATAACCCAACCTACAAGTAGCATCAAGTACTCGACTCCCCTTCTTTAGAGCATACTTGCCCACACCAAGGGATTCCTCTTCACCTCCAATTTCATAACCTAAGCAACCCTTCTCAAAAGACAAGCTCTCAAGGTAGGTATTGATGATGGATTCTTCTTCATCATAACCCCAACACGCAATAGTAGGGTCACTCGAAGAATCATCTACCTCACTCAATGTCTCACACAAAGGGTTGCCTAAGGAGTCAAACTCTTCACACCATGGAGGTTCCATTTTACTACCAACCCTAGTCCGATACAAGTCACTACTACAAATGAAGATGCCTTCAAACAATGGATTAGTGAAAGCATGCATCTCAATATCATGATCAAGCATAGACAAGTTATCAAGACTAGGTTCATTACTCTCACTTGAGGAGTCATCATAGACAACATTGTCCAATTCATGCAATTTGGACTCCTCAAGATCACTTCCATCCTCACCGTAACACATTGGTCCACCAAATAGAAGCATGTCAATAAGGGTATGATCAACTATCTCATCTTCCCCTTTGTCAAAGATTGGTGGTGTATCATCGCAAATGTTACAATCAATGTCAACTGTCAAGTCTACGCTAGGGAGAGGTTCATTGAACAATGAGCTCACATCATGATGTGGCATAGCATCCCTCCCAACTAGTGTTACACAAGCATACTCAAGTTGACTACTAGACTCTTCACTAGTGGCATATTCACTAGATGCATCACTGATGCAGGGCAAATTGAGCTAAGATGCCAACTCTCAAGGACCAAGCTTGAAGGATGCAAGAAAGAGGAGACCAAGAGCTTCGGAGAAGAGTTGAAGGCACATCCCAAAGATTCGACGAAGGATGAAGCATCCAAGGCCAAGGGAGAGCATCACAAGGCCAAAAGGGAGCGCACCAAGGCAGCCCAGAAAGAGGCGGACAGCCCACAGCTTTAGGCGGACCGCCTACCCAAGTCCCAGCTCTTAGGAACTCAAGGAGGCGGCCGCCCACTCTACAGAGGCGGACCGCCCACCTTCTGCTGACTCCAAGGATGTTGCGAAAGGGCGGGCGCCTAGTCCCATTAGGCGGACCGCCCACCACTGTTTTGCCTAGACGGGAGTTTCACTAGTTTTGGGTGTATTTCCTATTTTAGCCTTAAGTGGCCTTTTATGTATTAACCTCACTTGAGGGCACTTTAGTCATTTACTTTAGTCTTAGAAAGGGCCTATAAATAGAGCCCTTAGGTCTTCATTTCATTTTATCAAACCTTGAATATTGAAGAAACTTGAGCTATGCTCTCTTGAACCCTTGTTGGGAACTTGAATTCAGTTGGTGGATTCCAATTTGAACTTCATCCATCTTTGATCATTCTATTTGCAAGATTCGGGTATCTCTTGAGGATAGTTGCATAGCGCAGGTGATTCCTTGACATTCACTTGAGGTATAACGAGACAAGTTCCTCGTTGCTACTTAGGTAATCGTTCGAGTCTCGTCTCGTTTTTATCTTTATCTTTATCGCTTCCGCATTTTCATATCATTTCTAGCTTCTGCTCGTTTTCCCCTGCATCAATCACAAGCACCAACTAGTGTTGAGTCATCACAAGACAAATAGCTAGTAGGCTCATGAAAAAATGAAGCAATATTTACATTTGTAGTACTTCCTTGATCACTCTCAAGGCTTGAAGTGTCATATGCAACTCCTCCTTCATGTAGCTTACATTGAGAATTTTCCTCCTCTTGTCTTTCCTTCCAAGAACATGGTTAAGGCTCTAATGGCTTGTCTTCAATTGTACCTACACATGAGCTAACACAAGGAAAAGTAGAAGATGAAGAATTGTTAGAATAATGGGTGCTCTCACTCTCAATTTTTCTTTCCTCACCTATCCTTTCTTTCATTTTTCCCTCAAAGTCAAGTGTAGTTTGTGGTGACAATCCACTCACATCACTCCTCAAATTGGTGCAAGCAAACCCGAGGGAAATGCTAAACACGATACGCGGAAGAAAACAACAAGAAAAGTAAAGATAGAAGCAAGACAAATCTTGCTTCGATTCAAAAGAACAGTGAGGAACCTATCTTAAAGCTCGATTGAAGGGAAATCAAGACGCACCTATACTATGCAACAATCCTCAAGAAAGACCGGCTTCTTGCAAATTGAATGATGAAGAAGAATTTGTTCAAACGAATAACACCGATTGACACAAGTTCTTTAAAATCCCACGTCGGGGTTCGGCTCCATCGAAGACTCACAATAGCACTTGCTATGTTTTTCATATACTAAAAACTGGATCCTTACAATGAAATGAGAATAGAGTATTTATAGGCCATGGTAAGGATAAGGTAGTAAATAGTCACGAGTGACTAATAAAAACAAGCCACGCAGGGCTGAGCTAAGTGTGTGTTCGACAGCCTTGACTTGGGTGCACGGTTGCTTGCTCGAACTCATTTGTCCTCGGGCGTTCACTTGTCTTCGAACACAATTTGTTGGTGTTCGGTCACTTTTTCCTCGGGCTCAAATTTGAAGATGACGCCTTCGGTTCCTGAGCCCGGCCACTCAGCTTCGGAGCAGTTGCTCTCCTTCGACCAGGCCAAGTGGACGTGAACATCGTGCAGCAGCTTGGCTTGGCTTCGTGTGATTGGTCTCCTCGGTGGATCGAACACTTGATCAGCACGTGTTCGGGCTGCATCATCCTCCCCTTCTTGAGAAGATTTCGTCCTCGAAATCGAGCCCTCCTCATCCTCCGAAGTTAGACCTACAACACAAGGAGCTAAGTCAGCAACATTAAAGGTGTTGGACACGTTATACTCACCAGGGAGGTCGATCACGTAAGCATTGTTGTTGATCTTGGTCAACACTTGAAATGGACCATCTCCTCGAGGAGCCAACTTTCCTTTCCTTTGATTCGGGAAGCGTTCCTTTCGGAAATGAACGCAAACCCAATCCCCGTTCTTTAATTACAGCTTTTTACGACCCTTGTTTTTCTTCAATGCAACCTTTGCATAAGCTTCCTCGAGGTTCTTCTTCACCTTTGCATCAAACTCGAGCAGGGCAGTGGCTCGCCGAGTACCTTCAAAATCAATAACAGAATCTCGAGGCAATGGGGTTAAATCAAGTGGAATCAAAGGATTAAAACCGCACACGTATTCGAACGGGGTCATATTGATCATTCTATGCACCGTTCGATTGTATGCAAACTCCGTCATGGGCAAACGATCAGCCCAGTTTCCAACCTTGCCTTAGGTCATTGCTCGAAGCAAAGATCACAAGGTTCGGTTAACTACCTCGGTCTGTCCATCAGTCTGAGGATGGTGAGACGTCGAGAATAGTAACTTGGTGCCGAGGGCACCCCGCAAACATTTCCAAAAATGACTCAAGAATTTTGAGTCTCGATCACTCACAATAGTACGAGGCACTCCATGCAATTTCAACACATTCGAAAAAAACAAGGTAGCTACATGTTGTGCATCATCACATTTTTTGCAAGTAATAAAGTGAGCCATTTTGGAAAAACGATCAACCACAACAAAGATGCTATCATGTCCTCCCCCCGACCTTGGTAACCCCAACACAAAGTCCATGTATATATCAACCCAAGGTCGATCAGGCACAGGCAACGGGGTATACAAACCATGAGAGTTGGACTTCGATTTAGCTTTCTTGCAAACGAGACAACCGTTACAAAGCTTTTCCACATCTCGTCGCATTTTGGGCCAATGAAACTGCTCGGTTAAGATACCGAGAGTTTTGTCGACACCGAAGTGCCCCATTAGACCTCCAGAGTGAGCTTCTCGAACTAAGAGCTCTCTCCACGATGACACTGGCACACAAACCCTCCCATTCTTGAAGAGGTAGCCATCATGCCACTGATATTTCTCAACCCTTCGGCCACTCAAGATTGCGTCACGAACGCATTTTAGCTTGGGATCGTCCTCGTATATCGACTTGATGCTTTCAAATCCCATGAGCCTAGAGGCGAGAGCGGTCGCTAAGGCAAATTTCCTTGATAATGCATCGGCCACAACATTATCTTTACCCTTTTTGTAATGAATTACATAGGGAAAGCTTTCAATGAATTCTACCCACTTGGCATGCCTTCTGTTCAATTTTTCCTGTCCTCAGAGATGCTTCAAGGACTCGTGATCACTTTTAACCACAAACTCTTGAGGCCACAAATAATGCTGCCAATGGGCGAGTGCTCGAACGAGGGCATACAACTCCTTGTCATACGTAGAGTAGTTCAAGGTTGCACCCTTAAGCTTTTCGCTAAAGTAAGCGATTGGCTTCGATTCTTGTATCAGCACTCCTCCGATCCCAACTCCAGATGCATCACACTCGACTTCGAATGCTTTGCCGAAGTCAGGGAGTTGCAACAACGGGGCAGCGCAAAGCCTCCGTTTCAACTCTTGGAAAGCCCTTTCTTTGGACTCTCCCCACACAAATGGATGGTCTTTCTTAACCAGCTCGGTTAAAGGAGCTGCCACGGTGCTAAAGTCACGAACAAACCTTCGGTAAAAGCTAGCTAAGCCATGGAAGCTACGAACTTGTGATACCGAGGTTGGAGTTGGCCAATCTTTGATGGCTTCGACTTTTGATTCGTCGACTTCGACACCATTAGCACTGACAACAAATCCTAGAAAGACTACACGCTCGACACAAAAGGCACACTTCTTGAAGTTAGCATATAACTTCTCTTCTCGAAGCTTATCAAGCACTAGCCTTAGGTGCGTAACATGTTCATCCACAGATTTACTATAAACAAGTATGTCATCGAAGTACACGACAACAAACTTATTTATAAACGGTTTGAGCACATGGTTCATCAGTCGCATGAATGTGCTCGGTGCATTGAATAAGCCAAAAGGCATCACCAACCATTCATAGAGACCGAATTTGGTCTTGAATGCGGTTTTCCACTCATCTCCGGGTTTCATTCGGATTTGGTGGTAATCAGACCTGAGGTCTATCTTTGTAAAGCATGAAGAACCACTTAATTCGTCTAGCATGTCATCTAATCGAGGGATAGGATGACGATACTTTACCGTTATTTTGTTTACTGCTCGGCAATCAACACACATTCGCCATGTTCCATCTTTCTTTGGGATAAGTATAACAGGAACGGCGCAAGGACTCAAGCTCTCTCGAACAAGGCCCTTGTTAAGCAACTCATCAACCTGCCTTTGGACCTCTTTGGTGTCTTCGGGATTACACCGGTATGCAGGTTTGTTGGGGATTTGAGACCCCAGTACGAAGTCAATTTTGTGCTCGATTCCTCTCAACGGAGGTAATCCACCTGGCATTTCCTCGGGAAACAAGTCTCCGAAGTTCTGCAAAACACTTTGTACAGCACTAGGCAAAGGGTTATCGTTAGAAAAATCATCATTAGAGTTTAGAAAGATACCCTTGCGCACGAGGCAGATCATCATCTGATAGTTGTCATTGCCTCATAGAAACTCACCCGGTTGCATGATTGCACAGATTCCTTTTACTTCGGGCAGTGAGTGTGCGTCTTCGGCTCCCTATTTTGCTCCCATCGGAAGCTTAGCTTTGGCCGCTTCTTTCAATTCTTTCATCCGTTTATAGTCCTCAGTGACTTGCTTTGGAGATAAGGGTTTGAGTATGATACTCTTCCCTTCGAGCTTTACAGTGTAAGTGTTGGATCTTCCATTGTGAACAACTGACCGGTCATACTGCCATGGTCTTCCCAATAGCAAATGACAAGCTTGCATCGGCACCACATCGAATATCATTTCATCTTGATATTCACCAATTCTAAACTTGATCCACACTTGTTTGACAACCCTCAATTCTCCACACTCATTCAGCCATTGTAATTTGTAAGGGTGGGGATGCTTCAATGTAGATAGTCCCATTTGTGAAACCAAGGTTTGGCTCACCACATTTGCACAAGTACCAGAGTCAATGATCATCGAACACACCTTTCCCTCACTCGACATCGGGCATGGAAGAGATTTTCTCTTTGGTTGTCCTCTTCTTCAAGAGTCATGCAGCTCAAATTCCTTCGAACTACAAGAAACATTTCTGGATGATCAGCTTCGGCAGCCTCATGATCATCATCACCTTCAGCTCGGTCAGCCTCCTCGATAAATTCCTCCTCGGTGTCACTCGCTTGCTCATGGACGGTTCCATCTTCGAGCAGAAGCATAACTTTGCGAGTTGGACACTCTTTTGCCATGTGACCATAACCTTTGCATTTATGACACTAAATATTTGAAGCACTAGGAGAGTTGAGTCGAACTTTACCTCCCACTTCTCTTGGTTGGTTAACGGTCACACTCCTCTCGAAGGGTCTCTTCGAATCTCGAATAGCGTTGGCACTTGTTTGGTTAGGATTCTTCCATTCTTTTCCTCGGTTCAAAGGAGTAGAAGTAGTGACTCCTCGATACCGGTTTGCCTTATCTTCCTTTACCAATTTTTCAGCTTCGGTAGCAGCTTCGAACAGATCTTCCAACGTGTGGTACATGTGTAGCCTCAATTGAGATGACACATCCCGAGCCAAGCCATTTTTGAATCGGATAGTGGCTTGCTCTTCATCTTCGACCAGATCAAGATTCAATCGAACCTTTTCGAACTCATCATGATACTCTTGGACAGACTTGGACCCTTGCTTTAGCTCATAGAGCTTTTGTAGTTGATTTTGCCTGTACTTAGCACTCGAATACTTAGCATCCATTGCTCTTTTCAACTGTGGCCAAGTAATGACTTCGGGATAGGCATTCCTTCGTCTATGCCTCTTTTCAGCTTCCCACCATGTAGATGCATAGGCTTCGAACGAAGCAATGGCATGGGTAGCTTTTCTCTCTTCGGTCATCTCATTGGTTTCGAAGATTCGCTCCATTTTAAGCTTCCATTCAAGATATTCATTCGGATTACTAGTTCCTTTAAAGGGTGGAATAGTGATCTTGACACTGCTCAGGTTTGAGTCTCGAACACCACGAACTTGTTCGGGATACTCATCATAGCGATCATCAGCCTCACGCTCAATATGTCGTTCAACGTTTGCGCCTCGGCCTCGACCTCGGAAATTTACATGACCTCGGTGAGCTTGCCTTCGTTGAGCGAATGGCGGCTCATGCTCATATTTGTCCTCGCGAAATTCCTCTTCATCAACCTCTACGACAACGGCACCAAGATCTCTTCGGGCCTTTGGAAGTGGTATCCTTTCTCCTCGGGGAATGCCCAAGTTTTGTTGCGCTTGGGGATTGCCCAAGTTTAGTTCTCTTCGAATTGCTTCACTTGTCAACTGATGTTGTCGAACAAGCTCGGCATACAGTTCAGGTTTCATATGAGTGGATCTGCTCGTTCCAGCGCCGGACCCATGCATTAGCTACTCGAGCACTCACTCCTCTTACTTCGGCACTGATGCCTTGTATCGCAACCATGAGATCGGCTAACGACATTTCGGGCTTCTCAATGCCTTTGCCATCGCCTCCATTCCCAGCCATGGTACCTGCACAAATCAAAGACCAAACAAATGTTAAGGTTAGAATTCACCTCACATACTCCCTCACCTTTGATGGGTGGCACTCGGTTCCACTCAATTTATGGGTTCGATTTTGGTCACTCTAGAACTTGCAGCCAATGGCTTCATCGGTTGATCAACTTCTCTCAATTCCTTCAAATTTGACAAGTTACAATGTCTTCTTCGGGAAGAGTGAGTTGATTTGACTCAATGGAACGGACAGCTATTTACTCTTGCGCTTCGGGAAGTCAAAGAAATTTCTACGAAGTTGGACTTCGGTCACCCCACGTACGAGTTCCTATAAACTCAAACGAGTTAGTACGACCTCGAGTAGGAAGAATTACTCAAAAGATCCACTAACTAGACTTTCGGACAGAAGAAAAGTGAAAACCTAGGAGAATCTACCCTTTGATTCCCTTTAGGAATCTTTTTCGAACACACCAACTCTTGTCCGTACAAGAGTGGTCCCTCCTTGGTACGGATAGGGTTTTACCTTATCCACTTTCCCTTTTCAAGCCGACACGCTTTCACCTGGAGTTTTGATCTTTACACTTTACCCCTTTTCTTCTTCAATGGAATAGTGAAGTTTTGCTCCGGCGTACGAACAAATTTAGCTTCGTTCACTGACCACGAATTTCAACAGACCTGGGTTGCTTCTTTCAACTCTTGTTCCAACAACAATGGAGGAATTTCAGTTCAAAGTCCGTGAGCTAAGATTCAGCTCCTTCGTGTCGTACACTGTTACAGATCGTAACAATTTTCCGGCGTACGGACAAAGAATTCAAACACAAAACTTCAAATTTAAGCACAAAACAAATCCAAATCACTCAAGAACCACCAATCTTCATCGGTTTCAACCAAAACACGCTGGGGTTCGAGTTCCAGTCACCACAGTTCAAAAACAGTCCAAAATTTCACCAAGAAACCCTAGTCACGAAAGTTGTACGTCTGGTGCTTATTGGAATCAGGAAACAATGGTGAACAAGAATCAATGGTTGTTTAATCAAAACAACCAACAATCAAACACAATTTTTGAATTTTCTTTTTCTATTTTTTTTTTTTTGTAAACACCACAGCAACAACAATCAAACACAAGGAAGAAAGCTGAAACTGGAGACACAAGCACGAATATAATGAACTGGATTTGAGGTTGTAAGAACAAACTCAAACCTTGCTCTGATACCAAGATGGTGCAAGCAAACCCGAGGGAAATGCTAAACACGATACGCGGAAGAAAACAATAAGAAAAGTAAAGATAGAAGCAAGACAAATCTTGCTTCGATTCAAAAGAACAGTGAGGAACCTGTCTCAAAGCTCGATTGAAGGGAAATCAAGACGCACCTATACTATGCAACAATCCTCAAGAAAGACCCGCTTCTTGCAAATTGAATGATCAAGAAGAATTTGTTCAAACGAATAACACCGATTGACACAAGTTCTTTAAAATCCCACGTCGGGGTTCGGCTCCATCGGAGACTCACAATAGCACTTGCTATGTTTTTTATATACTAAAAACTGGATCTTTATAATGAAATGAGAATACAGTATTTATAGGCTATGCTATGGATAAGGTAGTAAATAGTCACAAGTGACTAATAAAAACAAACCACGCAGGGCTGAGCTAAGTGTGTGTTCGGCAGCCTTGACTTCGGTGCACGGTTGCTTGCTCAAACTCATTTGTCCTCGGGCGCTCACTTGTCTTCGAACACAATTTGTTGGTGTTCGGTCACTTTCTCCTCGGGCTCAAATTTGAAGATGACGCCTTCGGTTCCTGAGCCCGGCCACTCAGCTTCGGAGAAATTGCTCTCCTTCGAGCAGGCCAAGTGGACGTGAACATCGTACAGCAGCTTGGCTTGGCTTCGTGTCATTGGTCTCCTCGGTGGATCGAACACTTGATCAGCACGTGTTCGGGCTGCATCACAAATCCTCTCCTTTTTCCTCTCTTAGATTGTCACCGGTCACTCCCTTATTTCTCTCTTTCTTTTGTCTCTCATTTTCAAGTACAATGGGATGAGACTCAAGATTATCATCATTTGGAGTAGAGTGACTCTCACTTTCTTCATGCAATGGCAAGACAATAAGATTGTTTGCTTCGGGCTCAAGTACAATAGGTGATTTTGCTTTAGCTGCTTCCCTCAACTCCTTCATACGCTTGTAGTCTTCTCTTACTTGCCTCGGAGTCAAAGGTCTAAGCACATACTTCTTCCCATCTTGCTTGACCGTGTAGGAGTTGGTCCGGCCATCATGTACCACACACCTATCATATTTCCATGGTCTACCATACAAAAGATGGCAAGCTTGCATCGGGACGACATCAAACATGATTTTATCTTTATAGTTCCCAATGCTAAATTCAATCAACACTTGTTTCACCACCTTTAATTCACCACACTCACTAAGCCATTGTAAACGATATGGTTTTGGATGCTTTAGAGTGGGTAATTTCAATTGGGAAATCAAAGTTTGGCTCACTATGTTGGCACAACTTCCCGAATCAACAACCATTGAGCACACTTGCCCCATCACACGATATCTAGTATGAAAGAGGTTTTCTCTTTGATCATTTTCCACCTCCTCTTCCATGAATATGGTGCTCAAACTCCTCCTAACTACCAAGAACAATTGAGGATCTTCTCCTTCTTCGGTAGCCTCTTCACAAGCAACTTCTTCATCTCCCTCTACTCCCTCATTTTCGGGCTCACTATCGTGCTCATACACCAAATTACCTATTACAACCATGGTCTTTCGAGTAGGGCAATCTCTAGCAAAATGACCATAGCGCTTGCACTTATATGATGTTTGGCATTTTATGCCAAGGTTCCCTTAATATTACCGCACGTTTGAGCTTGTTTTGCACTCGTTTTGTAGCTTGTGAATGTGGTTTTACACTGATTTTATGTCGTGCGTGGGTACGTTGTTGTGCAGTAAATTTGGAGCTTTAGGAGCTTGATGTAGCAAGAATTGATTGGAGGTTGATTGAAGATTGGATTGAGCACACAAAGGCACGACACGAGGCGAGTTTTGGAGCATGAAGAAGCAGTTTTGCCTGGCGCCCTAGCCCATGCGCCGCGCCCTCTACCGCGCGCAGTGGCTAGGCGCGATGGGGCGTGTGCCGCATGGCCAAGGCGTGCAGCTTATGGCGTCCTCTGTTTAACCTCACGCTTTCCGAGGCGCGGGGCGCCGTTATAGCGCCCCTTGTGCGCGTTTTTACTCCCTATTCCTTCTAGTTTTGGGTTTAACTTATTACCAAGGGTTTGGAAACATTATAAATAGTTCTTTACTTAGTTTTTGTAAGAAGTCTTGACTTTTGGAGCAATATTGAGAGCTACATACTTCATTGAACAAGGGTTATTCCTAATCTTTCATCTATTACATCAATTATTTCATTATTACATCAAATCTTTGCCTTGTGATTATGAATATGTGTGGCTAATTTCATTACGTTCTGGGGTTAGAGTTTTACATGAAAGTTGATTGTTGAAGATAGATTCCCATTGATTGAATCCCATAACGGGTTACTTATTCTTTCTTGATTTCACTTGTATAATTGTTAAGAGCTCGATAATTATGCATTATCTATGGTTTTTGGGTTGAACTCGAAAGAGAGAATCTAATTACGTAATAAGAAAGAATAGAACTAGTTTGTGAACCCGGGCATCGGGGAACCAATTCGCGGGTAGGATAGACATATACTTGCTTGCCTAGTTTAACTCATTACAGGATCGTTAATGCGTGCATGTGATTTAACCCGTAGACATATAGGGATTGAAGTAGCTTGCATAGATTGTGAAGAACTGAAAGGTTTTCATAATTACATTTACTCTGTCAGTTAGTAACCCGGGATTTAAGAAGTGGAATCAATTGAATACATCAACTGGATTGTTCGTAACTCTGACCCTGGACCGTCCTCTTAATATTGTTAACACCCAAAGTTTGCACCATTGCTTGACTACACATCTAGCACTTTAGTTACTTTTTTTGGTTAGAAAAACTCTCACCATCAAAGAACAAGACCCCTGGATAGTTTGTTAGAAATTGTTTACTAAGCATTAGTCTGCACAGTCCTCGTGGGAACGATACTCGACTTTGTCACTTTATTACTTGGCGACCGCGTATACTTGCGTGTGCGTTTGGGAGCAACAAGTTTTTGGCGCCGTTGCCGGGGACTATTACAGACTAATTTCTTTTTGAACGATTACTTAATTTCTATACAGGTTTAATTTTTTGTTGAGTTTCTTGTGCTGTTTCAGGCAATAGGTTTTGAATGCAAAGGAACAAAAGGACGAATCACTCGCACCTTTTGATCCCGAGCCTGAAAGAACCTTGAGAAGGGCGAAAAGAGAAGCAAGAGATCGAGAAGCACTAGCACTCGTACTTGCCTCTCTACCTGTTGAAATGGCTGAAGAACAAGCAGTAGCAGTGCGAGATGTTGCTTTGCCTAGCCTGGCAGGAGTAGCGTCAAGTATTGTGAAGCCCGCTATTACCGGGAACTTTGAGATCAAGCCCGGCATGATTCAGTTGCTGCATGTGACGGGGCAATATGCTGGATTACTTCATGAGGATCCACAGCAACACATTCAAAACTTTCTGGAAATCAGTGATACTTATACACCAACGGGTGTGCCTACTGATTATGTTCGTTTGACTTTGTTCCCATTTTCATTGATAGGGACAGCAAGGAAGTGGTTAAAGGCTGAGAAGCCTGGGTCTATCACTACTTGGGAGGATTTGGCTAAGAAATTCTTGGCTAAATTTTATCCGTCTGCTAAGACAGCCCGGCTGAGGAGTGAAATCATGTCATTCAGACAGTTAGACGGAGAATCTTTGTACTCAGCCTGGGAGAGATTTAAGGCTCTATTGAGGGATTGTCCACATCACAACCAATCCAATGAGGTTATTGCACACACTTTTGTTGAGGGGTTAAATGAACACACGAAGATTGTGGTAGATGCTGCTGCTGGAGGTCAAGTACTAGCTTTAAATTTTGATCAGATTTATGATCTACTTGACAAGTTTTCGCAGAGCAATCCTGATTGGCAGGGTGTTGGTAGAGCTACTGCGCAGAAATCAGCTGGGGTACTTCTATTGGATGCAGTTTCAGATCTAAGGGCGAAAATGGATGCTATTTCCAATCAAATCAGCAAGCTAACTTTATCGCAGACTCAACAACCAGCAGCTCCAGTGCAACAACTTCAAGTCTTTTGTGAGGTTTGTGGAGAGGATCATGCTACTGACGTCTGTCCATCTAATCCAGAGTCAGTATACTATGTGGGTAATCAGAACAGGTCACAGGGTCAGAATCGCAATCAATATGGTAACAGCTATAACACGGGTTGGCGTAATCACCCAAATTTTTCTTGGAGGGATAATCGTGAGCAGCCTCAAGGCAATGAGAGATCCCAAAATGCACCACAGCAGGGGTCACAGTCGCAGAGTCAGCCACAGCAGTCTAGTTCAGTTGAGGATATGCTTAAGAAAATTCTTGCAGGGCAGCAAAAGCTCATGGATGATTCAGCATCTCAGGCACAAACAATTAAAGATTTGAGCAATGCGCAGAAAGATCTTGAGAGGCAATTGGGGCAGCTAGCTGAAGCACAAAACAATAGACCTCGGGGTGCTTTACCGAGTGATACAGAGAAGAATCCTAGAGAATTTGTGCAAGCAGTTACTTTGAGGAATGGAAGAGCTTTGGAAGAAGTTCCCCCAAAGCCAAAGAAGCCTGTTGGTGAGTTAGAGCCAAATGCTGATAGGGAAGTGGAGAAAGAAGCAGAAAAAGTGATAGCAAAGCAGCCCGAGTCTGCTATTGTGAGACCACCACCACCTTTCCCTCAGAGACTTCAGAAGCAGAAAGTTGATGCAGCATGCAAGAAATTTTTGGAGATCTTGAGTCAAATTCAGGTAAATATTCCTTTGGTGGAGCTTTTGCGGGATGTTCCCAAATATGCTAAATACATCAAGGACATTGTTGCTAATAAGAGAAGACTGACTGAGTTTGAGACAGTTGCACTCATTGAGGAGTGTAGTTCCAGAGTTAGAAGCAAGCTTCCTCAGAAATTGAAGGATCCTGGCAGCTTTACCATTCCCTTGAAAATTGGGGAACTTGAGGTTGGTCGTGCTTTATGTGATTTGGGTGCTAGTGTGAATTTGATGCCTTCTTCAGTTTTCAGGAAGCTAGGCCTGGGTGAGCCACGCCCCACTACTGTGACTTTGCAGCTGGCTGATAGATCATTGACATGCCCCGAGGGGATTATTGAGGATGTGCTGGTACAAGTGGGTCAGTTTATATTACCTGTGGATTTTATTATTCTTGATTATGAAGCTGATCCTGAGGTTCCTCTCATCTTGGGAAGAGGATTTTTGGCTACTGCTGATGCTGTTATTAGAGTCAGAGCTGGTAAGATGATCATGAAGGTAAATGGGGAAGAAGCTGTGTTTAATGTGTTCAGAGCTACCCAGCTTCCTTCTCATTATGAAGAGTTTTCCATGGTAAAAGTGATAGATGATGAGTTGACTGCTGATGAGAGGTCATTCTTGGCTTCTAATGTTGATTCTTTAGAAAGGGCACTCTTATGTGATGATGATGATATCCTGAAGGATGACGATACTGAAGAATATGTTGAAGTTCTTAATATGCAGAGTAGATTCATCCCAGGGTGGAAGAAATTTGAGGAGCTTGATAGACCGTTGACCTTAACTCCTGCTAAACCGTCTATTGAGAGAGCTCCTAATCTTGAGCTCAAACCTTTACCCGCACATTTACGTTATGCTTATTTGAGTGAAGGTAATACTTTGCCCGTGATCCTTTCTTCTTTGTTGTCTGATGTGCAGGTTGAGAAGGTATTGCGGGTATTGCGAGAGCGCAAGAGAGCTATTGGCTAGATTATTGCTGATATTAGAGGGATTAGTCCTTCTTTCTGCATGCATAAAATTCTCTTGGAGGAAGATCATAAGCCATCCATAGAGCAGCAGAGGAGGCTAAATCCAATTATGAAGGAGGTGGTGAAGAAAGAAGTTATCAAGTGGCTGGATGCTGGTATTATTTTTCCTATCTCTGACAGCAAGTGGGTGAGTCCAGTGTAATGTGTTCCTAAGAAGGGGGGCATGACAGTGGTGAAGAATGAGAACAATGAGTTGATTCCTACAAGAACTGTTATAGGGTGGCGAATTTGCATTGATTATAGGAAGCTGAACAAGGCCACTAGGAAAGATCACTTCCCACTCCCTTTTATTGATCAGATGTTGGATAGACTTGCAGGCCATGAGTATTACTGTTTCTTGGATGGGTATTCGGGCTACAATCAAATTGTGATAGCCCCTGAAGACCAAGAGAAGACTACTTTCACTTGTCCATATGGCACCTATGCATTTAGGAGGATGCCATTTGGGTTGTGTAATGCCCCGGGGACTTTTCAGCGGTGCATGATGGCTATTTTCACTGACATGGTGGAAAAATTTGTGGAGGTATTTATGGATGATTTCTCAGTGGTTGGTGACTCTTTTGATGAGAGCTTGAAAAATCTTAATGCTGTGCTGAGCCGTTGTGAAGAAACAAATCTGGTGCTGAATTGGGAAAAATGTCACTTTATGGTTCAAGAAGGCATAGCACTAAAGCGAAGATTGAGGCTATTGAGAAATTACCACCACCTATCTCTGTTAAGGGGGTGCATAGTTTCTTGGGACATGCAGGGTTCTATAGACGTTTCATAAAGGACTTCTCCAAAATTTCCACTCCCTTGTGCAAATTGTTGGGGAAGGATGTGAAATTTGTGTTTGATGATGCTTGTATCAAGGCGTTTGAAGAGTTGAAGAAAAGGTTGGTGACCGCACCAATCATCATTGCTCCTGACTGGTCTTTGCCGTTTGAATTGATGTGTGATGCGAGTGATAATGCCATTGGGGCTGTTCTTGGCCAAAGAATTGGAAGAATTTTTCGCTCCATCTATTATGCAAGCAAGACGCTTGATGCAGCCCAGTCTAATTACACCACCACTGAGAAGGAGTTGCTAGCCGTAGTTTATGCTTTTGATAAATTTAGATCTTATTTGGTTGGCACTCGTGTTGTTGTCTACACTGATCATGCCGCAATCCGGTATTTGTTTGAAAAGAAGGACTCCAAGCCTAGACTCATTAGATGGGTTCTCTTATTGCAAGAGTTTGATGTTGAAATTCGAGATCGCAAGGGGACTGAGAATCAAGTTGCTGATCATTTGTCAAGGCTGGAGAATAGAGATCATGTAGATGAAGGGCTTGAGATCAAAGAGGTATTTCCTGATGAGCAACTTTTTGCTCTTGATGCAGCTGAGGTGCCATGGTATGCTGACATGGTAAATTTACTTGTGAGTAATGTGTATCCCCCTAGGGCAACTGCTGAGCAGAAGCGTAAACTCCTATGAGAGCAGGTTTTATGTGTGGGATGAGCCCTATTTGTACAAGATAGGAGTTGATCAACTAGCTAGGAGATGTATTCCAAGGGAAGAAGTAGAGCCGATTCTACAGAGCTGCCATTCCTCTCCTTATGGTGGCCACCTTGGTGGAGATCGAACAGCTGCAAAGGTACTTCAATCTGGTTTCTTTTGGCCTACTTTATTTAAAGATGCTCATGCATTAGTGAAGCAATGTGATCGTTGCCAAAGAACGGGTACTATTACTAGGCGTCACGAGATGCCTTTGAACAATATCTTGGAGATTGAGCTGTTTGATTGTTGGGGTATTGATTTTATGGGTCCATTCCCACCTTCTGTGGGCAATAAATACATCCTTGCAGTAGTTGATTATGTGTCGAAATGGGTAGAGGCTATTGCACTTCCAACGAATGATGCGAGTGTGGTGGTGAAGTTCGTGAAGAAGAATATTTTCACTCGTTTTGGGACACCGCGGGCTATCATCAGTGATGAAGGTACGCATTTTTGTAACCGGTTGTTCAATAAGTTATTGGCTAAGTATGGGGTTCGCCACAAGGTGGCTACTGCTTATCACCCCCAAACTAGTGGCCAAGTGGAAGTGTCTAACAGAGAGATCAAGCAAATTCTTGAGAAGACTGTGAATGCCTCGAGGAATGATTGGGCTATGAAGTTAGATGATGCTCTCTGGGCCTATCGAACTGCATTCAAAACACCTATTGGAACCTCTCCATATAGGCTTGTTTATGGTAAGACCTGTCACTTGCCGGTTGAATTAGAGCATAAGGCGTATTGGGCAATTCAAAAGCTCAACCTTGATATGGCCTTAGCGGGTGAGAAGAGAATGCTCCAATTGCATGAACTTGAAGAGTTCCGTTTCCATGCGTATGAAAATGCGAAATTATATAAGGAACGGACAAAGAAGTGGCATGATAAGCACATTGAGCGTCGTTCTTTTGAGCCCGGGCAGCTTGTATTGTTGTTCAACTCGAGGTTGAAATTGTTTCCGGGCAAGTTGAAGTCGAGATGGTCGGGGCCTTTTGAAGTTGTTCGTGTTACCGCACATGGAGCGGTTGAAGTGAGAGCCCAGGATTCGGAAAACACATTTTTGGTTAATGGTCAAAAGGTGAAACGTTATTGGGGTGGTGCGGTGAATCACCGCACTTCCATCACTTTGAGGGACCCTTGATTTATACCCGTCGTGCCACGACGTTAAAAAAGGCGCTTCTCGGGAGGCAACCCGAGCTTGTACTTGTAATAGTTTAGTTTTCTTTTGTTTTATAGTGTCACGTAGTTGTTGTTTTTATGTGTCGTTTTTGCAGGAATCGGGTGAGCTAATCAAGGTGAAATGAATGCATTGAGGGGTATGGGACGTCTCGAGACATGTCCCACGCTTGGGTTTGTACTTAGAATCAAAAATCGGTGCGAGAAAACGTGCTCGAGCGCGTTCGGGAGTTCCCCGCGCCTCCCAAAGCGCAAGAAAAACGCTGAAGCAAAGAAGCTCGGTGCGGTTGGGAGCGCCCCGCGCCTCCCACCGCGCCGAGTTAGGCAGAATGTGGGATTTGTGGTGCACTACAGGCATGCGCCGCGGGTCCAAACGCGGAAGGCAAGAATTTTTGGTTCTAAATTCGGGTCAACGGGTTTGACCCGCAATTCTTTAATCCCCTATGCCTTATATCCCGATTTCTGACACTTGTTCTTCATTATTTTCACTACAAACACTCTCTAAACACACACTAATTCACTCCCACTACTTGTAAAACATTCAAGTAAGTACATTCCTACTCTTCCCTCTCAATAACATGTAAGTTGCATTCAATTATTGTTCATGAAAAGTTGCTACCTAGTTACAAGCTTGTGCATAAAAATCATGCGCTAGATAGATGACTTGTGACTTGTAAAAAGAGATCTCCCAACAACTTGGGAGGGTTGGCACATTACAAAATCCATTGAAATTGCTAGTTTAAAGTTGTGCACACTAGGTGTTTGTAAAAAAGCCTCAATGATACAAATTCAATAACATTGCGAATTCTTGAGTAGCAATGCATTCCTTAGGCTTATTATGAACATTAGGTGTTGCATACACACAAGAATTGATCATGATGCACCCACACTAGCTCGATTTTCAAAATTCAAAACGTGGCATATTTTGCCCAAGGCTAGTTTGGCTTAAGTGTGGGGTTGTTCGTGCCATTGAATTGAGTGATTGACACATAGAGTGTGTGATTAGTGTGGGGTGGTACCCTACCAATTGAGCTTGAATTGTATGTTTGGTGTTTAGCTATACATCTCACATTGATCTTTGTATTTGTGTAGGTACCATGGTCACCACACCTCATAAGGCTAGTTCTTCATCCACCGCGGGTCCGAGGAGAGCACCTCAAGCCGGGCCTTCTTCCACAACGCAAAAGGGCAAGGCACCGGCCAAGCCCAAGGCAAAAGCAAAGGCAAAAGCTAAGATTCCAAAGGACGCGGTGCCGATACCACGTCCCGGAGGCAAGACCCAGTATGGCCTCCCTTTTGTAAAGAAGGGGGATTGCCAAACATGGTACAAGAATGTGCGGCTTGCGGGGTACATACCCGAGCAAGCCATTGATAAAAGGCGGGTGATGCAAAAGTTTCGAAGTGTGGCTGAGGCAATCATTGCTCTCAAATGGGACTCGGTGTTTGAGAGTCCGGGGCACGCCAACTTGGACATGGTGCATGAATTGTATGCCAACTGGGAGCCCGAGGAAGCTTGGGAAGAAGATGATATGGTGACAGTTCGGGGAGTGAAGGTGAAGTTGGATCCTACGGCATTGAATGCCTTTTTGGGGGTTGCGGACCCCGACTATGATGATTTGAGGGCATACATCAAGAAGCCTGACTACAAGGCTTTGCGTGATACCCTATGTGGTGAGGACTCCACTCATAAGTGGGGGCGAAGTGCGGCTGGGAGACACAAACTTATGCATTTCTCACAGTTTCTCAAGCCGGCTCGTGTATGGATGAGGTTCATAAATGCACGGATACTACCATGTTCTCATTATTCCGAGGTCACCAAGACTCGGGCGTGCATGGTTTACTTCTTTATGACTGGGAGGCCGGTGAATATAGGCTATTACATATTGAGGGTGATGAAGGCGCAAAGGAAGTTAGATTCTTGTAGCCGATTGTACTTTGGGAACCTCTTGACCCGTTACTTAGAGAAGGCGGGCGTCCCCGTAGATGAGATTGGGGATCGCATTGTCCCTGATATAGGGACGCCTTTTGACATTGCTTCGGTCAAGGGGGTGATCACCACGGCACCGGTAAAGCTGACGGCTGACGAGTGGCGGGAGGCAAACGCCAACTTGTCCGCACGTCAGTACTTGATGATTGAGGCGATGGCCCGTCAGTCGGGCGTTGATTTGACTGCTATTGACCGCACTGTCCCTCTCCTGGAGACTTCGAAGGGTCTGCTGGGCATGACTCAAGCTAGAACGGTGGATCACGGATTCAGATGTTGTGGCCAATGATCCGGACAGTGAGTATACGACTGATGATGAGGGCGGTGGCTCTGATGAGGAGGAGGCCTAGGCCCACACTCCTGCGCACCACCCGGATTTCAGGGCAGTTTTCTTGTACTCTTACTTTTGCACTTACTTCTTTGTCGCACTGGGACATTGCTTAGTTTAAGTGTGGGGTGGGGTACTGCCCTTTATCTAGTTTATTTTTGAGGTTTAGGATGCATGTACCTTAGGATTTTTATTTTGTCACTTGACTTTGTTTTGATTTATTTCTTGCTTTAATATATGCAAAAATGAAAAAAAAATTAGAAAACCAATGAAAAATTCCAAAAAGATTTTTCTTTTAGTTTTATTAGTGGTACATGTCATCCGCCCCGTGGTTTTTCTTATGGCCACGGTTCTTTCCACGGGGAGGCCTTTGAACCGGGTAGTTTTTTCTTTTTAGGATTAGGATAGTTTGTTGTAGATGACCCTAGGCTAAGGAAAAAGGTAGAATGCTAGGTGCCTTTGATTTGTTTGATACCGGTGGACTTGAACTTGATTGCATGTGCTATTTGTGGTGTCCTTAGTTTTAATTTGATGCATGCCTAGAGGAAAAAAAAAATGGAACAACCCCCTTGAGATGCTTGAGTCCGCTTGCTTGACTTGTTGGTAACCTTTGTGCATGAGTGCTTAAATTTCCACAAGTTGCATTCTAGAAGCTTAGTTGAGAGTTGTTGATGGAGCCTTTTTTTGTGGACCATGTGCAATGTGTGTGTGAGGCATGTTCTTATTTGCTCCATGTTGCATATTAATGTCTAGAACTTGCCCCGTGTGTGTGCAAAGCGAAATCCTAGGTTTGCTCTAGTCGGGAGATGATACAAGGCCTTCTTTTACTTGCCTACCCTTACATATACCTTGAAAATTGTTGTTGCGATTTGAATTGACCCTTTTTGTTGGCACCCACACCCCGAGCCTACCCATTTGTTTTAAATTGACTCTTTTGGCCCTTACTCCTTAAGCACTTTATTGATATTGTGTAGTTGATTGGAGTTGTGGTTGGATATTGGGAGGTTCTTGAGTGGAGCTAATGAAGGGGAATAAATGTGAAAATTGTGAAGTAGTGAAAAACATTGGCAAGGTTGGAAGTTAATGAAATTGAAAAAAATGAATTGAAAAGAAAAGAAAAAAATAGTAAAGTTGAAAAAATTGTGAAAAGAAAAAAAAAGAAAGATGTCCATTCCTTGCTAGTGTGTGCTTAAAAAGAAAAATGCTACTTGTTGAGAAGGTGTATGTGTGATAGTTGTTGATTGGGTGGCTTGTTGAGAATTGTGGAGAAATATTTGTGATGTATTAAAGTGCTTAGGGAGGTAGTCACTATTACCATATGTATCCTACCCGCACCTTAGCCTACATTACGACCTTTCTAAAGTCCTAGTTAATCCCGATTGGAGTTAGCCTGCATTAGTGGAGTCCTACACTATGGGCAAGCCTATGGTACGTTGTGTGTGACATGTGAGCCTTTCATGAGAGTGAGTGATTTCATTTGTCATTGCCCCCGTTCTATTCATGATATTTGTTGTTGTGTGTGATCTTTGGGGGGGCACTCTCTTTCATATTGGTGAGGGCACGTGGTTTGCATGAAGTAGGTAAAGTTGATGGCTCTTGGTTTAGTAGATAGGTATGATTTTGTGAGAGCATAGTTGCATTAAGTTGAGTTTGTGCATTTGAGCTATTTTGGGGTGGTTGTTCTCATATTTTGGGTTTTGGTAAATTGTTGGCATGTTGTGGACCCATAGTAGTCATGTGTGTATTGGTTCAATGATCGGTATCAACCATAGTCATAGGCAGACCTGTTTTACCTAGGTTGGGGAGTTAGATGTGACTTGCTCGAGGGCGAGCAAAGGTTCAAGTGTAGGGTGGTGATGTTTGGCATTTTATGCCAATGTTCCCTTAATATTACCGCACGTTTGAGCTTGTTTTGCACTCGTTTTGTAGCTTGTGAATGTGGTTTTACACTGATTTTATGTCGTGCGTGTGTAGGTTGTTGTGCAGTACATTTGGAGCTTTTAGGAGCTTGATGTAGCAAGAATTGATTGGAGGTTGATTGAAGATTGGATTGAGCACACAAAGGCACGACACGAGGCGAGTTTTGGAGCATGAAGAAGCAGTTTTGCCTGGCGCCCTAGCCCATGCGCCGCGCCCTCTACCGCGCGCAGTGGCTAGGCACGATGGGGCGTGCGCCGCATGGCCAAGGCGTGCAGCTTATGGCGTCCTCTGTCCAACCTCACGCTTTCCGAGGCGCGGGGCGCCGTTATAGCGCCCCTTGTGCGCGTTTTTACTCCCTATTCCTTCTAGTTTTGGGTCTAACTTATTACCAAGGGTTTGGAAACATTATAAATAGTTCTTTACTTAGTTTTTGTAAGAAGTCTTGACTTTTGGAGCAATATTGAGAGCTACATACTTCATTGAACAAGGGTTATTCCTAATCTTTCATCTATTACATCAATTATTTCATTATTACATCAAATCTTTGCCTTGTGATTATGAATATGTGTGGCTAATTTCATTACGTTCTGGGGTTAGAGTTTTACATGAAAGTTGATTGTTGAAGATTGATTCCCATTGATTGAATCCCATAACGGGTTACTTATTCTTTCTTGATTTCACTTGTATAATTGTTAAGAGCTCGATAATTATGCATTATCTATGGTTTTTGGGTTGAACTCGAAAGAGAGAATCTAATTACGTAATAAGAAAGAATAGAACTAGTTTGTGAACCCGGGCATCGGGGAACCGATTCGCGGGTAGGATAGACATATACTTGCTTGCCTAGTTTAACTCATTACAGGATCGTTAATGCGTGCACGTGATTTAACCCGTAGACATATAGGGATTGAAGTAGCTTGCATAGATTGTGAAGAACTGAAAGGTTTTCATAATTACATTTACTCTGTCAGTTAGTAACCCGGGATTTAAGAAGTGGAATCAATTGAATACATCAACTGGATTGTTCGTAACTCTGACCCTGGACCGTCCTCTTAATATTGTTAACACCCAAAGTTTGCACCATTGCTTGACTACACATCTAGCACTTTAATTTCTTTTTTTTTGTTACAAAAACTCTCACCATCAAAGAACAAGACCCCTGGATAGTTTGTTAGAAATTGTTTACTAAGCATTAGTCTGCACAGTCCTCGTGGGAACGATACTCGACTTTGTCACTTTATTACTTGGCGACCGCGTATACTTGCGTGTGCGTTAGGGAGCAACAAGAATTGAGTAGAAGTAGAAGAAGGATTGCTCAAGTGAGTTTTAGAGTTACCTTCCACATGTGGTGTAGACTTCTCATAAGGCTTCTTCACATCTTTGCTAGCACTTGCACCACTTGCACTTGGAAAGTTTGCATTTGGAGTCTTCCACTCCTTTGGCTTGCTCACGGGAGTAGGAGTGTTGCTCTTCGACTTCTCTCCTTAAGCCAATTCTCGGCTTCAATTGCAGCTTCAAAGATATCTTGAAGTGAGAGATAAGCATGCAACCTCAATAGAGAAGCTATACCATACCTTAAGCCATTCTTGAAACAGATCACGACTTGTTCTTCACCTTCGGTATCCATATCCAAAGCCATCTGAATCTTTTCTGATCAATGGAAACACGGAAGCGATAAAAGTACCGATAAAGTGAGACGCGACTGAAACACTTACGAGGTAGCACCAAGGAACGATGTCTTGATACACCCTCAATTCGAGTCAAGTAGAACCTACACTATGCAACTATCCTCAAGAGACACCCGGCCCTTGCAAATAGAATGATCAAGGAAGATTAAAGGTCAACTTGGATTCTTCCAATTGATTTCAAGCCAAAATATTTACAAGTGTTCTTGAGAGCAAATCTCATTTAATGCGTATTCAAAGTGTAGTAAATGGCATGAAGTGATGAAGGGTGTATTTATAGAACCCTTCTACAAGCAATGAAATGTCTAAAAAGCCCTCCAAGTAGTTTAGGATACAGTAGAACAACTAGGGCTAAACTTGGAATTTTACACAAAAAGTTGTAGAAGATAGCAAGTTACGCGCCCCGCCTAGAGCTAGGCGCGCCGCCTGGCGCTGGGCGGCCTCACTGGTCAGAGGCTAGTCGCCCCTCCTGGGTGCAGGTGCCCCGCCTGGGTTGCACTTGGTCCAGGAGCCCCACCTAGAGCTAGGCGCCCCGCCTGGTGCCTGGACGTCTCACTGGTCAGAGGCTAGGCGCCCCTCCTGGTTCCAGGCGCCCCTCCTAGCCCTGAGGCATGGTTTTTCCTCCTTCGATTGAACTCCAATGCAACGTCTTCAAATCATCTCCGGAGCTCGTATCATCAAGGCCCTTCCAAACCAAGTGTAAGTGAGCATCTTGGATCTCCTTGGCTTGACTTCGAGTGAATGGTCTCGATGCAATTTGGGTTTCATCATCCTCCACTTCTTGAGAAGATTTCGACCTCAAAATTAAGGCGTCATCCCCCAAGGTCTCATCACCTACATCACAAAGAGTCAAGTCAGAAATATTGAACGTACTAGAGACGTTATACTCACCGGGCAAGTCGATCACATATGAATTGTTGTTGATCTTAGAGAGCACTTGGAATGGTCCATCCCCTCGGGGTGCCATCTTCCCTTTTCGAATATTGGGAAATCTCTCCTTGCGGAAGTGCAACCACACATAGTCTCCTTTCTTGAGTTCCACTTTCTTTCTCCCCTTGTTCTTCTTGGTTGCAATATTTTCATAGGCCTCCTCCAAGTTCTTCTTCAGCTTGGCATGAAGTTCAAGCAACGCCTTGGCTCGAGTTTTACCTTCAAAATCAACAACCGTATCCCTTCACAAAGGGGTAAGATCAAGTGGAATCAAAGGGTTAAAACCATAAACACACTCAAATGGAGTCATGGCAATCATTCTATGCAAACTGCGGTTATATGCAAACTCCATGAGTGGTAGCTTATCAATCCAAGTCCCGGCCTTACCTTTGGTAATGGCTCTAAGTAGAGCCCCCAAGGTTCGGTTCACCACCTCGGTTTGCCCATCGGTTTGAGGGTGGTGGGACGTAGAGAACAACAATTTGGTGCCAAGAACACCCCACAAGCATTTCCAAAAATGGCTAAGGAACTTAGAGTCCCGATCACTAACAATGTGCGAGGCACCCCATGCAACTTTAAAACATTATCAATGAACAAAGAAGCTCTATGTTGTGCATCACTACTCTTTTTGCAAGGAATAAAGTGAGCCATTTTGGAGAACCTATCAGCGACAACATAAATGCTATCGTGTCTTCCCCTAGACCGTGGCAAAGCCATAATAAAATCCATAGAAATATCAATCCACGGACTAGTAGTTACGGGCAAAGGAGTGTACAGGCCATGGGTGTTGCATCTAGACTTAGCCCTTTTGCAATCTAAACAAGCATTACAAAAGCGTTCCACAAGAGGCCTCATCTTAGGCCAATGGAATTGCTCTTTTAGAATGGCCATAGTCTTATCCACCCCGAAGTGACCCATCAAGCCCCCACAATGTGCTTCTCGCACTAGCAATTCCCTCCAAGAGGACTCGGGGACACACACTCTCCCATTCTTGAAAATGTAGCCATTTACCCATTGGTATTTCTCCACCCTCTCCCCACTCACTAGAGCATCATGAATGCTCTTGAGCTTTGGGTCATGTTCATACAACAATTTTAAGCTTTCAAAACCTATAAGCCTAGAAGCAAGGGTGGTAGCAAGGGCGAACTTCCTAGAAAGTGCATCGGCTACAACATTGTCCTTTCCATTCTTGTAATGAATTACATAGGGAAAAGACTCGATGAACTCCACCCACTTGGCATGTCTCTTGTTCAACTTCTCTTGGCCTCTAAGATGCATGAGTGACTCATGGTCACTCTTGATCACAAATTCCCTAGGCCATAGATAGTGTTTCCAATGAGCTAGAGCTCTTACAAAGGCATACAACTCCTTGTCATACGTGGAGTAATTCAAGGTTACACCCTTCAACTTTTCACTAAAGTAGGCAATGGGTTTCTCTTCTTTCATGAGAACACCCCCAATACCCACCCCCGAGGCATCACATTCAACCTTAAAAGCCTTCCCGAAGTCGGGCAATTGCAACAATGGGGCGGTACTCAACCTACTCTTCAATTCTTTGAAAGCCTTATCTTGAGGCTCTCCCCACACAAAGGACTTGTCCTTCTTCACTAACTCGGTGAGTGGTGCGGCGATGGTGCTAGAGCGCCTATAGAAACTAGCAAGGCCATGGAAACTCCTAATATGAGAAATGGTAGTAGGAGTAGGTCAATCTTTAATGGCTTCAACTTTGGACTCATCAACTTCTACACCACTGGCACTAACAACAAAACCAAAAAAGACAACCTTTTCAACACAAAGGCACACTTTTTAAAGTTGGCATAGAGCTTTTTGGCTATTAGCACTTCAAGAACTTGACTTAAGTGGCCAACATCATCATCTATTGATTTGCTATATATCAAAATATCATCAAAATAGACAACCACAAATTTGTTGATAAACGGCTTCAAGACATGGTTCATCAACCTCATGAAAGTGCTAGGCGTGTTTGAGAGGCCAAAAGGCATCACCGACCATTCATAGAGACCAAACTTGGTCTTGAATGCAGTTTTCCACTCGTCACCCGGTTTCATCTGGATTTGGTGGTAGCCGAATCTAAGGTCTATCTTAGAAAAGACACTAGAACCACTCAACTCATCAAGCATGTCATCAAGTCTAGGAATGGGATGACGATATTTTACCGTTATCTTGTTGACCATACGGCAATCAACATACATCCTCCATGTCTCGTCCTTCTTTGGTACAAGAATGACTGGTATGGCACACGGACTCAAGCTTTCACGAACCAAGACTTTATTGAGCAATTCATCTACTTGCTTTTGCAATTCCTTTGTATCCTTGGGATTGCTCCTATAGACCGGCTTGTTTGGGATTTGGGACCACGGGACAAAATCAATTTGGTGTTCTATCCCCCTCAAAGGAGGAAGTCCACTTGGCATCTCTTCCGGGAACATGTCCTCAAAAACCTTCAAAACATTCTCAATAGCACTAGGCAAAGGGTTAGGGTTAGGCAAATAATCACTTTCGCAATTTAAAACCACACCTTTGTGCACTAGGCAAATGAGCATTTTTGTGCCATCATTACATCTTAAGTACTCACCCGGTTGCATCATGGCACAAATGCTACCGGTCATAGAAGATGGAGTGGTAGGGCCCTCGGCCAAAGGCTTAGTCTCCACAACGGACTTTGCCTTAGCCGCTTCTCTCAACTCCCTCATACGCCTATAATCATCACTCACTTGTTTTGGCGTCAAAGGTTTGAGCACATACTTCTTACCCTCATGTTTGGCCGTGTATGTGTTGGCTCGGCCATCATATACCACACTCCTATCGTATTGCCAAGGCCTACCAAACAAGAGGTGGCCAGCTTGCATTGGCACTACATCAAACATAAGCTCGTCTTGATAATTCCAAATTTTGAATTTTATCATGACTTGCTTCACCATTTTCATTTCCCCACATTCACTCAACCATTGCAATCGGTAGGGGCTTGGGTGTTTAGGGTAGGCAATTTCAATTGTGAGACCAAAGTTTGGCTCACCACATTAGCACAACTACCCGAATCTACAATCATGGAGCACACTTGTCCCTTCACTCTACACCTAGCACGGAACAAGTTCTCCCTTTGCACATCCACCTCCTCCTCGCTCATCACGGCACTCAAACTACGACGTACCACTAAGAACATGCTAGGGTCATCACCCTCCGCCACATCCTATTCTCCCTCAACTACTTCACCATCCTCAACAACATCTCCCTCAGTCTCACGCTCCTCCTCATACACCATCCTATCATCCATGATTAACATTGTTTTTTGGGTGGGGCAATCTTTGGCAAAGTGGCCATAACCCTTGCACTTGTGGCATTGGAAAGAAGAAGAAGAATGAGTATTTAATTGAGTTTTAGAATTACCTCCAACTTTTTGAAGTCGCTCTTCGGGGTAGCCTTCTCAAAAGGCTTCTTCACATCACGACTTCTACTTGCACCACTCGTGTTTGGGCTCTTCCATTCTTTGGGTCGAGTCAGGGGAGTAAAAGTAGTACTCCTAAAGCGAGGAGCTTTTTCTTCCTTGAGCCACTTCTCGGCTTCAACCACGACATCACAAATATCTTGAAGAGAGTGAAAGATGTGTAGCCTCAATAGTGAAGCAATCTCCCGGCTCAAGCCGTTCATGAATCGGATGATAGCTTGCTCTTCATCTTCGGTCTCCATGTCAAAGGCCATTCGATTCTTTTCAAACTCGTTGAAATACTCATCAACGGATTTGTAGCCTTGTTTCAACTCATAGAGCATCTTGAGTTGTTGTTGCCTATACTTGGGTGTCACATATTTGGTACTCATTACATCTTTCAATTCCTCCCAAGTAATGTTTATTCGCATCCCAACTCTTCTTCTCGACCTCTTGACGGATTCCCACCATGTGGAAGCATATGACTCAAATGAAGCAATGGCATAAGTGGCTTTCTTCTCCTCAGACATGTCATTGGTGTCAAATACCCGTTCCAATTGAACCTTCCATTGTAAGAACTTTTCCAGATCACTAGTCCCTTTGAAAGGTGGGATAGTGATCTTAACACTATTTAGGTTGCTATCACGACCTCCACGGTTTGACTCCGGTTGGCCCCCATAGTAGTCATCCACATCCTCACATTCTCTTCCCAAGTTCCTCCTACATAAGCCCTTGGAGGTCCTCGACCTCGCCCACGACCTCCATCTATACCTCGGCCTCCATTCATTGCCCTCCTATTTGGATAGGGAGCATTATAATCATCATCAAGTCCGAGTCCCTCCCCTTCTTGAGCTTCATCAACTTGCTTAAGGGGAACAACAGTCCTTCGGGGCCGCATGAGTGGAACTTCACCTTGGGGATTGCCCAAGGGTTGGGGATTTCCCAACAATCTTTCTCTAGCAAGAGCCTCATCTCTCAACCGTTGTCGACGAGCTAGCTCCGCAAATTGATCCGGTCTCACGGTTGAGCCATCACTTGTGCCTTCTCCGGCATCTTTATGGACACTCGGGGTCCTTTCTCTTTCAATAACCTCTATTTTGAGATTCAAAGCCTTCACCTCGGCCAATAGACTAGCCAAGACGTCGGTTGGAACCTCAATGGTGTCCTTTACCTTCTCTTCCGCCATGTACCTACAAGAAATCAAAAACAAGAAAAGAGATTAGAGTAAAAGTCCTCACGCACTCCCTCACTTTTGATTGTCGCTCCGGTTCACTCAAGTTGGGGTAGGTTCACACAAGCTTGAGATCAATGGCCTCCTCGTAGTTGATTGACTTCCTCGATAAAAAAACCAATTCACAATAACCAAATACTCTACGGGAAGAGTGGAGTTAATGGGACTCGATGAACGTTAAGCTATTTAATGCGCACTTGAAGCAAAAAATTAACTATGAGTCTTCTTTGAGGTCTACTCTCCTCTAGGCACGAGTACCCTAATCACTCAATGAATTAGTACTAAATTAAGTAGGAGTGTTATCCTCAAAGTACTAACCGGAAGCAACCTGAACAAACAAACACGAAAACCTAAGGAAAACAAACTACCCGACCCCTTCAAGATTCTGGGCAGTCCGCCTAGACAGTCGGCGGTCCGCCTGGGACTTTTTGGCAACACAGGCAGTGAGTTTTCTGGGCGGGGCGCCTGGGTTTGAGCGGTCTGCCTAGGCCTGGTGCCTCAGCTCAACCAACGCACGGTTTTGACGATTTTCAAGCAATTTTTCAACCGATTTCAAGGTGTTCTTCACTTTTGATGCTACCCAAAGTTGTTTTATGCTATATCAAACAAACCACAATGATTTAATCCAACAAACAACCAACAACAAGTTTGTTTCAAGAGTTTGAAGCAAGTTCTTCAAGAATTTTCAAAAATCTCAAGATTCAACATTTCAATTTTCATTCCGCTAAATCAAATGATGTTATGGGGGTATCAAAACGACGGGTTAACTATGTAGAACAATCCCCGATACCAAACATTCAAGAAATCATAACATCAAACAAGTTCTAGCAGATTTTGTGAATTTTCACTTTTGAGATTTGATTTTCAAGATTTCGATTCACAACTTCAAAATGTGTTTTGATGGTACCCAATCAACGGAAATACTTAAAAAAACGATCCCCGATAACCAACACCAATAAAATCGATACAACCAACAATTTCTAGCAAATTTTTGGAATTTTCTAGTTTTTGAATTTTTTTTGTTTTTCTTCAAATTTTCAAGAACAACAATAACAATGAAACTAAGACAAGATAAAAACACTATGAACAAGGAATGAGGATTTGTAGAAACAACACCCGAGCCTTGCTCTGATACCAACTGATGCAATGGAAATACGGAAGCGATAAAAGTAACGCTAAAGTGAGACGCGACTTAAACACTTACGAGGTAGCACAAAGGAACGATGTCTTGATACACCCTCGATTCGAGTCAAGTAGAACCTATACTATGCAACTATCTTCAAGAGACACTCGGCCCTTGCAAATAGAATGATCAAGGAGGATTGAAGGTCAACTTGGATTCTTCCAATTGATTTCAAGCCAAAATATTTACAAGTGTTCTTGAGAGCAAATCTCATTTAATGTGTATTCAAAGTGTAGTAAATGGCATTAAGTGATGAAGGGTGTAGTAATAGCACCCTTCTACAAGCAACGAAATGTCTAAAAAGCCCTCCAAGTAGTTTAGGATACAATAGAACAACTAGGGCTAAACTTGGAAGTTTACAGAAAAAGTTATAGAAGATAGCAAGTTAGGCGCCCCGCCTGGCGCTGGGAGGCCTCACTGGTCAGAGGGTAGGCGTCCCTCCTGGGTACAGGTGCCCCGCCTGGGTTGTACTTGGTCCAGGAGCCCCGCCTAGAGCTAGGCGCCTGGACGCCTCACTGGTCAGAGGCTAGGCGCCCCGCCTGGCCTTGAGGCATGGTTTTTCCTCCTTCGATTGAACTCCAATGCATGGTCTTCAAATCATATCCGGAGCTCGTATCATCAAGGCCCTTCCAAACCAAGTGTAAGTGAGCATGTTGGATCTCCTTGGCTTGACTTCGAGTGAATGGTCTCGATGCAATTTGGGTTGCATCATTTTCAAATTCATCATAGTACTCATGAATCGTCTTGACACCTTGCTTTAGCTCATAAATCTTCTTAAGTTGCTCTTGACGATACCTTGGAGTCACATACTTAGTATTCATGAGTCCTTTCAACTCATCCCAAGTCACATTCACATGCACACCCATCCTTCTTCTTGACCTCTTTATGGACTCCCACCAAGTAGAAGCATAGGTCTCCAAGGTTGAAATAGCATAGGTGCCTTCCTTCTTCTCGGTCATCTCATTTGTGTAAAACACTCTCTCCATGAGTAGTACCCATTCCATGTATGCTTCTGGATCACAAGTTCCTTTAAAGGTAGGAAGATTAAGCTTAACACTAATGAGGTTATTGTTGTCACGAATTCAACGGTGAGGCTCCGGTTAGCCCCGATAATGGTCATCATAAGCAACATAATCCCTCCTAGCATTCCCTCCAACATACCCCATGGGTGGCCCTCGACCTCGGCCTCTACCCCTATCCACATTACGACACTAATTCATACCTCGCCTAGGTTGATAGTGAGCATCATACCCATAGGCCTCATCACCATACTCGGCTTCCTTCCCTTCTTGAACCTCAACAACTTGCTCAAGACGTGGAACATTTCGCACGGGTCTTGGAAGTGGAACATTTCCTTGGGGATTGCCCAAGTTATGCGGAATGCCCACTTGTTGGGGATTGCCCAAGTTATGGGGAATGCCCACTTGTTGGGGATTGCCCAACACACGCTCTTGTGGAGCCACATCATTCTTTAGCTCATATTTCTTGGCTATCTCTGCAAAGTGTCCGGGAGTCATAGTAGAACCTCGGCTTGTCCTTTCTCCGAATTCAATTTGGACGCTCGGGGTCCTCCTTTCAACATTCTCAAGCCTCAAGGTTATGTCCTCCAACTTGGACATGATAGTTTCCAAGGCTTTCTTCATGGGATCATCTCCCTCATTTGCGATCATACCTACAAAATGAACAAACGTTAGTGAAAACAGCTCACTCACACCCTCACGTGTATGGCACTCGGTTCACTCGTTTATTGGTGGTGGATATTTCACTCAAGCTTGAATCTAGAAGCTTCACGTAGTTGATCAAAAAACTCAACTCAATCAAACTATCCACAAGTCAAGTGTACTCCGGGGTAAGTGGAGTTTATGTGACTCTATTGGATGATAAGCTCTTTAAAGTGAGGACTTGAGTCAAAGGATTCTACGAGTCTTCTTCGAATTCTACTCTCCTAACTAGGCACGAGTTGCCTAAAAGCTTCAAAGACTAGTACCAACTAAGTAGGAAAGTTACTTAGAGAAGTACTAGTAAGATGGTATGCAAACAAAGAAATAAGAGAACCTAGGATAAACTACCCAAACCACACTTCACAAAAAGTAGGAGCCCCACCCCTTTACAAGTAGGCGGTCCGCCCTATTTGTTGCAGTGGGAGGTGGGCGGTCTGCCTCTGTTACTAGGCGCCCTGCCTCCCAAATTTCAGAGAGGTCACTAAAAGTGGGCGGTCCGCCTACTATGTTCTTCAGCACAGTCCAACTTCGGGTTTCTTGGTTTTGGCACCCAAAAATCCAACAATTTTCAAGATGTTTTAGCAATCTGAAGGTACCCAATGCTGTTTTCAACCATAATAATAAAACCCCAATGATTTTTGTCAAACCCCAATAAAAAACAATCAAATCACCATGTTCATCAAGTTCATAGCAAGGGTTTCAAGAACAAAGGGTTTTCAAATTTTCAAATCTTGTTTTACAACTCCAAATCAAGAGTTGTTGGTACCAAAACATTGGGTTTTAAACAAGGATCAATCTCCAATAACACCCATAACATGAATCAATCACACCAACAAGATATGTCAAATTTTTGGATTTTCAAATTTTTCAATTTTTTTGTGTTTTTCTTCTTTTAAACATAACAAACAAGAAACTAAGATAGAAACCAACTTAGGCAAGAAGAATGAAGGGTCAGGGGTTTGCAGAAATAAAACCCGAGCCTTGCTCTGATACCAAGATGATACGGATCGAAATAAAAGACAAGAAAAATGATAGGAGCGAGACTCGTCTCGAACTCCCTACAAGGTATCCACGGAGAACTTGTTCCGTGAAACGCTCGTATCGTGTCAAGATTTGCCTAACGCAAAGAAACTAGCTTCGAGTCATACTTGAGACTCGCAAATAGAATGATCGGGCATTGGTTCGACGTTCAACTAGGTCCGCTATAAGAATCAAGCAAACAAGGGTTTCTTTCATTAACTCAAGAGTTCAACTCTTCACAAATATTCATCATTCATCAAAATCTAGCTATGTAAAATGAAAGACTAAGGGCCCTTTTATAGGTGCCAAATATAAAGGATATAAAGTCTAAAAAACCCCTAAAGTGGGCTAAAATGATATATGCCACGTAGGGCTAAACTAGGAATTTCATAGCAAATAAAATAGAATTCTCGTCATTCACTTCATTAACTAGGCGCCCCGCCTAAAAAGTAGGCACCCCGCCTAGTGGGCTTTCACTGGAGAGTAGGCGCCCCGCCTCTGCACAGGGGTGGTCCTCCCATAAATCTTCGGAGAGTTGAGGGGGCGGTCCGCCTAGTAAAGTGGGCGGTCCGCCTCTTTCTGTGGCTTCTTGAAACACCTCGAAATGTGTCCCGGATGCTCCTCCTTCCATGGCGTTCCAATGCGTGACCTTGAAATGCTCTTCCTTGGCCTTAGATGGTGTTTTTGGATGGTTTCTCGATTTGCCCCGCATCAGTCACTCCCACATTTTCGCGTATGACTTTGTTCTTGAAGTTATCCATCCTAATATGCCCACACATCCATCTAACTATCTGCATCTCCATCTCCACTACGCTTATCTTCTGTATGTAGGTGACCTTTACTGGCCAACACTTCGCCCCATACAACAAAGTTGGTCTAACGACTGCTTTATAAAACTTATCTTTAAGCCTAGGTGGCACTTTCTTATTACATAGGACACCAGAAGCGAGCCTCAACTTTATGCAACCATCCCCTACCCCATGTGTGACATCTTTCTCAATTTCTCCATTACATTGGATAATTGACCCAAGATACTTGAAGCTTCTTTTCATGGGATGACTTGCGTATCAAGCGTCACTTCCACATCTGACTTCTGAGATACATCACTGAACTTGCACTCCATGTACTTCGTCTTTGTCCTGCTCAGCTTCAAAACTTTAAACTCTAGAGTCTGCCTCCTCACCTCCAACTTTTCATTAACCATGCCACGAGCAAATAAAAATGGGCTAAGAGCTGACCTCTGATGCAACCCCATCGTAATGGGGAAGTGACTCGAGTCGCCTCCTACTATCTGCACTCGTGTCTTCGCTTCATCATACATGTCCTTAATTTCTCTATGTAAGCTACATGTACACCTCTAGCCTCCAAACATCTCCACAAAACTTCCCTACGGACTTTATCATACGCTTTTTCTAGATTGTTGAACACCATATGTAAGTCCCTCTTCTTGTCCCTATTCTGCTCAACCAACCTCCTCACAAGATGAATGGCTTCCGTAGCAGATCGCCAGGGCATTTCTCTAAAATTTCAACCTCCTTTCTCATCCTCTTCTCTACCACCCTATCCCACACTTTCATAGCATGGCTTAGGAGCTTGATACCCCTATAGTTGTTGCAATATTGAATATCACCCATGTTCTTCTACAATGGTATCATAGTACTCCACCTCTATTCTTCAAGCATCATTCCCGTCCTAAGGATGAAATTAACAACCAGTTAGCCACTCAATACCTGTTATGCTTGCACTCATCCAAAATTTAAATGGGATCTCGTCAGGCCTAGTTGCTCATCCCCCTCTGATGCAACCCCATCGTAATGGGGAAGTGACTCGAGTCGCCTCCTACTATCCACACTCGTGTCTTTGCTTCATCATACATGTCCTTAATTTCTCTAATGTAAGCTACATGTACACCTTTAGCCTCAAAACATCCCCACAAAACTTCCCTACGGACTTTATCATACGCTTTTTTCGAGTGAAAAAAATGAGAGGTTGTGTTGAGTGATGTGAGTGAGTTTTCACCACCCGAATCTACACCTGACCT
This sequence comes from Petunia x hybrida, assembly GCA_037355625.1. Classification (NCBI taxonomy): domain Eukaryota; kingdom Viridiplantae; phylum Streptophyta; class Magnoliopsida; order Solanales; family Solanaceae; genus Petunia; species Petunia x hybrida. The sequence continues at coordinate 379,756 of JBBBVM010000781.1, forward strand.
TGAAAGAGAAATGAGGGAGAAGAAAGAGGGAAAAAGAATCATTGAAAGTGAGCGCACCCCTTATTCTAACACTAACTCTTTATCTTCTTCTTCTACTTGTGTGAGTACTTGTGTAGGTATTCTTGCAGGCAAACTAATGGAGCCTCAATCATGTTCCAAGATGGAAGGACAATGTGAAGAAGATCTTCAATGTGAGCTTCAAGGTGGAGGGACTAGCCATGATACCTCAAGTGCATTGAGTGAGCAAGATAGAAAATCAAGTGTAAGTGTTAGTTCTTTTTTCCATGAGTATGTTACTTCCTTATCTTATGATAGTGATTGTGAAAACTCCATGCTATTTGATGATTTGTATAATTACAATGTGTTTGCAACTAGTGTAGAGTCATTTTGTCAACTTGTGTGTAAATATTAACTACTAGTTGGGAGGGTTGATAAGCCACATCATGATGTGAGCTCGGTTTTCATTGAACCTCTCTTTAATGAAGATATTGTTGTTGACCTTGATTGTGGACCTTGTTATGACACACCGCCAATTATTGACAAAGGGGAAGATGAGTTGATTACTCATGCCCTTATTGATATACTGATCTTTGGTGGAACTATGTGTTGTAGTGAGGATGGTAGTGACCTTGAGGAGGCCTTAGTGGATGGGATGGATATGATTGTACATGATGAATCCTCAAGTGCATATGAATAGTGTGAACTTAAACCTCTATGGTTTGAAATGTTTAACTCTATAGACAATCCATTGTTTGAATGATGTGGGGCAAATTGGAGCCAAAGCGCCAACCATCAAGAGCTAAATTTGAGAGCACAAAGAGTACCGTCAAGGCCTCCGGAAGTGACTTGAAGATCATGCAATGGAGCGCCAAGGAAGGAGGACCACTTAGGCTACAAAGGAGAGGCTCGGGAGACACATTTTGAGCCATTCCAAGACCTCCCAGGAAGAGGCGGACCGCCTACTTGAGGACTAGCTCTAGGGAGTTTGGGGCGCCTGAATTAAGGGTGGACCGCCCACTTCTCAGGCTGGGGCGCCTTCTCTGGGCGCCTACTTTTCAGGCGGGGTGCCTAGTTTGCTGAGGGTCCATCCGAGTTTCCAACTATTTTGTGGTGTAATTCCAACTATAGCCCTAAGTGACTTGTATTGTTTTGACTAAACTTAGGGGCTTTTAGAAATTTAATTTAGAAGTGTGGTGAACCTATAAATACCACACTTAGTCATTTTATTTCATTAGCTACTTTTGAAGATAGAATTGAGAAGATAGAATAGGGTTGGCCATTCTTGTTGAAGCTTGAACTTCATGTATCTCTTACTTGGAATCCATGGTGGATCACTGCTAGTGTGACCCCGTTAGTGGTTCAAGTCTCCTTCTCCCTTTGAATCAATCTACTTGCTTAGTTTGATTCGTTCTTTCTTCTATTTCTGTTCTTCCCCGTCTCTTATTTCTTTGATCTCGTGATTATCTTTTGCTTCCGCTACTTGTTGTTGCTTCCGCATATTTACCCCGCATCAGTTTGGTATCAGAGCAAGACTCGGGCTTTGTTCTTCCGAATCCACGTTCCTTGTTCATCGTATCTTTACTTTATTGTTATTGTTGTTATTGTTCTTGTGAAAAGAAGAAAAAAAAATTGAAAAAAAAGGTTGAAAACACAAAAAAAAATTCCTATTGTGGATTGGATTTGATGACCCGTTGGTTGTTTGATATCAGGGATTGATCTGTGATATTTACCCGTCGATTTGGTACCCTTGTTACATGATTTGGTGTTGAGAATCAAAAGTTGAAAAATCAAAAACCCTTGAATTTGATTGAAATTTCTTGATTTGGATTCGTTATGGGTTGGGTGTTGACATAAATCATTGGGGATTGGTTGAGTAGTTGAAAACACCATTGGGTACCTTCGGATTGGGAAAACACCTTGCAAACATCGGAGATTGGGTGTCAAAAGACCAAGAAACACGTTATTGGACTGTGCTGAAACACACAGTAGGCGGACTGCCCAAATAGTAGGCAGACTGCCCCTCAAACTCTCTGAATCTCAGGAGGCAGACCGCCCGTGTGACCAGGCGGACCGCCCACTTCTGAAGGGAGTCCGAGTTGTTTCGTTTCGTGTGTTTTCGTGTTTGTTTCGCTTCCGTACTTCTTGGTTAGTGTTTCTAAGGTATTTGTCCTACTTTATTGACGCTAATCTTTGAGCTTTTAGGGTGATTGTGTTTCTTGAAGTCTTTACTTAAAGTCGTAGAATTTTCTTGCTTCAAGTGCGCATTTAAATAGCTTCCGTAAATCGAGTCACATAAACTCCATTTCGAACAATTACTTGGGAGTACTAGTTGTTGATCTTGCCATTGTGGTTACTAAGAGAACAAGAAGGTCTTGAGTGGAAAAAGCCTTCAGTGGTGAGAACAATAGAGTGTGGTCACAAAAGCCAACGACCTTGAGTATATACACGAGTGGAAAGAAAATTGAGTGACATCGTTTGAGTGATACACGTGAGGGAGTGAATTTGTGAGGTCCTTTACTCTTATTTGTTACAAGTATGGCTTCGGATGATGACTGTGGGGGGTATGACTCGTGTGGGGATGATGGAGACTATGGTTCCTATGATGATGAAGATGGGTATTGCTATTGACGATTCGGGGAACCAAGGCTCGTATGATGATGAAGCGGGTAACTATGTAGATTATGAAGATTATGAAGACTATGGGGCTTGCGAAGATGAATGTGAAGAATCTTATGCTCCAAGTCAAGAATTTGAAGATAGTGACGCTTCAAGGTATGATGATCCTACTTACTCTTCTTGTGATGAATTTGAGAATGTTGGTAGTGACGTAGAGAGAATTGATGATGAGGTTTATCATACGAATTGTGCATATGCATCTTCTCTTGGTGTTGCTTGTGTTGTGCAAGGGAGTAGTAGAGGTCCTTCCATTAGTATGGGAGGAGGTGTTGATTGTTCCATGGGAAGGGAGAAGCTTGCCTATCCTACTTGTGCTAAACGGCTTGATGCTTCTAACTCCCATGTGAAGGGTGGAATGAGAAATGGTGTTGCTCTTACTACTAATGGAATATAATGCTCTAGTAGTAATGGTAGAAGTGGTGCGATGGGCTATGGAACCAAGGCGAGAGGCACTTATGGGTTCCATAGTGGTTGTCCTTCCCCGACTTTCAACTACACCTCTAGTGTTGGAAGAGTGACGGGAAGTGGAAGTTATCCTAGTGTGTTTTTAGGAGAGAAGGGATAAGGAAGATTCGAGTTGATGGTGATTCTATTCTTGGACTTCCAAGATCTTTCATAGATAATCCTATACAACACTTGGGTGAGCGTAGGTTCATTGTTAAGGTGAATGGACATGGAGGCAACTTGCTCAAAATTGGTGAGACCGATGCCAATTGTATTAACCCTACTTTGGTTGATAGGCTAGGGATACCATGCCAAGCTTTAGAGCATCCTTATGAGTATAATGGGATTTGGGTTTCTAAGGTGGCTTTAGTGCTCATATCTTATAGGGGTTATAAGAAGCATGTTTTGTGTGACGTGTATCCCATGCAGAATATTGATGTATGGTTAGGTGATCCATGGTTGCAAAACAAGAGTGTGCAATATAGTGTTGGGAAGAATATGTATCTTGTGAGCATGGGTCAAAGGTGATAAGACCCAAACCCCCACAAGACCCTTCACTCGGAGTCAAGCCAAGTTGATCCAAGACAGCCATCTTCACTTGATATGGAAGAGTATGGAAGAAGGCCCCAAGAGCGACTTGAAGAGCATGCTTTGGTGTGCCATGGATGGAGGACCCTCTAGGACACTTGGAGAGGCTCAAGAGCCACAAAATGAGACACCCCAAGTGGCTTCAGGAAGAGGCGGAGCGCCTCCCAACTGAGGCGGGGCGCCTCCCAAAATCCAAAGAGCTGGAGTCCAGAAGGCGGGCAGAAGGCGGAGCGCCTCCCAAGAAATCCAGAGAGCTGAAGGTCATCAGGCGTCCGCCTCCCCACCCTAGGCGGCCGCCTCCCCCTGTGACAAACATGCGGGATTTTATTACTTTTTGCTTGAACTTCCAATTATAGCCCTGCGTGGCCTTATTTGTTTTTACCCCACATTGGGGGTATTTTAGACCTTTTATTATACCTAAGTGAAGCCTATAAATACTTCACTTAGCCTCTTCAAACATTAGCTTACTTTGAATATTATTGAATGAAGAATAGAGTTCATCTCTTATTTATGAAGAAACCCTTTCTTGTTGGCTTGAACTCACTAGCGGATCCTAGTTGAATTCCAAACCGACGCTCGATCATTCCATTTACGAGTCCCGAGTGCGACTCGAGGGTGGTTGCATAGTGTAGGTCCTTCTAGACGCCGATACGAGGGTATCTCGGGACAAGTTCCCCGGGGTTACTTCGTAGGGAGTTCGAGAAGTGTCTCGCTCTCCTATCTTTATTTTTTTCTTGTCTTTTCGATTCTTATCATCTTGTATCAGAGCAAGGCTCGCGTTTGTTTCTACAAACCCCCGACCCTTGATTCTTCGTGCCTAGGTTAGTTTCGACTGTAGGTTCTTGTTTATTGTTATTGAAAAGAAGAAAAACACAAAAAAATTGAAAAGAAGAAAAAACACCAAAAAATTTTATCATGGATTCTTGGATTGTTGGACCCGTTTGTGTGATTGTTAGTGGGGTTTGTTCCTTGTTGGAAACCCTTTCTTTTGGTACCTTAAACACCCAATTTGGAGTTGTATTGCATGATTTGAAAATATGAAACCCTTTGAAAATTTGAAAATTTTGAAAACCCTAGTTTTGAAGATGATGATCATGGTGGATTGTTTGATATTGATTGGGGTTTGATAAAAAGTATTGGGGTTTGTTCTTTGTGATCAATACAACATTGGGGTACCTTTGAATTGCTAAAACAACGCTTGATTTGTTGGATTTTTGGGTGCAAAGCCAAGAAAACACGAAGTGAAACTGTGCTGAAAGTTGCAGGAGGCGGAGCGCCTAAGACCTGAGGCGGACCGCCTAAAAACTGACAAGTCTCTGGACTTTGCTGAGGCGGAGCGCCTCCACCAAAGAGGCGGAGCGCCTCCCCCTGAACCCTGCACTGGGCGGCCGCCTACTCTGCTGAGGCGGGGCGCCTGATCCTGAAGGTATTCGTTTCGGGTAGTTTTTCGTAGAACCTCTTGTTTCTTTGATTCCATTGCATCTAGCTAGTACTCCTTTGAGTAATCTATCCTACTTGAATTGTGCTAGCCCTTCTAAGCTATTAGGAAACTCAAGCCTAGACCGGAGAGTAGAATTCAAAGAAGACTCGTAGTCTCATTTGGCTCAAGTCCGCACTTAAAGAGCTTATCGTTCCAATAGAGTCCTATCAACTCCACTCACCCCGGAGTGCATTGGGCTCTTGAGTTGAGTGATTAAGTTGAGGTTTGCTATTCAACTTAGTGAAGCTTTGGATTCAAGCTAGAGTGAAAAAGCCACCACCCACTAAACGAGTGATCCGAGCGAAACACTTGTGAGGGAGTGAGTGAGGTTGTTTTTGCTAACGTTTGTTTCGTGTGTAGGTACAATGTCTACCGAAGGAGAAGATTTTGCTAAGAGTGCCCTTGCTACTATCCTTGCCAAATTGGATAGTATGAACTTGAGGATTGAAAGCCTTGAGAGGGTGACATCAAGTACCCTAGTTGAGCAAGGGACTTCCGATGTGCAATCGGAGAAGGGGACCCCGAGTGTCCAAGTTGAGAAAGGGGCCCCGAGTGTCCAAGTTGAAGTCTCAAGTACTCCTAACTTTACCCCGGAGCAAGTTAGCCATGTCATTGAATTGCTCAATCAACAACGGGTTAAGGAGGATCGAGAGAGAATTGATCCAATGTTTGGCAATACCCAACGAACGGGCATTCCCCGTATCTTGGACAACCCTCCAAGAAACATTCCACTACCAAGGCCCATCCGAAATGTGCAACCTCTTGAGCAAGTCAATGAAGCTCAAGAAGGGGAGGAAGCCGATTATGGAGATGATATGTATGGGTTTGATGATCACTTTCAACCGAGATGAGGTATGAATTAGGGTCGAAATGTGGATAGAGGTAGGGGCCGAGGTCGAGGGCTACCTATGGGGTATGTTGGAGGGAATGTTAGGAGAGAATATGGAGGTTATGGAGATCACTATGGAGGCCAACCGGAGCCTTTCCAAGGGGGTCGTGACAACAACAACAATCTCAATAGTGTGAAGCTCAATCTTCCAAGTTTTAAGGGGAATTGTGATCCGGCGGCTTACATTGAATGGGTGCTACAAATTGAAAGATTGTTTGACACCAATGATATGACCGATGAGAAGAAGGGTACTTATGCTATTTCCTCCTTTGAGTCCTATGCATCTACTTGGTGGGAGTCCGTCAAGAGGTCAAGGAGAAGAGCGGGAGTCCCCGTTAATATGGGTTGGAATGACTTGAAGGGTATCATGAGTATCAAGTACGTCACTCCTAGATATCGACAAGAGCAACTCAAGAAACTTTATGAGTTGAGGCAAGGTGTCAAGACGGTGCATGAATACTTTGATGAGTTTGAAAGAACTCGAATGGCCTTGGATATGGACACCGAAGATGAGGAGCAAGCCGTGATCCGCTTCATGAATGGTTTGAGCTATGGCATAGCTTCACAATTGAGATTGCATTCTTATCTCTCACTTCAAGAAGTCCTTTATGCCGCTATTCAAGCCGAGCAATGGCTTGATAAAGAAAGTCCCAACCGTTACAAGAGCAACACTTCCACTTCCATGAGCAAACCAAAAGGATTGGAAGACTTCTACTCCAAATGCCAAATTCCCAAGTGCAAGTGGCACAAGTGGTGCAAATGCTAGCAAGGATGTGAAGAAGCCATATGAGAAGAACACATCTAATGTGGGAGGGTAACTCTAAAACTCAATTGCATGCTCCTACTTCTCCTTCCATACAATGCCACAAGTGCAAGGGCTATGGGCACTTTGCTAGGGAATGTCCTACGAAGAGGACCATGATTTGTTGTTGGTGAAAATGCATATGAGAAAGAGAGTGAATCGGAAGGATGAGGGAGTAGAAGGAGTAGAGGAGATGAGGGAGTAGAGGGATATTTGCTTGATGACACGGTGGAGGAGGAGGAACCTCATACTTTCTTGGTTGTGAGAAGGAGCCTAGGAGCTATGATTGTAGAAGATAGTTGAAACCTTGCACGGGAAAATCTATTCCCTGCTAGGTGCCGGGTCAAAGATGTTGTTTGCTCTATGATAATTGATTCGGGGAGTTGTGCGAATGTAGTGAGTCACTCACTTGTGACCCGATTGAAGTTGACTACCATGAAGCACCCCAAACCTTACCGGCTACAATGGCTTAGCGAATGTGGGGAGCTTAAAGTA